>JALIZF010001836.1:0-600000 GCA_029948255.1 Telmatactis stephensoni
TCTAGCCATTTGCGCCGCCTGGTGCAAAACAAATATTGAAAAATTCGAGCTAAAAACAGCCTTGCGGTGTAAACAATTTAAGTGGTTCCTTAAGATTTAAGCACCACCTTAGAGATTAGTTCTGGATCGAATTATCGAGATTTTTTTTTACTGTTCGCAGTAGAGCTTAAGAATATGAAGCTGTTACTATTTCTCTGAGGAATAAAAAATGGAAATAGGAGGCTCTTTAACTTTTTAGACCAAAAAGAGATTATTTTCTGAATGTATTATTTTTCTCCAAACCAAATGCATGATCAGATGTTGATGAAGCGAAAAATTATGCTCACTTGAATTTCATTTCCTTGTTGAAAGTACGTCTTAGCCAACGAAAAATAACTTTCTTTATTTGAAGAACTAAGTTCAGCCAAACTAAATTGAGATTTCTGAGATAATTTTATTCTTATAAACGGCTTCTAGAATTGCAGGTTCATTGGTGCGAAGACAAGAATATATATCATCTCAAGTAGCTCGTTGACTTAAGGTCATTCTGAGAAAAACAGGTGCTTAAATTTGCTTCGCAATTAAAAGTCAGTCCATATTTATGGTAAAACCTAATTTATCGTTCATATTTTAAGACTAATTTTACAAATGAAAGAAAAAAGAAAGAAAAGAAGAGAATGAGATAGAGAGAATGGACCATGTAGGCGGTCAAATTAATGTCAGATATATTTACTTTATTGATAAGTTGTCTATCAGATCGGCGGGAATTTCTCACTCCCAGAGGGTCGCCGCCAATTTATTAAACGAAATGAAGAAATAGTGCCTTTAAATGACAAACATATCTCTCGAGGCGAAGATTTTAATGAAACCGTCAAACTGGGGGATCTTTTCAATTAGATCCTTTGCTCATGAAGTGACAACCAAATTAAAGCACAAATGAGTGAACCTTCATTCATCGTCCAATTATCTAACATGTTTCTACATGTAGAAAGTTCCTTTCAGTGTGTCAAGCTGTCGAATAAAGAACAGTTTGACGGATACACTGGCTGTATTTTTAAGACCTTCTAAATTAAGTAAGTAGCTTTGGCGCTGTTCCAGGTGTACTCTACGGCTCACCTTGGAAGAAATCTATGTTCTTCCGCTTTGTTGATGGTTATTCGAGTTTACTTTTCAAGGCAAATCATCAAAGACAATCTGGTAGGATATGATTTTTGAGCGTGACATATTGTAAATATTGGAGTGTATTCTCGCAGGAGGAAGTAACCGAGATAATTGTGATGGTAAAGTTTGTAATTCGTCCGATTTAGCATATTTCTTATTGGAAATTCCACACAGAAAATATCAACATCAGTTGAAAAAGGGGCTCGTCAAATTATTGATTGTTGAGGTGGCACTGTAGTGCTGGTAATCCAAATTTGCCGGAAATCTTCAACGCTTGCAAAAAACGTTATTAATCAACGAACCGAATGAGAAGATTCGTAACTCTGTGGCATGAACATTTCATTAAAAGAAATATCCGATAAAGCTAGCCTGGGCGTTGTGGGATGTATGCGTAGAATTTTTGCTAAAAGCAATTTCTCCTTGAAGAGAAACAGATACGTGAAATTGAATATGTGAAAATTCATTAAAGTACACCAAAAAGGCTGTCATTTGTACCGAAACGATCAAAAAAATTCTCAGGATATATCAATAACTACTAAAAATTTATTTCAGTGTAATTTGCAAAAACTACATCGTCTGAATAAAAGAAAACAAAAGAAAAAAGTAACACGAGGAAAAATCATCATCAAATAGAGCGGCACAAACTAGAGAGCAAGAGAATTGGTGGTACAAAATTGGTGTTTTGGTCCAGTAAAAAAGTTGGCTAAAATGAGACAATTGTTTCATGTACATTTAAGAAAAGAAATAAGAAATTAAGCTGTGAAGATATCATTTGCATTCAGGTACGTTGATTGTAAAGACACTACTAGGAGAATAGCAGCAAATTTCGACTTAACTGACTCAGAAGAAAGAAACAGCCAAACTAGATACGCGAAGGATAAAATATAAGTGAAGAACATCAACAACTTTCTCGACGTTTTGAGAACTGATACTACAGCTGCAAAAAAAAAAAAAAACACAAAAAAACAGCAAGTGAAGAAAGTTAAGTGGCAACAAAATTAGCAGCGGCAGGGAAAAGAAGAAACTAGATAAGGAAGAAGGATAAAGAATATAAGTGAAGAAGAACTACTGGCAACTTCTCTGTGTTGAAAACTGGTACCACATGACTTGAGGACGACTACAAAGAAATTGAAGTGGCAACAGACTTAGGAGCGAGAAACGAATTAGAAGTAAACAGAATTAGGAGCAAGAAGAAACAAAAGCATAAAAACAAAAAAATTCAACACAGCTGGAGAAGCTCTTATCGATCGAATCAGTCAGTTTAATATTAATAACCCGAAACAAAAGCTGTTTAAAAACTATTCAAGGTTCGAAACTACTTACAAATCGGAAACGTGATTGATAAGATAGCAACAAAAAGTCAACAAAAATCTCATCATTCACGCTAAAGGCTTCGAAACATAAATTTATCAAACTAAAGCATCTAAAAGAACGGGGAAAATGCTGAACAATAGTGCTTCTTCGCTACCTGTACCACAATATCAACCTTGGTATTACATTCTAGAGGGCTTTCTTGGGGTTTTAGCAGTCTTTGGAAATGGATTTGTGGTGTTTCTTGTCCTTTCTCGACGTTGTCTTCAAATCAACCCGAATTTCTACATACTCTCGTTGGCTGTAGCAGATCTTCTGCTTGGCATCACTCTACCAACTTTTTCAATCTTATGCTCACACATCATGGTATGTGATTGGTTAGCTTTTTATAAGTTTTTCAACTTCTTCACCTACGCATCCATCGCCAACCTGTTCCTGATGACATGCGATCGTTTACTCGCTATTAATTATCCGTTATGGTACATTACCAAAATTACAAGGTTCCGCCTTAGCGCGTCAGTTGCTGTAGCGTGGATTTTTCCCGCCATTTTTGCAATGTTGCCGTTTATTTGGATGTACGACTCTGATGAGGTGTATGTTAAAAAAATCAACGATGTATATTACCTTTCAAGTTTGGTAATTTTTGAACTGTTGCCAGTGGTTTCGATGCCTTTGATCTATGTTAGAATCTTCACCGTTGTGCGCAAACATTCCCGTCAAGTGACCAAGCAATTGGAGCAAGTCAGCTACAATAACGAAGCACGAATGAGTGAGAACGAAATTGAGACTAGAGAAAGAAAAGCAACTATAGCTTTTGAAGACATTCCCTGCGAGAAATCAAGTTCAAATAATAAAAATAAAAATCACAAAGAGTCTTCTTGCAGTGGGAAAAGACATAGCATTCTCGAACGAGATGGCAGCTCTTCGACCCTAGTTCTTGGCCTAGTGATTCTGCTCTTTGTTCTCTGCTGGGCCTTCGATATTTACATAACATTATGTACAAGAGTTCATCTTTGCACAGTTAAGAATGCTAACGAAGAAGGCATATCAAATCTTCTAATCTATCTTAATAGTACCGTGAACCCTTTTGTGTATTTTTTGTTCAAAAAAGATGTCAGGAGAGAATTAAAAGCCTGCTTATCGCGATGTCACACCAGGGGTTAACATCTAAAAATAAATCTCTTTAATACGGACACCGAAGTCCGCAATATCGATGTGTCAGTATTTAATTAAGAGTTTGCGATGATTTTGAACACCGGCCCACACAAAGAGAACTATAGAACTGTCCTAAAGTCGCCGTAACTTAAAACAACTTAGGGCGATTGACTTAGCTAGGCAACTTTAGGCGAATTAAGCAAAAAATTGGCCAAAAAAAGACGATGCAACTTTATGCGATTGAAGGCGACTTTGTGCGATTGAAGGCGACTTAAGGCGACTTTAGGGACCGGGGGTAGGCCTTCAAGTTGTGAGTTATGCACATTGGAGTAGATTTCGTATGACTGTGAAAACGGCACCGCACGGTCACGGCACGGTTACGGCAGGAATTTCGAATGTTTTTATATAGAGTCGTTTTCGTATGAGTGGGAAACTTACCGCGCCGTGCGTGACCTGTCAGTGCCGTAATTTCTATAAAAACATGCGAAATTCATGCCGTAACCGTATCGTATCGTAACCGTACAGTGTTCCCACTCATACGAAAACGACTCTATAGACAATACGGCACTGACACGGTCACGGCACGGCGCGGTCCGTTTCACACTCATTCGAAAACTGCTCTACAGATTTGCTTGTTGGCTATAGTTTATAAGACAAATACGTTAACAAAGGCACCCGTACTTGAACGCTCTCTTAGTTGAGGTTTACAAATGGAAGCTTTCAGTCTGTGCTACAGATGGACGAAAGCGCCCACTACTATAAAGTTACAGTTTTTAGTATAAAAATATTATTTCATCAATTACTATGTATATCGTTAGTTGTCTATTTTATACAGTAGGATAAGATATAACCACCCCTGTATAAAGCGGCCACCTTCCATATAGTAGACATTAGCTTTCCAAAGTCCCGAGGGTAATCGTTATATAGAGTTTCCACTATATAGGTGCCCGCATTATAGAGGTGTCACATTATTAAGAGATAGATGTTTGTGGTATAAAGGTGCCCGCATTACAGAGGTGTCACATTATTAAGAGATGTTTGTGGTATAAAGGTGCCCGCATTACAGAGGTGTCACATTATTAAGAGATAGATGTTTGTGGTATAAAGGTGCCCGCATTACAGAGGTGTCACATTATTAAGAGATGTTTGTAGTATAAAGTTGCCCACATTGTAGAGCCGGGTGTCATAGAGGTATTCATTTCCGTTCTTAGTTCACTTCACTTCAATTTCATATCCTTTACAAACAACCTAAATACACAACGTAAACTAAACCTTACCGCAAAACAACCCTCAGCAAAAAAAAATTTAAGCCAGTGGAAGAATATAAACTATATCTCTAGCGGAAGCCAGCTCGAAAACTTCGCTCCTAGCTCTGGCTACCGTACACTTCTAAAATTGATATTTACATATTTAATTTTAAAATAGCAACTGTCTAAGTTATTTTTGTAACTCCCACTATATATAAAATTGTAAATGTATGTAATATATTGTTGATGTGTGAATAAAGAAATTGTAACTTGTAACTCTCTCTCTCTTTCTCTCTCCCGTCCTGTCTTTTGAAAATATTCTGACATAATTTCTGGGACCATGCCAATTGTATTTCCTTCGGTATGGCAACTACTTGATTGCAACTGGCAGCTACTACATCTGTCACGTGTTAGATATATTTCGATGTATTAGATTATTAGACAGATATATACTTCGTAACGGTATATTTGGAAACCGCCAACCATCTTGAGATCGGCTAAATATGGAAAAAGACTGTTATATTTAACAGTAATCAGTCACTACTTGACAAGTTGTAGGGTTCCACGAAAAATCAATTTAAGGGCCTAAGATTATATGAATCAGGCTGGCCCCGGTTAAGCGGGCTGATTTTTTCTGTTTTCTTTTTCCGGAGGGCCACAGAACAAAAGAAGTCAGCCCGCTTAACCGGGCCAGCTCGGTTCATATAATCAGGCCCTAAGACTTAGTCAATTTTATCAGTAAACAGTGAATCAGAAAAAAGAACAAAAGATAATCGATTATAAGATCGACGTATTAAAATAAATATAGAATCATTATTTATTGTGTCTTTGGCTCACTTTATTTATTCAATATTTCATTCAAATGTCCCCTTTCATGATCAGTTATTTATTCCCTTCCTCTCATTTTCTTATGAATTCATTTTTGCTCTTTATTTTCTTCCCTTGCATGTCATCAAATAGAGGAAATAGACTGCAGAACAATTTGTAACACTGGACGGGTTTAAATTCGTTTATTTTTATTATCATGAGCGTTAGGATGTCTCTTGATTTTTCTTTCATTTCCCACTAATTTTTTCCAATCATTCATTCCTTCCTTCCTTCGTACGTTCATTGTGTAGATTTACTCTTATGTATTTGGTCGTTCGTTCGTTCGTTCGTTCGTTCGTCGTGCGTGCGTGCGTTCGTGCTTGCGTGCTTGCGTGCTTGCGTGCATGCGTTCATTCATTTATTTATTTTATTCCTGGGCATAATTTATTCAATTTCATATAAAAAACAGTGAGGCTTCAAGGGCAAAATTGAGTACTCAAAAAAATGAATATTTAAAACCATAAAACAAGCGGTTAAGACTAGGTTTTCAATGCTATCTACCGGGTATACGTTTTTCTTTTTAGAATTATAATATCTAAAGATTAGAACTGAGTAAGAAGGCAAAACTAACAGGTGACAAATATATCATTTTTAAAATTCATATATTTATTCAAAAGTGGTTTTACATTATTCAGAAGGAAACAAATTGGAAATGAATTAAACTTAACTGTGCCCAATCCATATTCTTAACTTTTTTAGAGTGTTTACAATGTATCCGTGAAAAACTTTGTAAGAAATTGCACTAATTTGCACTAATTAAACAATAGAAAACAAAGGATTTCGCGCTTTAGTACAATTTAGTTCGCTTACATTTTCACGGATATATTGTAAGCACTCTAACCTTCTGACCAATATATTGTAAATTACTATCATATCTTTAATTGCACTCGAATGAAGGGCCGAAACGTTAAGTAATTAGATTGAGTAGTCTTTTTATACGATGTTACAGATTTTCATGCCTTCATTCGTCATATACTAAAGCAGTTCCCACTCATTTACTCGTAAGATATCAAATGATTGGTCGTTAAATGCAGTTCCTTTATGAGGGCGAAATTTAAAATCGGAGGACATACAGCTGTAAACACATTCATTTAGTAAATAAATAGATTAACAGCAATATATTTGTATTATAATTCTGAATATCAGAATCCATGCCATTAAAAACATCAGTTTGAGCAAAAACGTAAACGTTGGCGGTAGTACAATCGGAGTTTTAAACACAGTTGTGAACTGTAAACACTTTTGTGTGTTCGACGATTATGACGAACACTGCACTGGGCTCGGCTTAAGCTTCCCCAGGAGCCCATTGCTCCAATGGCTCCTGGCTTCCCGCAGTGCAAATTGTACTATCCTTCAGTGACTTCCTTATGGACTTTTACTTTAATCAAAATGAACCAGAGAGAGAGAGAGAGAGAGAGAGAGAGAGAGAGAGAGAGAGAGAGAGAGAGAAAGAGAGAAATCCCGGCCAAGTTAGTGTTTGCAGGCAGGATTCTACCTTTATCATACCAGTAGCTTTGAATGTCTACGCAGAAGATTTGTTGTTGTTGTTTTTTTTTTTAAAGATATATATAACGTGAAATCTTTATCAGAACAAAATTGACTTAAACGCTTAGCGACTTATGAAAAATGTGCTTAATTCATGGCTTGTCATGCTTTCAAAATAAACCAAGACCAATAACATTTTACCGAGTACATTCAATTCGTGGTTTGCACGAGCAATGCTCTCAGCTTTCGATTGATTAATAGACGTTGAAGTACTTTTCGAGGGCATAACCCTTAAATATAAAGCTTCCATACTTTCTACTCAAATACCCCAAGGTAATGTTACTTACTCAGAACTTTATACGTTTTTTTATAATGTACTGCATATGATACAAGCCAAATATGATATGATTTATGAGATAATTTCAACGACGGTATCAACTGTAGTACACTACCACTTTTTGGATCATCTCCTGTTGGTTGATCTTAAGGTGGAAACCACTTATTATCCGGCTGTATATTTATTTCCTCCCCCTCGGGCTCCCCTTATCCAACCCAACATGACTCCTAGCTTCAATTAACTTTCACATAGTAAAGCGGGATATTTTAGAACTGTATTTCCTCTGTTTTATTTTTCTTATATATAGTCAATCGAACTCATCCGGCAATTAGTTTCGAAAGTATAGCTTTATTCTTTTATTATGAGAAATCGATCGAAAACAACTGAATCAAGACGAAGACAGCTTCCGTAATAATAGGAATGACAGCTGTACAACTGTCAATTCAAATTAGAGTTTACTATTCTGTTTATAAAAGTATTTACTCAGGCTTAATGGGCATGAATTACGGGTTGCACGAGTTTTACTCAGTGGTACTTCTTGTTAGGTGAGACACTGGGCCACGTGGCCGTATCGTTTTTAGTGAGCATCTTTAAAAAGCATTTTTGATAAAACTATTAACCATAGGAAGCCATTTCAATGTAGCTTGGGATTTCGGAAAACCATTTCAATGTCGATAGAAAATAATAAACCATTAAGGTGTAATTTAAGATTTGTATTAATAAATGGTATTTTCAAATAAAAATATCCGTTACAGATAAGATATTTATCCACTTTGTATAGGAGCTGTTTTTTATAACTAACAACTGAATTTTCACATTTGTCAATTTTAAAGAAGCCATTTCAGTGTTCTATAATGGTTGGGACATCTTGACGAAAGCATTTCGCAAATAGCGCACGTTTAAAGCACAGTTGAATAAATGCAGCAGAATATTAAACAAACTCTTGTTCAATTACAAAAGGGGAAATTTCGCAAAATCAATTTTATCGTTACACAATTACAAGCTAATCCATGATTCATAAACTTTTAGTTTGTTTAGCATATTTCTAATCATATTTTATGATATTATCCCAAGAGATAAGACTGATTAAGAGAGTGTTTCTAGAGATGTTAAAAGGTTTAAAACTAACTAGTCAGTGTTTTCAATTAAATTTCCCTGAGAAATGGACACGTTGTACATGTATATTACCCTACGTATACGGTTCACGTAATTGGTCAGTCTATTTCACGTGACACTCATATTGGAGTTTTAACGAGGACGAGGCACCTTATTGGTTAAGCTGGTCACGTGATCCACTTAAAATTGAGTATCCGCCAGGACGGTGTTATTTGTCATTTCAAAAATATCAAGACGTCAAAGAAACTTGATATTTCTTGGCACTTAAAGTCAGCAGTCATTTTTTGCTCAAACAAAGTGTCATTTCTTGAAAAGACTGGCTTTGTTTCCTTGAATATTAAATAGAGCAATAGTATAGTGAAGATCGAATGTTATTCTTATCTGATGGGTGTGTAGGCAAAGTTGACAAGTCTTGACGTTAACCAAATAAATACGTTGCTTTAAAATAACATCTGCGGTAAAGACGTTTTTGTAAAGACCATGCAGCAACGAAACATGAAGTTAACGAAATTATACAGTTATTTGTTGCAAAATTTGGCTTAATTGCCGACCAGAAATACAATATCATTCCAGGAAGAAAAACGGACAGGTTAATGTGAAAGAAAAAGAAGGAAGTCCTCTAGAATTCAAGGAAAGCCTATATTACTGCCAATATAATTTGGATTAACTTGGATTGGGACGTCTCTAAACCGGCTGTTGGGATGCTGGTCACTAGAGCGGAGAATATAACCAACACCACAGTCACAAAGTGGATGGTTTTGGCCAAATCTTCCTCTCCCATTTGGTACATAATTTTATGTCTTATTATATCTCTTCTCGGTGTATTAGGCAATGGATGTGTTATTTATCTCATAAAGACACGATCCGCGCTCCAGGACATCAGTAACTCTTTTGTACTATCATTAGCAGCATCGGATTTATTGGTAGGTGTTATAGTTTTTCCATCAAAGTTAGCATGTGATATGTTAGCTTCTAATATTTTATTACAGAGAGTTTTCTCTGAACTTTTTTTGTACTGGTCTGTTCACAATCTGTGTGGCATGACGATAGAAAGGTTTGTTTTTATTGTAATGCCTATGAAACACCAACTCTACATGACAAGAACCAAGTCTTTAGTTTTGATATTTATGTCTTGGTTTATTCCATTGGTCAACTTTGCTCTGCATTTTACATGGCTTTATTCAGAGTCGGAAACCAAGAAATTTTGGCTGAAGAATTTCACGGCAATTGAGACGATAACAATGGTTGGTTTTCCTGCATTTGTGCTTGTAGTTTTGTACGCTAAAATCTTCACTGTTGCACAGAGACATAGAAGAACTGCTTCAAATCAAATTTGCATTGCTTCGTATAATAAAAACTCTAACTTTGAGCTGGATGGATCTGACAATTGTCTTAGTACATGTGGCACAAATAATCAAGGATTAATCTATGATGAGGAAGGATTGAGGTTAGAAAATGTTGACCAAGAAAGAGAAAATTTGGAGACTAAATTGAACAAACGCGACAAAACACCTGCTCGTTCTGCAAACACCCAAAAACGCCAAGTTAATGAGGAAACAACCTCACAGGACATTCAGCTGCAAAATGTACCAAAAACCATGACAACAAAATGTCTACATTTATTTAATAATCTCCACAAGAAGCGGCAACACTTTGAAATGAATCGAGGACCGGACGATTTGTCGACGAATGTGAAAGCTCATTGCCAGGAAAATTGCTCTAGACTTGAAAGTACTGACAAAGTTGGTCAAATAGGGAGCTTTACGTGCCAAAATGACAGAATTAGAAGTAGGGCAAGTGATTCACTTCTAAATGGTCAACCAAGTTTTGATAGAATTTTGAATGAATCCATTATTCAGCATCAATTGATTGGAGCAACAGAAAATAGCACAGAGGCGAAACACCCGCACAGTCAAATTAGTCAACTTCACATACGCAAAAGTCCAGTTCTCGAAACTTACGTACGCAAAAGTCCAGTTCTCGAAACTTACGTACGCAAAAGTCCAGTTCTCGAAGATGACATGCGCAAAAGTCCAGTTCTCGAAGCTGACATGCGCAAAAGTCGAGTCCTCGAAGCTGACATACGCAAAAGTCCAGTTCTCGAAACTTACGTACGCAAAAGTCCAGTTCTCGAAACTTACGTACGCAAAAGTCCAGTTCTCGAAGATGACATGCGCAAAAGTCCAGTTCTCGAAGCTGACATGCGCAAAAGTCGAGTCCTCGAAGCTGACATGCGCAAAAGTCCAGTTCTCGAAGCTGACATGCACAAAAGTCCAGTTCTCGAAGCTCGTGTGCATAAAAGTCAAATTCTTGAAATTCATGCTCACAAAATCCTAATAATCGAAGATTACGAGCATAAAAATGCAGTCGTCGAGACTCAACCAACTAAGGAACGTCACGCTCAAAAGAGTCGGGATACAGAATCAGAAAATATGAGCTCAGAAGAAACCATTACATACCTTCATTATTGCAAGAACGTTCAAAATAGTCCAAAACTTAAAGACACTAACAGGTCTTTGAGGAAAAGACTGACAAACATCATTCAAAAGAAACGACGTACTGGAGCCTCTGTGATTGGCTCAGTCATCGCGATCTTCTTAATTTGTTGGGGAGTTTCCTTATATGGTTCGATATGTTTCTATTTTGAACTGTGTTACGTTTCCATAGAGATCAATCAGGCTAGTTGGATGCTACTTTTGTTTAATAGTGCTGTTAATCCTATTGTGTATGCAATGCTTAAGACGGATTTGAGAAAAGAGTTTTGGAATCTTGTACGATGCAAGTGATTAGGGCGATACGGTGAATACACAGCTTGACTTTGCTGATTCAGTGATCCAGGCCAAGACTATATTCAAGACATATATACTAAAGACATGAGACTGAGCATAATTCAATGTACTATCTAGACAATGGAACAAGATATCTTTTATATTGTCAGGAATCTATGAGGCTCCTATTATTCTTCAATAATAATTTATTATTTCAAACAAATTACTGAATGCAAAGATGGCGGCAATAAATTTTACCCAGTAATCCTTTGCGAGCCTACACATATATAAGAAATAGATCACTTGTATTAATTCCATTCAGAGTTCAATTTAAAGGGCGAGAAAATTTTAAAATGCCAGTTTGGTTAAACGGACACCTACAACGAGAAACCTTTAGTCGAAGTTCATCCAATATGCCGGCTGTCTTGACGTCATTTTGAACCAGAGAGGTGAGGGAGATGAAGACGCTACTGAATTAATATGATTGGTTGATCATGAAAATCAGTGTCATCCAAACCGATGTTATATGTTCGGTTTAAGGAAGTTTTTTTGCTTTTTATAGATTTCACGTGTGTCACGAGTGTCGGACTGCCTTAATTGGTTTTAGTTTTTAAAATGAAAAGTTAAAATGTTGTTCTAGAACGCACAAGTGCTTTTTTTCACATTTTAGCCCAGAACGACAAAAAAACGTAATTGGAAAGCTTAGTATGTTTCATTACGATCACCGATCCAGTACTTTCGCCACCTTGAAGGATTCAGTTTTTGCTTTTATAGATTTCCTGTGTATGTCGGATTGCCTCAGTTTTAGGAAAAATGAGCAGTTGAAATGTTGTTCTAGATCTCACGAGAGGTTTTTCTACAAATTTTAGCTTAGAATGGCAAACAATTTTGATACCATGAGCTAGTGATTCATGATCAAGTGTGGCCAACTCAACTGAAGCGCACGGTGCATCACGCGTAACAATCATATCATCGTAATTTATTCCGTTTCGACTCCATCTCTCTCTCTCACCTCCCTGTTTGAACCCAAAGATTGTTTTGCCCTCCCATGAAATTCAACTTTAGTGGTATTTCCGGTCCATAAGGCGTACCTTTTCGACCAGTAAGAACGAGTTCTTTGGCGAAAATCCTCCTTTAATAGAAGGAGAAGAAATAATCAAAAATCGGAACGTTGGAGAGGGGGTCGAAAGTGACCCCCTCTCATACTGCGTCCATTATACATTACAACTTTATGTCTAAAGCTCTATTACTTTAAAGGGACTTTTTCGGTAATTAAAGTATAACAATCTTTGGTATTGCCGATTGAAGTAAGCACCCACGTGATAAGAAACGAGCTTGTGACGTAGTATGTTCTGCTCGCAAGGGATTATGGTTGTTTGATCAAACCGCCAATAATTTTATTATTGTATATTTAATTAATATCATTATCATTATTGTTATTACTGGTCCATTTTTTCCAAGATAATCTCAATAATTTCCTCCTTAAATCTTTTCCAACAAGAATAAATAATAAAGGATTTAACGTAGAGTTCAGTAGCTCAAAAAAGAGAGTGATGATTTTAAAATTAACTCCATCGATAGTTCCAGCGCAATAGTCTAAAAACACACAGCTTGCATTAACTAATGTCAGCACATAGCAAGATAAAAATACGACCAGCAAACAGGTTATTAACGCCGAGCGATGACGCTGGTCTCGAAACTGTCGAAGTTGAATTCTTGCCAGGATATATTTAGAATTTGATAGCGAAAGGGACGATGGAAAGTCGCTCAGATCTGCACTAGTTCTCGTTTCTGTGCTAGTTCTTCTTGGCAACGAGGGGAGCCAGTTATTCAAGGAGTATAGATAAGATGGCTTATTTTGTGTTGTACTTCCATTCCTTGTTGTATTGATAATTTCGCTGTTGGGTTTCATTTCATTGTTGGAAGAACAATTTTTAATTTCCTTTGATGCTTCTAGCTTCAAGCAAGTTGCGGCTTCTTGCGTTTGAGACAATTCTATTGCATCCATATTATTTCTAACCAAATTTTCTTGCAAATTCCCGCGTAATTTTGGCGGACTCAAACGACCTTGAACGTTGCACTGCACTTGAATCTTATTTTTTTGCGTTTTGACAATTTTAATCACGTGACCAGTAATCCATAGGAATACAAAAAACGGGATGATTTCGAAGAGGATCAGCATGCTAATAAAATAGTTCTCTGTAGCCTTGAGAACTTGATTATTCGTCAGGTTTTCCCACGCCAACGGTAGAAGCCCAAGAAAAAGTGGAACAAACCACGAACACAGAATAGCTTTCAATACCCTCGATGACGTCACAATCGTTGCATATTTAAACGGGAATGCCACAATGGCATAATGATCAAATATCGTCAAGGCAACGCTCATAACGGATACATATATAAAGGAGCTGTATATAAATAGCTGCATGTACCAATCGCATGGTCCTGTACTTGAAATGTTGCATATAAAAATTGAGGGGAAAATTGAGACGCCGATCAGTAGGTCAGCGGTTGCTAGGGAAAAGATAAACCAGTAACGTGTATTGTCAAGGAAATGTTTTTTTATAACAAATATTAGAACACTATTAGCGATGATATTCGTTATGGTGATAAGCCATCCAAACACTACGAACCACACAGGGAGCCCAACACTAGACTTAATGAGCAGATCATCAATATGGATTCCGGTTAAGTAGTTCAGCGGCATCTTCCTAGAGGTCGTTCTCGGGTGTCCAAGCGCAACTTGCGAAGAGAATAAACGGCGTAGGAGTAATTATTAGAAGCACAAGGATTCCAAAGCTTGAACGTTTCCAGACGGAGCAGTATTATTGGTGGGACAGGAAACCCAGAATCCAATTTTAGTCTGTAAGGAATGAAACAAAATACTACATTGAGCCCAATTCTTGATTGCGATCGAAGGTATACCGGTTTGGCAGAGATCCGATCGATGTGAATTTGATTTAGGCCTGTATTCCGGTTCAGAGTTCAGTTTAGTGTTGTAGCAGCCACAGGAAAGCCAATCGGTAGAGCAACCACTTTAAATCTGTAGAGTGTATTCCCGGGGGAGTCCAATAGCTCGACTTAGATCGAGGAAACACGTTCATCGTTTACCTTCAGTCTGTATTTCGGTTCAGCGGTCGAGTGAATGATACAGCAACCACAGGGGGTTTAATATCGGGATTTTGATCAGCAAAGCAAAGACGTTTAACAGTTCAATCTGTATTTCGGTTCAGCGGGCGGTTGAATGATGCAGTAGCCACAAAGAGTTCAGTACCAGATTTTCTTACGTAAAGTAAAGATCTTCAACGCGATTTAGTCTGTATAGGTTACCAGCGGCCGGTCGGGTGAACGATGCAGTAGCTAGTCACAAAGAGTACGTACCCAATAACTCCATTTTGATTGGTAAAGCAAAGACGTTCAGAGGCTTGTAGAATACCTCAGTTTTAGGGCCAGGTTTGAATACTGAAGCAGCCACAGGGAACCAGCAATTCGATTTCAATCGCAGTAGAGCAAATTCGTTGAACGTTTCAGTCTGGAAACTTATAAATGATCTGCAAAGAAAAAGTGTCGGTAACTCATATAGTCAGGCTACGAACACGTACGGCAGATTATATTATACAGTAAGAGGAAGATCGGTTTTCTATTACAAAAGCTACCGGTTCAAATATCGTAAAAGAAATTTAAAAAAAGAAGTATAAAAGACCGGATAAGACAAAATGACACTAGAGTGATCATTAGCCATGGATGACAGAAAAGCACATCAATGACAAATCAAAAACGAGAGGAAAAAAAACACATAAAGTTGCCGAGACAGCCGCAATGCTTTACGTGCTCCATTTTGTTCAATTACGCCTTGAACATGAACTTGGCATATTTTTTTTTCTTAAGTGTGTAATTGCCTAGAAGACCCTAGAAGGTTTTCAGAAGTAAACACTTGTATTCCTATGGAAGTGTTACTTAGAATTCAATTTACGAAGTTGTTTTAAGAGGATTTTTTTTGAATATCGAGAATAAATGGCCAAAAATGCCAAAAACTACTAGCCCTTCTTGCAATTTTGCTTTGGATTATAACACTCGAATTCCATTTTCACAAGTTAGAAACGGATCTAATAACATAACTTAATTAAATGCCTGTCCAAACTGTTTTTGGAATTGTGCAAAAGTTGTTATGCTGCATTTTTATTTAAATTAGGAACTTTCGAATTCAATGTAAAGAGTATATATGGCAAATGAGCGACTGGAGGCCTAAACCTCATTTTGGATTCTAATTTTCACTTTGGATTAACGATTGAATTCGACTTTTATCAACCAAAACCAACTTCAACCTAACGTTTCTGCAAGAAATAACTTTAGCTTTGTACAACACTAATTCTTAAAATCTCCTTTTAATATGACCATTCTATATATCATATGTACACATATAGAGGGATTTCATGGCAGCCATGTTTGTGGGCAAGTACAATAGCTAGAAAGTTTTTGAATGACAAAAGATTTCATTTCTCATGGGAGAAAATCACTATTATTTTGGCCACAAACATGTCTGCCGTGAAATCCCTCTATATGAACTTCATTAGTATGATACCTTTCTCTAGACATTGAGTAAACGCAAGAAATAACGCAATGGAATGGAAGTGCGGTCGGTATATAGGATGTTCTATTTTTGAGAACTCAAACTAGCTGTTTTCCATAAATACGTATCGTAAAAACGTATGGTAAAAACGTCCTAATGCGCTGTTACACGGTGCAATGTTTCCCGCAACTTGTCCCGCAATGACAATATTACAGAAATATAATTACCATAGCTGGAAAGAGCACGTCAAAATTAGTAAACCTGTAAAGTTTGAATGAAGTAACTTTCAAACTCACGAAGATATGAATTTTATTTTCGTAAATCGAAATTTTGTATGAAAACATTTGCTGGTAGGCATCTCTTGGTAGGCAAGAGATACCTACCAGCAAAGATTTTCTTACAAATTCGCACTTTTCAAAAATTCATATTCTCGCGAGTTTTGGGTTTAATTCCTTCAACTTCACTGTCTTGCTAATTTTAACATGCTTTTTCCAGCTATGGTAATTCTTTTTCTGTTTTACGAGTTTAAAAATACCTGATAAAACCCTGATAAATCTTGCTCATTGCAGGGTTGCATATTACACGGCGCAGCGTCGTAAAACTTTGCTGCAATCGTTTCCTCGTAATCACTTTGAGCGACACAAGCCATATACGTTACACGCTGCAATGGTTCGTTCTTGTTTTGCAACGCCATTGCGAGCCGATTTGCAGAAGACAATGCACCGTATAACTGTGCCTTTAAAGCCTCATCTATCAACATTTCTCAAGTTGAGACAGAACCCTCGGGACCAGGGAATTGTATCCGCTTACCATAGTTGTCTGTAACTTTCAAGAGATTGTCTGCTTATGGGAGATTAAAAATGTAGAGTTTGTCAAGAGAAGTGACGAGGGTTGCTGTCCGTTTACTGGAGGTGTCCCTTAGCAGTGGAGTGAAATTCAGGGACACGGGTGCAAAACGCATTGCACATGCTCGAAAAATTCGGCGGGAATTCGTGGACGCGTACTTGTTTACAAATCAAGGTATCGTCGATTCAACTGTCGTGTATTATGCGAATTTCTTGTGTATTATTTGAGCAGGAAAACGAACAACAAAAGCGATCTTTTAGAAATAAATAAGCACTAACTCTTCATGGACAGTCTTAACCTTCAAGGTTTACTAAACCTCCAATGGTTTTATTTAAAACTTCCGAGTATGCGCAATACGTTTTTCACGTGTCAATTTCTAGGTACTATTTTTGTTCAGCCCGCCTGATGACTTAAAGCTAAAATTCGAAACGTCTGAAGATCAAAGCTACCTTGCCTGCAGAAGTTCCAAAACATTTCAAGCATGCCCGCTCAAGTTATTTGCATTGAGCTTATAATAACTTCTTTGGCGGACAACAAAGTAATTTTTGAAACGCAAAAAAATACCAGTTTCGGATCTCTAAGGTGAGCTTACCATAACATGCAGCAAATATAATAGTTATGCGCTGATTCTAAAAGATTCAAAAAGATATTTGGTATGAACTAGATGGATATCAGTAATATACAAGCTGTACAAAAAGGCCGCTTTTTAAACGTAAAGAAGATTAGAATCATTTGATGAAAGAGCGGGAAATAAGATTGAATTTCTTAAGAACGTGAAGACATCATTGCGCGGCGATTGATTTTAGAACCATCGCTGAAGGGTATTAGCCATTAAAATAGAAAAAAAGTGAAAAGTGAAAAGATGATTTGAGATACAAGGCGTATACATCAAATTGAAGTAGCTTAACTGCGATATATAGTTTGTTTTTAAAGCAAGAATTATTTAATGGCAGCGTAAAAGCAATTAAAATCTGATATCTATCTCACGAGATAATTACTCGTGCCCAGGCCTTTAGGCCGGCACGAGTCTAGGTTTGCGTTTTCAATCTATCGTCGTAGTCGAGAATGTGCCATGAAAACGAGGCAAGCCACAGGCACCCCAGGCAATCATTTAGAGCCGTGTAACACCAGCGTATACAGCAAATAGACGGGTCCGGGTTCGTAATCCTCATGGAACAAAAAGAATTTTTTTTTCGCCTTGTTATGTAGTAAATATTATCTTTTCATTTTTTTGTATGCTTTTTTCTGGTTTTGAAGCATTTTAAGCTGTCTTTTAATTTGATTTAATTTCCAATATATTTTGACTCAAGCGACAGCTTGTCTGGCGATTGTCTGGCTCTTCGATTTGAGAAATTCAAGAATGTATTTCAATGTTATTCTCTGTTATTAAATGGTATGGCTAAAATTTTTGGGCGTACAAACTAAATTAATACTATTAGAAAGTCAATGATTACAAAGCAACAGCTACTTTAAAATATCAAAGAAAATAGACAGAGGTCAAACAGGTCACCCAAACAGGACGGTGTGCTTTCGTGACGCTACAACTAACATGTGAATCGCTGTTTTTAAAATACCCTAGCAGCTATAAAATTACTTAATAATATCAGACATAAAGGCAGCTCATATATAATTGCCTTTTTAATTGGAAATTTAGGAGCGAGACCGATACCTCCATGAGTTCAAATCAGCTTGCCGGCGAATAAGCAGACAAATATTCCACCGTTCAGTACCGAACTCAAAACGTGACCAAACTGGCTTTAAAACATATTTATTCTTATGTGAGACTGAATTCCACTTGGGCACGAGTAAACGCACTATGTGCGTCTAGTTTCTTAAGCAATACGTGTCCATCTCAGCTGGAAATAGAAAAATAGCGAAATGTTCTCGTCTGTATGTTTGCATGTAATAAGCCGTTGGAACTATTTATACTGCACGTTCAGTTTTATCCATTTAAAATTATAAAAAGAACAAGCATTGATTCAGTAAAGGAAAATATATATGAGTTCACAACGCGTTAAAACACCTTGGTTTGAGTATAAAGCAGCTGATGATAAAATTCCTCGGGCAAAAACCTAATGCCTGTAAAAAACATACTGCATGTCTTCACATTATCAAAAACTCGTGAAATTATCGAATTTTGTCGCGTTGGAATTAATCTCGAATTATTTTTGATAACTCGAGCTACATAAACATAGACAATTATTTATGTTTTTACATATATTTTTCTACCCGAACCTTATCTATTCTTGCACGCCTTTACCAGTACCCCTGGAGAATGCAGGAAGCTGTTGATCCCTTGAGCCAAAATTACAATAATGTATGGCTTCAAGGGGACTTGACAGACAGGTTGGCGTTCTTTTTAGACTTTGTAATAAGGAACCTGACACTTTCTCTCGTTCCTCAAATATTTTATACTTTAACTGCCTACGTTTATTTGATTTCTTTTAATAGAAAACTCGAAAAGCGATATGGACCACTTTGACTTCATTAACCCCTGATATATTCCAGACTTTGGGCAATTGTAAGAAGGAGCTGTCTACCAAGTCAATTTATCTATATCGTATATATTTCCTAAGTGATAGACGTTTTTCATATATATATATTATTCAATAGAAATGGCTAGCTATATATATTCATTCTGATAGGAAGACGTTTACATTGATATTTTTTTACATCAGATACGGCAATATTTATTCAGAGAGGGGGTCAACTAGCATTCATTGCAAGGCACTCATACTTCACGTACAGAGTTCACGTACACTAGAGCCCTTAAATGTCTTTCCTAGTATATACATTCTGCTTTATGTCGCGAATGCCCTTGGGCGCTTTCAACTACAAGAAACGGTTTACCATATCAAGCTTTTGGCAAGTGACTTGCGAAAAGAAATGTATTATAATCAATTATGGCGAAGTACCACTACCACTGTCACTTTAACTCACTTTAAGATATGCGAGTTGACAGCCAATGCAAAATGCGACTGTCTTTTCTCATCAGTTTTGCATACAACGGAAATTGCTTCAATGTTTTGAAAAATATGTAGTTTTGAGATATGAAGCAAGCGGTTAAAAATGGTAGTGTTTGCTACAGAAAACCCCGCCAGTATAGGCCCAAGCCATATTTATCTATAAAAGAGGTTACAAGCAACTATTAAGTTAACATTTCTGCTTATAACGTACTCGAACCTCAACAACTACTTTCATCACATGAAATTCAATCATGTTAAAAATAGCAACTAAATGTAAGCAAGATCATGTCACCTACCTCGATCTACCTCCTTTTCCGTTTCAGGAATCTACAATTCTACTTTTTCGACGGGGAAAACAATACTTGAGTTTTCAGTGGGGTTCAACATTATAAAGTAGTTTCCTTACCAGTGAGAAAGCATCCAAGTCAGAACACACAAAAGTACAAAGAGGCAACTATAACAGACATAACATAGTTTGACATCTGATCGTGTATTGCTCTTGTAACACTGATGACCTAACCACAACGTCCAAAAGTCGCGCGCACCTGGAGCCCTTCGAGACACTAGTCCTCCGATCATTCCTCCGATCCGCAGGCAACACTCGCGGCTAAGGAAATGTGTGGATATTTTTCGTCTCGGGATTCCTGTGTTGCGAAGACTGGTTCACGCACCAAACCAACCGCGGTAACAGAATTTCTGCATTCGACAAGTTTAGTTGTTGCTGTGGTCAGCTAGGTTGTTCAGTTGTTCTTTCGTTGTTTCTTAGTTTTCTCGTTGAGTTATTAAAGAATTACCAGCTTCACAAACTCTGCACTGCCCACCGGATTTCTCTATATTTTTCATTGCATTTCTGTGGGAATAGACCATCTGACCACATAGTACAAATAAACCTGGGAGGTGTAAATGGAGAATGCAATACTTTCGATTTTCACGTATTTGTACTTTATATATTTTCACCTCCCTGGTTTATTTTAAGTTCATTTCTTCCCTTTTCACGGGCTATTATTCCGGAAGTTGCAGGCTCAATGAGCCGCACATTTTTCAGCGGTATATTTTCGCGCGGCAACAAGCCAGTTTGAATGATTGCTAAATTTGCCCAAAATGACTATATTAGAGCCATCCGTTTGGCTATTTTTGTAGGTAAGTGGGCAGTGGTTTGTGAATTTAATTTAGAATGTATTTACTTACACAACGGACTGGTTGAATGATTCGACTTCGCAGTTTTACATTTGCCTCGCAGACTGACATGACAATGCAGTTTCGACAAGAAAGTTCAATGAGAAATCCTTAGAATGATTCAAGACGTTGTAAGTATTAATGTCATTCAAATTTTGGCCAATTTATAGCTCAATAGTTACAGTGGCTTTTCAGCGAGGGGCGACAGTGAATTTATAGTTTATCTTGATCTAGTTGATGATATGATCAGTGTCTTTTACGCCTCCAAAACTGTAGTTCACAACTGTTGTTTTTCCCCCCGCAAAATAATAAAAGGTTTTGTGAGGGATATTATAGACCTACCATGTTCATAATGCAGCCAAATTCGTCGTCTTTCCTTTATATTTCATTCACTATTTGAGGTTATGACTTGTTTCCTACTCCAACATATCTTTGTCAAACGCGGCAAATTCTCACGTGCGAGGTTGTAGAGGTCAAAGTTGCATTAGGGGGGAGGGGAAGGGGGAAACGGATAGAACGAATAATGAAATTCTAAATTTTTTATGAACTGTATCACTGTACATATATTCTCTTGTAAATTTGTTTGTTTATAATAGCAGCAATATATCCTTTTTACTTTTTAATATCTTAAAAGTTAATGAATGGAATTGTCACTCATAAATAAATAAATAAATAAATAAATAAATAAATAAATAAATAAATAAATAAATAAATAAATAAATAAATAAATAAATAAATAAATAAATAAATAAATAAATAAATAAATAAATAAATAAATAAATAAATAAATAAATAAATAAATAAATAAATAAATAAATAAATAAATAAATAAATAAATAAATAAATAAATAAATAAATAAATAAATAAATAAATACATAAACCCCATCTTGGCCTTGATTTTTTTTTTCTGTATGAGTATGCACTCGATAAAGTATACATTTATTTCTGCCTTAAGGACGGTGCCCACTAATGTGAAAGTAATTATTTTCTCTAAAATCTATATGGATGTGAAAGAACCCATTGTAGGCTGTTAGAATCCAAGAAAAAAATTGGGGGTCACCACGCATTTTAATGAGTTATGCGTCATCAAATATTGCGGAAAATGCATTTTTGACGACCCAAAGAAAAAAAATTAAAAATCCTCTATACTTCCAATAAGTTTCAAACTTTTTTTCCTAAAACACTCTAAGCATAATTCTCTGGTAGGGCAATACCATATGACCGCGAAAACAAAGAAAATAATGTTTTAAAAAAAATATTTACTTGGTTTTAGGATGTTCTAGTCTATGATTGCTAAATACAATATGTGATATTTTTTATCATTCTTCAATTATAAATTTATAAAAAGCTTATATAATTGCTGCGAGCCATCAGGCGAGCAGCAACACTAATCTTGACGGTGGGATCCCTGTGTAGCATATACCAGAAAAAATCTTGAAAGTTCTGCAATTGCCCCCCCCCCACCCCCCCTAAAACTTCTGTTGTTGTATCAAGCCCTGGTCAGCCCGTTTGTTTAATTTCAAATCGCTCGCAGCACTTCACTTTCTGTTAGAAACGGCTAGTTCTAGATTTTTCTTTGGTTTATAATTTACAAAAGGAAAAAAGAGGGGTATCCAGGCGATTTAAGAAGTTATGACCGATAAACGCACGAAATACGATGAAATCCCTAGCCCTCCATACAGAGTATAGACAGATTTTACAAAGCATTATGGGACATTTCCAAGATGGCGGCCAATAGGCAAATCTAGTCCTTGTGATCAAAACAGTGGTTTTTAAGCGAGTTTTATTCATCAATACTGAATTTAATTCTACTACAGGAACAGTCAAATGTTTTTTCTACAAGCAAGTAAGTTTATTTTATCCAAATATCGCAAAACGGCTTTGTTCATGTTTACGATGTTTTTACTACGAAGGGCCATGCGCAGAACGCAGTGCGCGCTGACAATAGTAGGCACCGTCCTTAAAAGTTATATATTTACAATCCTTTGTCCTGTTATCAGTTTTATCACAATTTATTACTCGTGCTCAGGCCGTAGGTCGGGAACGAGTTATAAACTGCATGTTTGTTTTCTCTCTCTCTCTCTCTCTCTCTCTCTCTCTCTCTCTCTGTTCCTCCTAAGGCACTTCTGATTGGTTAAGAACGTAAAAACAATGCCCTTCATTCATCACCTTTGAGCGACTGCTAACGCACGCCAGGAACTTTAGGAATGCAAGATGGCCGACTACAAAGAGAATAGTTTTCAGAGACAAGCTCTTCCAGCAACAAAACAATATAAAATGGAGCGTTTAACTCAAGATATACCTAGAAACTTGTAAGAGCTTGAAAATGGGCTGTTATTTTGAGCTGGATCTCTAATACTTTGGCCAAATATCGAACTCTAAATGGAGTATATTTTGACCTGACGCGTTTGGTCACGTAATGCTTTTATTCATATATAAATCAACTGAAACATAAACGAATCAAAACACAATTTGTTATTGTGTCAAAAAAGCTGTAATGTAGAGGTCTTTACAGCAAACAATTTAGATATATAGTGAAATAAAGTATTGAATAAACTGGTATATTCGCAGGTAATATTTTTGCATGTGAGATATATAATACCCATGATAATAGAAGTAAAAGGTAAAGGACCTTGTTTAACGTCGGTAGTTCCTTTAGCTCTTCCAGGAAGCCGACGGTGCGCTCATTTTACCCCCCCTCTCTCCATCAGTGCTCCGTTTTAAGGGTATTTAAAGCTAATTAAAGCTACACGGAAAGGAAAGAAGTCGAAACAAGGATGTGAAGTCACTGGGAATCGAACTCGGGACCTCTCACACCGAAGGCCGCGCACTAACCAACTGTGCCATCCTTGCTCCTTAAGAAGGATAAAGGCAAACACTAATGACTGCTGACAGACAAATTGACAATGATCAGATAAGGACGGACCATTTGATCTGGCATCACCCGGTGGTCGACGATAACATGCAAGCTCCTGTTTTTAAAGTTGCTTGGCTTACAAAAAAGTTTACTTCTTTAGTTTTAGTAAGTCGATTCAAAAAAGGTCTTTGCTACTGCGGCTTGTTGAACTACAGGCAACCAGTGTACGCTTCGAGGAGCGTCTTGTTAAAAAGTTTATTAACAACATGTCAATCGCTCTTACTCTAGCGGCAGCTAATCTAAGCTAATCTAAATGTCCTTTTTAGGCCGATTTTGGGCTCCCTTTCACATGGGCACGAGTGAACGCACGAGTGCGTCTAGTTCATATTGTTAAAAGCTATATCGAGGTCTTGCCTTGATGAGCATACAAATTTTTATCTCACACCATAGAAAATACAGCCAATCAGAAAGCAAGAAAGCTATTGTATATTCAGTGGTATTCAACTGTTTCTTCCCATGAGGTATTGTGGTGATTGGCTGTATTTTCTATGGTGTGCACACATCACAGATAAAAAAGTTATACAATGGTTTCTCGGGACATACTGTTGGCATATTCCATCAGTTCCATGGTATTTCATTCGAAACCATTGTATAACTAGTATATATTACATTTGAATTTATGTGTTCACTTCTATTGTCCTGGTGTATGATAATGTTGGTTTATGTTTTGTTTCCCACCCACTCATACTGAAGGCTATTTAGGATTACTCATAGTTAATGATAATAATTTTGATAATTTCATATATGCACAAATCTCATGGCAAAATGATTAAAACTATGTGAAGTAAGATAGCATACAAATAACTCATATATAATATGGCCCAAGGAGGATCAGAAATTCTTCCCCAGGGAGGGGGGTCAGGCATTTGATCAGATGAGGGTTGGCATGCTCTTCACACCTTTTAGGGGTCAAAACCTTTTAGGGGTAAAACTATGTGAAGTAAGATAACATAGAAGTAATTCATATATAATATAGCCCAAAGGAGAATCAGAACCTCTTCCCCAGGGAGGGTGTCTTTGATCAGATGAGGGTTGGCATGCTCTTCAAAAATCAATGTTCTGGTACCTTTGGGTGTCAGAGATTTAGGTAGTACCTTTGCAACAAATAAGATATCCAAGATAAGAATTACAGATACAACGACTCTAATCATCAGACTTTTATCACTCACCAATCATTGCTAAAGAAGTTTATTTAGTGCTTGTCCTGAAAGCCTGAATTTATCTCATTACTGAAATTGCATCAAGAACCCCATAGAGTAGATGTAGAAAATTAAATTATAACTGTTAAAAAGCTGCAATTATCATAATTCACCCTCGTGTTGCCTGGACAAGAATCTTCTTGGTCTACAACCTGATGAAGATTTTTAGTGTTGATTGTTAGTGTTTCTTCTTGTTTCAAATTTCAAGAAAGAAAACAAATGACCTTTACTGATTTAAATATTGCAGTTACAATTTATTTAACAATTTATTTTTCTATCTATATGCCTCTACAATTCCATGTAGAACTATACAAAACAATTTTCTTTAAATATGTTGATACCATGACCGGATAACTCATGGAATCTTTTTAATCTATATTTACACATGTTTAGGTAGCTGGGGACAGTTCACCCCAGGCATACCATACCTCTCTTATGTAGCTATTAGAATAAATAATAATATTATTGGTTGTCAATATATAATGGAGCATTAAAGTGTATTCATTTCGATTTATGCATGGGGGGGGGGGGGGGGGGGGGGTTGGGTTGTGATGAGGGGTCGTGTTGGTGGGTTTGGGAGGAATTCCGAAAATAACATTACGGTTTCATCAGCTTTCTGCGTAATAATTAAGATGCACTTTTACGTTATAACAGACGTAATACGCTGTAGCGCAACCGTAATGCAAAGTAACGCAAAGCGTAATACAATGTAACACAAACGTAATACATTGTAACGCAAACGTAATACAATGTAACAAACTTAATGGAATGTAACGCAAACGTAAGACAGTGCAACGCAAACGTAATACACTGTAACGCAAATGTAAGGCAGTGCAACGCGGACGTAACGAAATATAACGCAAACCTAATACATTAGGAACGATTATGAGCTAACATTGGTACTTTTGGAGTCTCTTTTCATTACAGTTTTTTCAGTTCTATGTTCCGTCATCTCATACACCGACTTTACGCTGTTTCTAGCGTTGTGTCGATCCGTCCTATTTTCCGTTATCTCGAACGTCGAATTAATCGACATCAGTGTACGACAGCAAAACAATTTACCAAGTTCTTTTTTAAAGTCGTTCTTGAGCAGCGCATACACTATGGGGTTTACCGCTGAGTTGAGGAACAGCAGCACCACTGAGGCGCAAACAATTTGTTGGTTCATTGAGCAAACGTGGAAATGCCAGCAGATTGATTTATAGATATCCAGTAACCAACATCCAACGAATAAGATAACGACGGCTCCAATAACGCGTACTGAACGTTCCGTACGATTACGCACAGACCTGTTTGCGTATTGGTTATATTTAAGTTGGTTGATTTGTACAGCAGTCTGTCGTGCATGACGACGCGCTGTAAGGAGAATTTTTATGTACATCAGAAGCATTAGAACAGGTGGAAGAAATTCGAAGATGATCAGCATTGCGACTGTGTGGACTCTCTTGGGGTATGACGACTCCTGAGAGTTAAGGTTAGACCACGTCAGTGGTATGAATGACAAAACGACCGGTAGGACCCAGGCCGCTGAGATAATCATTGCAACTTTGCGGCTTGTCATCCAGTGTTGATATCGTAGTGGAAAAACGATTCCAAGAAATCGATCAAAAGTCATGGCAAATATGCTTAGGACTGCGATCGACATAAGACTATTGTAGAACATATAAAACAGCTTAAAGTCACAAGAATAAAAGTTACAAATGGCTGATATTCCTGGAAGGCAAGAACCAATCAGAAAGTCCGCCAAACTTAATGACATCACGAACCAGTTCGCTGACGTCAGCAGGCGTCGCTTAGTAGCCAATACGTATATGACGAGTCCGTTACCAAATATGGCAATAATGGAGATGAATATTAGCATCATCCAGTACCATAATGGTCGTTCTGGACGTCCACTGCTTGTGTTGTCATGGTTAATGTTGCTTGAGTTAACGCTGTTTGCTGTGTAGTTGTATGGCATTTCTTGTGTCAAGAAACCTATGGAAAAACAGTTGAAATGTTACGCATACTAACCTGTATATTAAACCATATCTAGAGAGGCTCTATAAAAAGCGCGCCTCTCAGCCGTCTTTTCTGCATGCGTAAATGCGTACTATGGACAAATCAATAAAAATTCTACCTTTTTGCTATTATTTTCCGCGGTCACTTATATTACCTTCGCTTAAACGCAAGGGCCCTAACTTCGCGAGACTAAATTTTCGTGATTTCTTAGCCGCAAAAATCTTATTAACAAAGTGCTTTTCGTGATCTGCAGTAATAAACATACAGCTTTTTTACATTTTCTAAAGTTTTTAAATCATCTTCTGAAATTGGGCATATCAATATTTTACAATGATATCTAATAGAGCCATGACAAAATCGTAAAACAGTATGACAAGATTTATTAAGATTTCCTTCTGGGAATTTAATAATGATTAAATAGAGATTTTTGTTTTCCTTAATTGAATACTCCTTCATCACACATTTCATTCTATTTTAAATGCGCTGAATTTCCAAATGCATAGATTTTGCGAAATGCATTACTTAACTGCTTAAAGAACAAATCTTTGAAAACTAACCATCTCCTTTTTCGCGAAAACCTTACTAAATTTGAACTAATATACTTCAGTACCTCGAACTTGGGCAATAAGCCTATAAAGCCTTCGGGGTTACGGCCCTCTGGCTTTATACGGTTTATTGCCTCCGTCCTCAGTACTTAACTCTCACTTAAGCCGATTTTAAGAGAAGTGGTTTTGTCAGTTGTAATGAGATATTTCTTTTTTTTTTTTTTCAGACTGTTATTTGTGAAAGGTTATAATGGCTAAAACTAAAGAAATTCACATTCTGCACAAGCTTTCTTGTCGCCTTTAGTTTTATGGCGCACGAAGTTGGAAAATAGTGGTAAGGCAAAAAGGTCTAATACAATACAATACAATAATGTTATTTGTACCTTCAAAGTGTAAACTGATCAATTTGAACACTTAAATAGTGTTGTAAAAGGTGAAGAAAAAACCTAAAGGATGTTTCTAAGTTGGTGTCAGTCTTTGAGATGGGCAATGTGCTCCACCTTTCGCCCGCCTTTCAACAGTGCTCCCTCCACCGTGAGTTTGATTCTGTTCAGAACTACATAGTTTAACAAGGGTGCGACATTTTGACAGACTCAAACCGCGAACATTTTCCGATACAAAACGGATACTAGCGAGTGAACTAGTTTGGACTGCGTCGGTGTAAGGTGCAATACGAAATGAATGGTACAAAACAGAGTACTTACTGATGTTTCCAGCCTTGTGCCTTCGTTGGAGTAAATATCAAAGTACTGTCCTTTTATACGATGTTTAAAATTTCATTCATTCCTTATTCTTTGGTCTTGAGGTTTATGCCTTGTTTTGTTAGGTTTCTATATAAATGTATATTTTGAGTGCATCGTACGTGTTGTACATTTGTCCCTATGACTGCCTGTCAGTTTATTTACATATTGTGTGATTGATTAATTTCCTTCAACCCCACTCACGTCACTATTCATTTAGTTGATTATTTAAAAGTCTTTATCGAATTTGTACGATATTGTCATGTGTCTGCCATCCTATGATTATTTACTCATATATACAATTTAATTTGTGATCAATAATTCTTTTTTATTATATGTTCGTTAATATAACTCATTTCCTTCCACCTACACACTGTCATTATTTGTTTATTTTTATCAAAAATCTTTTAACGTGATTGTCCTGTCTGTGGACTGACGCAAAGTATTTAACTCATGGATTCGCAAAGCATAGCTACGAGTTATAGCGACGGATCTGAAAGTGCAATGTTTCACACACTTACTCACTCAATAGTGGATAATTGTCAACGTTTTACATATTCATTACTAGATTGTATCAACTAGAGTAGATTTCGCATGACTGAGAAAACGGTACCGTACGGTCACGGCACGGTAACGACAGGAATTTCGCATGTTTTATAGACAACACGGCACTGACACGGTCATGGCACAGAACAGTAAGTTTCACACTCATACTAAAATTGCGTCAGTTCGATATACTACTTCTTTCACTTAATTTGCGCACTTAGGCCAAGCACAGACGTCGTACCTTCCGTGTGCTGTTCTTATTTCAAATTCTAGTCTCAGCCGCATAATTCGATTGGATTTTATATGCGGAAACAGCAGTTGTTCCAAATTAATTTAGACGCCAAACTTCCCTTGTTTTTCCATGTAACAATTTTGTAAGGCTCGTTGCACGGCAACTGAACTAGGCCTTATAATTAATTCTTGTCCCAGTCGTACCAGCGTCAAGTCTTCAAGATATTCAAAGAGGTGCTGCTGTGTTTTATAATGGCTAGACTTTCAGGTTTTCTCTGCTGCGGACCAGTTTAGCCTCTCTCCACAATATTAAAAAGCAATATTAGGGGGCACTAAAGTCCGTGTTCTTTTATTGTTGACATTTGATCATATTAACGTGGGATTTGCGCGATAACGTACCAAACATGACGTCTTTGAATTTACCATTAATCATATTTTTAGCCTTTCTTTGTGCACTGGTTTACATGCCATCATGTACGATGACACGTATACACCTATTTCAAAAAAACCTTGACGGTGGGAGATCTAAATCTGGCACTTAGTAAGGGGGTGTTTACATGGCACTAGGATCATCTTAGCACTAGGATCATCCTAGCAGGCGAATCATCCTACCTGCTATACATTTACTGCATTCTGTTTACATAGAAATTTGTGTCTTCACTTCGGTTACTAGGATCATTCTACTAAACAGAATGCAGTAAATGTACAGCAGGTAGGATGATTCGCTTGTTAGGATGATCCTAGTGCTAGGATGATCCTAGTGTCATGTAAACACCCCCTAACACCGAGTAACTAGCTAGCTGGGAACTTTGATATATAAAAAGCCGAATGATGTACAGTTTGTTGTAATATTGTAATGTAAGCTGTGAGTTTCGAGAAACAATGAAATTAAGATTTTTCTTATTGTAGTTAGGAAACACAATGTAAGCAAAAAGAAACAAAATAGATTTCCATCTCAGATTTTTAGATTCAGATTTGAAATAGGTGTATCGTGCAAATCCCATGTTGATATAATCAAATACGAGCAATATAAACGCTGAGTCCTCCACAATATCTTAAGTTATCACTATCTCACACAGCCATCTCTGCGGCCTTCATGGCTGATCCGCCGCATTTCTTTTTTTTTTTTTTTTCACGCAAGCAAGGGAAACATTTTATCGTTTTCACTCCTTTGTAAATCTGAAACAATATAATCACGCTTTTTCTTATTCTAGTCAGGAAACACAAGTTAAGCAAAAAATAAAAATCTAAGATTGAGATTCACCAGATTCAGATTTGAAATACGTGTATCGTGCAGATCCCATGGTAATATGGTCAAATACGAGTATAAATATAAGTAAACACTGAATCCTCCACACCGTCTTGAGATCATATCTTAATCTATGTCAATTTCACACGGCCATCTGTGCGGCCTTCCGTGTTCTCACTCCTTTGCGAATTGTAGCTACGTAACTCTGACTTTAGCTCTTTTTCGTTTAACTAGATTTATATTTTAATCGTCGTGCGATCACCTTTATTATTAGCAACAATCATCATCACTATCATCGTTTAAATTCTCATCATTATCATTTGCAAAACCTACCGTAGCCTTATGTATTGTCCTTGTACCTTAAATATTCCTTGAAGAAAAGCCCCAAGCAAAAGATATCTCAGTCGTATCACTTGCAGACTACTTTGATTGAGCAGATGAGGAGAATATATGTAATTTGAGGTTGGATTAGTCCATATGATTTTAAGGCGACCGGAGATGTTCTGACCCCTTTTGAGCAGAGCGAATGCAGTACAAATTACAGGTGAATTAGTTCCTAAAAGAGTGGCCTCCAGCGAGCCTAAATTTATGAAGTTGTTCAATGGCGTTCCATGTGGGAAGTCAAACGTCGTTGTAGACATATAAACTGTTTACTATGGACCTATTTTTTCTCACTTATGCGAAATATAGAGAGAGTACAATTGACACAACTGGTGCAAAATACTTCTTGTCAGAAAGAAACCGACGGTTTTAATACATTTGTCATTAATGATAGGACGCAATCGTGTGACATAAGATGTATTGAATCCATCTGACGTTTTGTAACTTCGCGTGTACGAAATAATAGAGATCCTATTGAGATCCAATAACTAATGTATTTTCCTAACTTTTCGTTAGGAAAAAAGTGACGGTTTGAATTCATGTGTCATTAAAGAGTGAGCGCAACCATCTGATGTTTTTACAACGAATACAAAGCTAATGGTGTTTTATACTTTTCCACAAAGAGGAAGGATTAAGTTGCCACAAAAAGTATTTCTTTCTTGTCTTAGACATGAAATTCGAGCAAGGCAAATTGTTTCCACAAAGTGCAAGCTAATTTATAATAACTGACACAAGTTGATTGCTAATTTGGTCGCAAAATCATTAGTTTTAAATATACGCTAAGTGACATATTTTTGTTGAAATCATCAAAAGCAAATACTTTGAATTTCTAGTCATAAATCTTTATTGGTGTTTGAAACGAAGGTGAGGGCTTGATTAGCTTTAATTCTTTTCAGTAATAAGAATAATATAAAATAGGGAAAATAGGGAAACCAATACTCTGAAATGAGGGATGCCTCATATATCTCCTTTATTTTTTATTTCTCATTTCTCATTACATATTTTATTTTATTTTTTTTATTTTGAGTTTTGTCCGTGGTTGTAGTTCCATCCCTAGCTGAGGGAAACCTCAGATACCTTCTTTATATCATTCTTTCGCATAACAAATTTTTTGACATTTTTTGTTCAAAAGCAAATACTATTACTGAATTTCTATGATAAAACTTTATGTGCATTTGAAACGAGATTGAGGGTCCTAATTGAAAAGGTCTTTATTGAAAATCATTCAAGTAAAATTAAGCAGGGGACCTAGTACCATACCCTGAGGGAAACCTCAGATAAATACGATTAAGACAAGATGTATTCGGCTCACTTTTTTTATTTTTGGTTCATTTTCTAAATTGAGATTGAGATTGAGATTGACTCTCTGCACAAATCATCACATTGCAAATTTTTAGACTTTTTAACGTCTATAGCTCCGGAGGAGCCTTCAGTCCGTATAACAGGGAAATTTTATTTGAGCTTCATTTTTTTATATGAACATACATAAGAAATGCTTCGGCAAATAACAAGTTGTTCGGTACCAACAATTCTAGTAGTTGTGGGAAACCATAGTTTTTAAGAAATCTAAACAAATAAGAACAAATGAAGAATTCTTAAATACTGATTGAAAATATTGATTCAAGGTAGGTGGCCCATCCGAGCCCAAGCTGGTACCAGAGAGACATGCACTTTAGTGGACAGAAAGAACGAACGAACGGAGGAACGAAAGTAAAGAAGGAAGGAGGAAATAAGAAAGAAAAAAGAAAGGAAGGAAGAAAGAAAGAAAGAAAGAAGGAGAGAAAGAGAGAAAGAAAGAAAAGAAAAGAAAAGAAAAGAAAAGAAAAGAAAAGAAAAGAAAAGAAAAGAAAAGAAAAGAAAAGAAAAGAAAAGAAAAGAAAAGAAAAGAAAGAAATCAGATATATATCGTTCTAGATTGGAATAACGTCTTTTGAAAAGCAATTTATGATCATATTGTCTGATATATTTTGTCTTGCATTTCGTCTAAAACCTTCATAACAAATATTCTAATGACCCGGTAATATCTTTGATTACATAAAACAATGTCTTAATGGGATATGGCTTATTGAATGCAGCATTTTCAGAACTATTTGTTTTTGCAATAGTAATTGTTTCCTTTGTGTTATTAAATCTTATAATAGTCAGACGTGAACGAATTTATGTAATTTAGATATCTATATGGCTAAATTTTATCTTGAATGCTGTGCAAAGATGTGTTTCAAAAAAACGAAAAAAAAAAACAAGAAAGAAAGGACGAATGAAAGAAAGAAAGGCAGAATAAGTGAAAGAATAAAGACAGACAGACAGACAGACAGACAGACAGACAGAAAACAAGAAAAATAGAAAGAAAGATTCGACATCTGAAATAATCGAGGTGTACATTTTTTCGTATTCTAAATGTAATACAAGCAGTGTAGTGCTTGCAGGAAACACTTTTACACTCAGATGATCTGATTCCAAGTCTTAGCGAAAAGGCATTAAAAAATGACCATCTGACGTTTTTGTCGAATTGGATCTCATGACGATAGTATTTTCATCACAAAAGAAAAACAAATGTTGATCTTGTTCAATTTCGTCTTTACGTAAACCGAAGTTTGTTTTTATGAACAACACCGGCTTTCGTAGCTCTACATAAAGCGTAGCGCCTCCGGTGTTATTGTACAGATAGAAATATAACAAAATTATAAACAAAAAATGATTATAACCATAAAAACAATAACAAAGACGACTTCGTGCTGTATTGTAACTTTTCTTCTCTTGAATCTGAAACGCCCATATAGGTTTTCAAGAATTACTATTGTATGGACTCTTGCTATTATACTTCTGAAAACCTTAAATTTCTGCTGACCATATTTTAAAGTAAGGGGTTTACAAGAACAATTTACTTCACGAACAAAATTACTTTATGAACAAAATTATTAGTTGATGAACAAAATTGAATTAGTTTTATTGAAATTAGTTCATAAACTTATAAATATGATCTGGAGCGTACGTCTGGTTTTGATGAAAATTTAAAGATTCTCTTAATGCCTAGAGCATTTCTTTAGAGATAACCTTTACGCGCGGTGCATTTTAAAAAGATGAGGTTTATCTCAAAAATTGATACTTGGACCACTAGTACTATTATGTTAATTTAACACCAAAACATATACTTATATATATAGCAAAGCAAGTACTTTTTCACACGTCTCGTTTTTGTTTGCTTCTCTAAAGACAGGGAATAGCTAGTTTGACGCGATAATTCATTTGAAGAAAATAAAAGATTTCTTCTCAGTCGTATTCGGACCACTATGTTCATTTAGCAACAAAGTAATATTACACATGTTACAAGACGTGAGTTTTATGCCACACTCTTCCGCACGTCTCGTTCTGTTTGCTTTTTCAGGACGGAGCACAGTTATGACACTTCATTTGAAGAAAATCTTAGGTTTCCCTAAAGACCCCATACTCGGACCTCTATACATTTATTTAACTGTGAAACAGAAATGATATTGAAATTTCTATGGAAGGTTATTTCTATGAAAGGTTATTTACACGATGTGTGGTTTAACTAATAAAAAAGCTTCACCCAGGGATTACTATTCGGTCCCTTCGAAGAAGAATAATGTATATAGTCAATGCTTGCCAAACTTTCTCTTACACGTCTCTATTAGTTTGTTCCCCTACAGATTATTTGACATGACGTTTGATTCGACAGTTAATTCGTAAACAGTCATTTTTAGACAAGGTTTTTCCTTTGCTTCAGTACTTACTGACACGCGCGTTTGAAAAATTCTTGTAATGCTGACATTTTTGTTCCCATGACGCTTTTAAATACCCTTGATAATAATCTGAAAATATATATTCTTAAATTTAATTCCTGAAACCTTGTCAAAAAAGCGCGAAACAACTTGTCAGCTTAATAGCTTCTTATTTCTTTCTTCTCTCTTGCATCTAATTAAAACAAAGATTTTGTAGACTTCGTTTCGTAAAAATGTCCTAGTAATTATTTGGTTCAATTGTAGGTATTCCTCAAGGATTACTATCAGGACCACTTTTTGTGGACAAGTTATTGACCGCGAATTTTGAGTGACGTTTTTCGTATTACGCTCTTGAAATCGTTCTATTTTAGGATGGAATCAAACAATTTCCTATTCTCCTCAAGAGCTTGGGCCGGGCATTTTATATTGAAAATTTCATTCTCATCTCTTTCAATTTTTTGTCTTTCTTTTCTTGGCTCGGTTTTAGTCAGTAAATTTGAGTTGAGCGTGAAATTGGAGAAGCCATGAAAGTCGACGAAGCTAATGGAAATAATCGAAACAAATCAGTTTGCCATATATCAATAAACGGAACCTCAGATTTGACGCGCGAGCGAAAAATAGAACTATCCTTCGCAAAAATTTGCTAAAACTGAATCAAACATATTAAGGTAATTTTGTGAGTTTTTCCAAACGATTATTTCTCCTACCTTTTTGGTCCAGGTCGTTTTTATGGGAGCTTCTTGGCAGGTGTTAGGAGTAAATTGGTGCATGAAAGCCAATACTAAGTAGATATATACAAACGAAGGTTTTTGTCTGTGTGTTTGTGTTTGCGGCCTTGGTGTATGTTTGCTTAGTTGATAGTCGCCTTACAAAACCTGTCATTACACTTCCTATGTGAATTTCGACCCTGCATTTCTAGCTTTCAGTGTTGACAAGGAATAGTTTCCGATTTGTGATCTGATGGAATAATGAATTGAAAGTGTGACAAAATTTGAAACCCCGATTTGGTTTTGTTTTGGACGTTGTGGGAATCATTTTGGACAGTATTTCGCACTTTGGCGTTTTAATTATCTTTTGCAATCTTTCAATTATTAGTTTCTGTTTTTCTTATGAGGTTACTAGTTTACGTAATCTTTCTTTCTATCTTTAATTTCTTTCATTCAATTACTCACTTTCTCATCCATCCATCCATCCATCCATTCATTCATTCGTTGGTTTGTTTGTTCATTCACTCGTTTAGCCACATTCATTCATTTATTCGTTCGTTCGTTCATTCATTTAGCCACACATTTATTCGTCCATTCATTTATTTATTTATTCATTCATTCATTCATTCATTCATTCATTCATTCATTCATTCATTCATTCATTCATTCATTCATTCATTCATTCATTCATTCATTCATTCATTCATTCATTCATTCATTCATTCATTCATTCATTCATTCATTCATTCATTCATTCATTCTTTACATATTTACCTATTTATTCATTCACTTAAAACTTTATTTGCTCTTTCTCGACTTATCCAAGCAACCATTCCTTCTTTCATTCCGATCGTCCATTCGTATACCCTCAAGATGTTCATCTTCCAGGATTTAATTTACGACCCGATCAATTGTGTCTTTTTAGATCAACTGTAAATCAATTAACGTTACAGATCAAATGATTTAGACGGATATCACCTTGACTTAATTGCTTTCAATTCCTTGTTTCGTTTACGTTTGATTTACGCAATAAATATTGTTAAGCTGTTGTGAATGAGGTAAAAACGAAAATACCCACAAAAAATGTTTTTAAATCCACAATATTCTCCTCAAAACCTTTCTATTCTTTTGTCTTTCGACGGAACCATTCAGATGTTTTTCAGAAATCAAGCTTGTTCGAAAAATATCCTAAATATTCAAATATTGTATTCAAAAATATTTGAATTTTTCTCAAGAAACCTTTCAAATGTTCGTTATAGAAATTCGTTTTGGAAATTCTGCGGCTCAAAGGTATTTGGGAAACCTTTAAAATGCTCTTCAGAATTTTTTCAATCATATTTTGTTTTCTTTAAGATCGTATAAAATTTCTGGTAAACATTTAGGTTGCTCTCTATGGAGCCTTTTAGTGGTTTTCATAGAACCGTTTGAATAGAACTAACTTTTAATTAAGTGCTCTTTTAAGAAAACCATTTAAATGTTAGCAATGAAAACATTGAAATAAAGCTTTTAATGGCCCTGTTAAAAGCACGTTTCAGTTTTCGTTTGAAAAAGACATTTTTAAGTCTTTCATACGAAATCGTTTTTAAAAGGGAATCTTAGCTTGAAATTGAAGTCTTTCAAATGCACTGTAAATAATTTGAATCATGTTGCTTTTTCGAGTCTTTTTTGTATATATTTTGCATGATTAATATTAGTATTTTGTTGTCTCTCTTGAAGTAATTTGCACAGTAAATCCTGTAGATGTTCAAATTCCATTTTCTTTAATTTATCTTCTGGACAACTGCATTGTTAGGTTAATCTTGTTTCGCCCCCGAAAAAGTGTCCATGGTCTTGTATTATTTTCCTAAAGATGTTTTTAGCTGATAATGTCAACAGAGCATTTGTATTTGACCGGAATCGCGTCCCTTCAAATTTACGTGTACTTCTATAAAGAGCATGTATTAGTGAATAATTGATCTCAAAATTGAACTTAAAATAATTTCACCTTGAACTACTTGTTCTACTTGAACTACTAAGTTTTGCTCGTTGTAGCGACGTCGCGGCAAAAGGTAATGCGCATGCCCGCCTTATGAAAGTCCTCCCCATTGAAAACATTTGGCAGTGTAAACAAACAAACTTTGCCGGCGAAACCCAAGCCACAGAAGCTGAATCAGATTAAGGACTTTGTAGTATATTCTGGTGTCTACCTTTTTCATCTAGTACTTCTATTTTCGCCTGTGCTCCTAAATATAAGCACAAAGATATATGGAAAAATCTAGTGATAAAAGGGGAAAAAAATCTTGAAATATAAGTTAGCATTTCTGTTGTCAAGACGCAGACGTGAAATTTCGCGCCCGCGCAGTCGTTTCGCCGCGGTGTTCATTGCATCTTACTCTGGACTTTCAGTTTTCTGTACATAAGCTCTATCTAACCTGAAATGTACCTCTCTAAGACGCAGAATTCAATGGAAAGTCCTTTGTTGGGCATTATCGTTTTAGCTTTAGGGTATTTTTGTTACAACACAATTTTAGTCGTTTTGGTAAATTTAAAAACAACAATGTTAGAAACCTTGGTGCAGTTGCAAAAAACGTAACATACGTAAACTATAGGAATATAACTGTTTATTTAAGTGTCCAGTGTCTTCTAGCGCTTGCGCACTAATTGAGGACACTAAAAACTCACACTCACTACCTCTACATGAAATATTTTTCATACATCGCTCAACTCACATGTTGATTTTAGCTGAGGGAGGAAAAACCGGAGAAAAAAGCTCTCGTGGCATGGTAGAAAATTAAACAAATTCAGTTTACATATGATCCGAGCGCTCGAGCTGGAACTCGACTCCGGACCACAGCGGTGAAAGACCTGCGCACTAAGCCTCTCGGCCAACCATGCCACTGCTGACGTCAATGGTTACTAAAAGTGATTGAACTGGCCTGAACGTCCGATGTTAACAGTTACGTCTAACGTTACGTTGCTTCAAGTATTATTGGGTCCGTATTATAGAGGTGTCTGTACTATTCATTGACGTTCATTGTGTAGGGGTTTCAGGCTTAACAGCACATATGGACACTGTTCTTAGAGCGATTGTGTCTGAATTATAGAGGTTTATGTTCGTTGTGTAGAGGTTTCATAAATAAATAAATAAATAAATAAATAAATAAATAAATAAATAAATAAATAAATAAATAAATAAATAAATAAATAAATAAATAAATAAATAAATAAATAAATAAATAAATAAATAAATAAATAAATAAATAAATAAATAAATAAATAAATAAATAAATAAATAAATAAATAAATAAATAAATAAATAAATAAATAAATAAATAAATAAATAAATAAATAAATAAATAAATAAATAAATAAATAAATAAATAAATAAATAAATAAATAAATAAATAAATTTGGTGTAGCTTATCACCCTTCCTTGCAGCACAATAGCTGAATTACGAAGGGTGCAGCTCAACGTGATCGAGTCGAAGGTATATACAAGGACGCTTTCATTACGAACAGTGTTACACATTTACATACAAATGTAAACACGTAGCAGCCACCATACGACCCATGTCTGATCACGATGCACAGCTTAGATCGAAACTAGTTCGTTTTTACTATTTGTTTCAACAACTAAAGTGTACTTATGGAGATTATCCGTAGTCAGAGGGTGACCGTATTAAAGAGGCGTTTGTGACAGTAGACGACTAATGATTCACAGGTCTTCTTAAGGCTGGTTTTCACTAGCGGCATAAGCACAAGTGGCATACGCAGACTCAGTATTGAATTTATCAGTAAAAAAGACAAGCACTGCTAATGAGCAATGCACTACTGAGTCTGCGTATGTTGCTTATGCTTACGCTTATGTCGCTAGTGAAAACCATCCTCTACTGACAAATGTTGTTTTGTAAGACATTCACAATAAATAACCTAATTAAAAGATCACGTGGCTTCGTCCACTTTAATCCAAACAAATTTTGAAACGTATTTTCGAACTGATGTTTTACAACTAGGAGCAACAGAAAATCGCTGCTTTAGTGTAGACCGAAAAGACGAGTTTTTAAATTTATGCCCTTTAGTGTTTGTATGGACTTTTCTTAAATAAAGTTATTAAGCAATTCATGTCCAATAAACCTTTAATTCGAGTATTCTTACGAATTTGAGGAAATTTAATTTGTATTACTGGGCCTTAATTTTCATTTGCTGATTCAAGTAATTCTCTTAAATTCCTACTCTTTTATTTAGGAAAAATAGATTATAATCTCGATCCCCGGTTTTTATATTCCTTTACTTACGCTTACCTTTCCTTTCCTTGACTAAAAACGTGTCCTTTTATTTTCAATATAATGATATTTTTCTCTTTCTCTCGTACACATAAGCGGAGATGCACGCCATTTTCAAAAGGCTGGCAATTGTTGACTCAACTATGCTCGTTAGCAGTGCTTGAATGTCATTCTTTACGCCTTTGAGATAAACGCGGCACCAAGTATTTTTGTTGGATGCGCTGATGGTTAAGCTACTAGTGATAGCCACAGCAAACATCCTTATTTATCCATCAAGGGCTTTATTAATATTTTAGCAGTTAATGGTTTAATTGTATTGACGCTTTTGCTGTATTTTATTTGATTGTATGATTTCTTTTATGAAAGTCCCCCAAGTTAAGAAATCGGTCTCTGTGATAAAAGACGACAGCGCGTGAATACAAACACTGATGCGCTAACAAATCATTCACAGGAAATTATCGTTAACGAGTTTTTTAGTCTTTTGTTTTGGGAGAGTAAATGTGGGTGATAATTAAGAGATATGATAGATGGCAAGACAAAAAAGAACGAAAGAAAGAAAAGAGAGACAAAGAAAATAAAAGAAAGACAGGCAGACAGACAAACACATATAGGCAGGCAGGCAGAATGAATGAATGAATGAATGAATGAATGAATGAATGAATGAATGAATGAATGAATGAATGAATGGATGAATGAATGAAGGAATGAATGAATGATCTTTATTTATCCATGAAATTTTATCAGTTATACAACTGGCTTACATATAAAAGTCGTGCCATAAAATAATATGTACATATGGAAAGGGATAAAATGATAGTATAATGTCATAGTATAATGTCATAGTATAATAGACATAGGGATGATAAAGATATTTTGAGTAATAATTCTATAATTAAAAAGCTAGATTATTCGGAATTGTCAGTAAGAACTGAACAGTTATTGATCTTGCTTTTAAATGACAAGAGTGTTTTTGAATTTTTAGCATCTGTCGAAAGGGAGTTTCACAGTTTGGGCCCTTGATAGAGGAATGATCTTTTTAAATATTCTGTTTTAGGCAAAGGTAAATTAAAATTTACCTCGCTCTCTCTTAAGTTATAGGACTTGGTACTATTAACTGTAGTGAATTTGTCATTTAGATAACTAGGAGCAGTCTTATTTCTTATCTTATGCATAGTAGTAACCTTATGTTCAGTAGCTCTCCTTTCAGCTTAAGTATCCCATTGTAGCTGCTTTCGAATATCTTTTGATCTAATTTCGTAGCTCGAGCATGTAATAACTCTCGCAGCTCTATTTTGTAATCTTTGCAGCTTATTGGTTAAACCCTTTGTTAAATTGTCCCATACCACATCACAGTAATCAAATTGTGGCAGAATTAAGGAGCGGTAAATTAACAAAAGGGTTTCGATTCCTTTTCGACATAAGGCTTGATAGTTTCTTAAGCCTGCGATAGCTGAGGAAACTTTCGAATTCTTGGATATATGATCAGCGTGAAGCTGACCAGGAAAGTCTCTCATCTTTATAAACACCTAGCGATTTAGCTTTCACAACTCTTTTAACACGAGTTCCTGCTATTTTCAATTCTGGATCGTAAAGTAAATTATCCAGTTTATAATCTGATCCAATAAACATGAACTCTGTTTTTGTTGCGTTAAGACTTAGTTTCAGTTTGCTAAAAGCCAATCATTTAATTTCTCAAGATCGGAAAGATACAAGTTTTGAATTTCTAACATATTGTTCCCAGCCATAGTAATTGTGGTGTCGTCTGCAAACATCCTTGGAGTCGAGAAATTCAAACAGTTTGTTAGGTCATTAATATATATATATTAAAAACAATAAGGGACCTAGATTTGAGCCCTGAGGAATTCCACATTGTATTTCATGCGGATCAGAAACAACATTATTGCAGTGTTGAATCCTATGGCTGAGGTATAATTTGAATAAGTGTAGTTCCGTACCCTTTATTCCATATAAACTAAGTTTGTGAAGTAGGATGCCATGGTTTACTGTGTCAAATGCCTTGGCTAAGTCAAGAAAAACAATGGAATTGATATACCCTTTATCTATATTACTAAACCATCGATTAGTTGCATCTAGCAGTGCAGTCATTGTCGAGTGGAAAGAACGGAAACATGATTGTTGGTTGGAAAGGATCTCATTACTTTCAATATAATCATATAATTGGTTAAAAATGATATTTTCAAATAGCTTGGTAATAGTAGATAGAATTGATATTGGGCGATAATTATTTACATCAACCCTGTCTTCTTTTTTGAATATTGATATACCTTTGGCTACTTTCAGACAAACAGAAAGAAAGAAAAGCAAAGAAAGAGAAAGCAAGACAGCAAGGAAGGATGAAGGAAAGAAAAAGAAAGAAACAAAGATGAAAGAAAGGAAGGAAGAAGGAAAGAAATTTAAAAGAACCGTACTGTCTTACTGAAATAAAACGATGATTTAACTGAACTTTCATGCCCGGCAATTTAATAATCACTGATTTTCTTTAGTCTTCAACTTAAGTGATCCAACAATTGAGCTATAGACCAGTCACGACAGAGCAAGCTCCAACTAGGTGAAAGCCCAATAAAATAATAGTGATAAAAAGAGGTATATATATTATATACACTCGATTGCAGAAAGGTTGTAGTCTGCAAATACACAAATATACAAATATCTAATGAGATGCAAAACCCAAAATACTGCTTAAATCGGCATTGCTTGCATGCAATGATTGTCAAAATATATTTTTAGTCTTTCTAAACTCTAGCAGATATTCAAGAACTATATTTTGGGTTTTGTGATCGCGTATTTACAAATTGCATCTCATTAAATATACTGAATAAATTAGATATTTGTGTAAATGAAGACTACAACCTTTCTGCAATCGAGTGTATATATATATATATATTGTTGTTGTTGTTGTTTTTAATGTTGTCGTTGTTTGATTTTTGAGACATCTCGCCATATAGTTAGTTAGTCGGCACATGACTTCTATGCAAGAAGCTTTGATTTTCGTTTTGTCATCGTAATTCAGTTTTGCATTCTTGTTCCCCCTCTTAAAGCTCGCGGACACACGATGCAACATTTCCTGAAAATTTTCTACAACATCGCACGCTACACAGTGTTACACCGCCAACCCTGCGACTGTTGGACGCAATGTTGCGCGCAACATTTGCAAGTTTCGGATGGATCTCTACTTCTGCAACATTTCGTGCGCAACATTGCAAGGGTTGACAGACGGTGCAACTCGCGGATTGATGTCCGCGCGATGTGCTTGGCGCTTAAGATTACTTTTTAGTAAAAGGCGCGCAAGGCTATCAAACAATGGAATTTGATTTTTACGCGCGCGCAGAAGCAAACCGTCTCTCCTCCGGTAATCAAATGTCATTATCAAGCGCCGCCAAGCACATCGCAGAGACATCAATACCAGTTTCGCTCTCTTAGTTTCTACGGAGTCTTGGTTCAGTTTAACTTTTGTCCTAGATACTCTTGTCTTGTTTATGCTATATGAAAAATTTGATCTCTCTGTTTGTCTCCTATCCGCAGTCGCTTCCCCCATCCCGTCGGCAGGTTTCGGCCGCTGCCTTTTCCCCACCCCATCGGAGGTTTTTGGCCAGTACCCTTCCCCTTTGAGGCTCTCTGGAAATCAATGTGAACTTATTCACTCTATTGGTTTGATATTTTCTTTTCAAGTACCCGACGAAACTATATTACACAAGGAACACAAATGAGTGAAGTATGTACATCTTATTATGTGTTGATGTAGTTGTATTTGTAAATGCTTCAATATAAGGAAAATAAGAATGAAATATAACTCCCGGTTCATAATAGCATCAAATTCAGCACGTAAATACTTTGGCTTTGTACAAAATTTTACAACAAATAAATATGATAGGGAAATTTTAAACGTTCATAGAGGAGAGGAAGATTCACCCCTCCTCTATCACGTTACTCGGGCAAATCGAAACTTTCTTTTTCAAAATCTCTGAATAAATCAGTCGTAAGGCCCAGTTCACACTAGCGACATAAGCATAAGTGCTATCAACATACGCCGACTCTGTATTGCATTTGTCACAGATGTTAAAAAAACAAGCACTTCTAATGAGCAGAATATCACTGAGTCTGCGTGTTGCTTGTGCTTATCTTATGTCACTAGTGAAAAGACAAGCACTGCTAATGAGCAGTACATTACTGAGTCTGTGTCTGTGTATGTTGCTTGTGCTTATGCTTGTGTCACTAGTAAAAAGACAAGCATTGCTAATGAGCAGTACATTACTGAGTCTGTGTATGTTGCTTGTGCTTATGTTTATGTCACTAGTGAAAAGACAAGCACTGCTAATGAGCAGTACATTACTGAGTCTGTGTATGTTGCTTGTGCTTATCTTATGTCACTAGTAAAAAGACAAGCACTGCTAATGAGCAGTACATTACTGAGTCTGTGTATGTTGCTTGTGCTTATACTTATGTCACTAGTAAAAAGACAAGCACTGCTAATGAGCAGTACATTACTGAGTCTGCGTATGTTGCTTGTGCTTATCTTATGTCACTAGTAAAAAGACAAGCACTGCTAATGAGCAGTACATTACTGAGTCTGTGTATGTTGCTTGTGCTTATACTTATGTCACTAGTAAAAAGACAAGCACTGCTAATGAGCAGTACATTACTGAGTCTGTGTATGTTGCTTGTGCTTATGCTTATGTCACCAGTAAAAACACAAGCACTGCTAATGAGCAGTACATTACTGAGTCTGTGTATGTTGCTTGTGCTTATCTTATGTCACTAGTAAAAAGACAAGCACTGCTAATGAGCAGTGCATTACTGAGTCTGTGTATGTTGCCTGTGCTGATCTTATGTCACTAGTAAAAAGACAAGCACTGCTAATGAGCAGTACATACCTGAGTCTATGTATGTTGCTTGTGCTATGCTTGGGTCACTAGTGAAAAGACTGATCGCTTGGTTACTACTGTAATTTCAACTCATGACAATAATCTTTTAAGGCCAATTGAACAATAGAAATAGTATATTGGACAATCTTGCTTTTAGTTCATGCTAAAATGTTACGTTTTTGTTAATGAATATGTAGAATATAAAGTTTTACTGATTAATATATACAAGTCCTAGGCCCTTTAATGAAAATCTTAAGTCCCATGTCTTGAAACTTTACACTGAACGAGTCTTGAACTGTTATTTCAAAATTTCATTTCTTCTTTGTTGTGGCTTTCTGTTAATGTTAATATTCCCGATGTTGTACATGATTTTTCTCGTGTTCTTTCCTTTGAAATTAAAATAATGCAAAAGTACGTGCGAACCAAAGGAAGCCCGCACAGAAGTCCTAATCCATGGTCCCTTGATTCTGTATATTTGCCGTTGAGTAGACACCCATTTCTACGATATAGGCGTACCGTTCTAATTTGCCCGGATCTAATATTGTTTTATACAATATACGATGTGAGCGCAAGTATTCTTATTGTTTCCAAAATTCCACAGGAATACCGCACAATCCAAACTACTGTAGTTCCAACTTAGCGGATGTTGCGAATGAATACGTTGAGTTATTCGCAAAACTACCACCAGTCTGTCGTCTCCTGCCATACACCAGTCTCTTCAGTTCTCTCCGAATATCTTTTTTAAGTACCGCATAGACAATTGGATTAATAGCAGAGTTGATATGTAGTAGTATCTGTGCCACTATTATAGATTCGTAATTAAAAGGACATATATGAAAGATTTGGCAAATAGAGTTATACACAGGCAATAACCAACACAATGCGAAAAGTACAATAACCACTCCAATAACCGCTACGGACCCCTCACGGTTGCGCTTCTCGCGTTGTTCCTTTTTGTAGCTGTCGGGAAATTGCCTCCCGTCGCTGGTGTTGGAGTCGTTATATCGAAGCTGGTTAGTTGTCTGGTCGGTTTGCTTGGAGATTCGGCGCGCGATGACGTAGATGCGACCATAGACGATCAACATTAGCGCGATGGGTAAAACCACAAAGACAAGAATTTGTATGGGGTCGTATATACGTTCTGCTCTTTGCTTGACTTCGGCACTGGCGTACAAATAGGTTTGAGGTATTACTGCGATGATAAATGGTATAATCCACGAAGCACACAGGATTCCCACCACGCGCTTGTTATTCATATAAATAAAGTACTTCAGTGGTATCACTATGGAGATGTACCGATCAAGCGTCAATGCACACACATTCGCCACAGACGCGAAAAAGAATGTATTGAAGAATACATAAGCAAGTTGAAGGTCGCAGGTACCAAGCTGTTCACAAATAAAAGAAGCTGGTATAACAAAAATCCCAGTGCAAATATCCGCTACTGCCAACGACAGGATAAAGTAGTTATTAGTCAAATGTAACGACCTACGTGTTATAATCAAATAGATCACCACACCATTTCCAACATTGGTGATGATAACAATTAACAGACTGATAATCCAGTACCACAGAGGTGACGTCATAGCTGCCTGGGGTGGAGCTTGCGAGGAGGAATTCGTTAGTACAGCAGTATGCGATGGGGAAGACATTTCGGATGTTACCTATTTGCGGTGTCTGTAAACTTTGGGGTACTTGAGACCTTGCCGTGGGGCCAGTTGAATTCAGTGTTTACCTTTAAACCTTGAAAAACAAGATGTTTATCTTAGTTAGATTAGGGTTAAATTTGAAAACTGTTTTATAAAGACGGTATAAAAAGATCGCTAACATAAAATTACGCGAAAATTTAGTGAATGGCATTTTGTATTTTAGTAAAGAAAGTATGTATTTATAGCCAATACAGTGTTTATGGATGAAAGTTACAAATAATAATACAAATACATACATGATTGAGACTCCCTCAACAGGGCTTTTCAGCTCAATTTACAAATCCTAACTAAATCATATAAATCAAACATAAATGGATTAAGAATCCCAACTGGCAAGGAGGCAAACCAGTTGGCTATGTTACAAGCATGGCTGAGAAACTGAATTTGAACTAATCGAAATCGGAACAAATTCAGTCTCATCTAGTGGCCAGAGCGGGAATCGAACCTGGGACCGCCAGATTGCGAGACCAACGCTCTGACCACTCGGCCATGCTGCCTCCTAAAGTTCAATCAGATTATTGCGGTGATGCATGTACAGTTGCTTGGTCCTTATTTACTACTGATGCTCAGCTGTCTTCTACCTTAATTCACTTCAAACAAACACTTCTTTCTGGCCTTTAAACTGCCTGCGGGATTAGCCTGCGGGATTAGCGTTGAAAACTGCTGGTGAATGAGGCCTTAAAATCATGTATTACAACCATTGTTAAGCTACTTAAGCAGGTGCTGGACTGATATAACTTAAGCCTGAAAAAAAACCCTAAAACCTATCGACCTCCAGACCAAGCAGGACATAACTAGTATTGTTATACATACTAGTCCGCTACGCAGGCGTAGCGGACGTTGTAGGGGAGGGAGGGGTGCCATGATCAACATTACAAAACAGTTTTCATGGCCGTGAAATCGCGAAGTTAAAGCGAGTTACAATATAAATGTTTCTCGCCAAATCAAGAAATTAAAGTGTCGCGAAATATACGACCTCTAAAATCGCGAAACTAGCATTTCGCGAAAATGTCATGTAACAAGTGATGTATTGTGATACAGATACTACGGGAAATCAAGAGCAGACATACATAACGACCTTCCTGTTTTCGAAGGCTTCACTTTTAGCCGTAAATGTAGGACGGAGTGGATTTGCATTTGAACGATGGGAATTTAATATCAACTTACTTGTCCAAATACATACGTTTTTAATGACTCGTCCGGTAGTTGTTCATCTGGACGAGTTAATCTTAATTACGTAAAACAAAAGGAGGTGTGATGATGCGAGTCTAGTATTGAACTATAACTCTAAAAATCAGTAATTAAAAACAAACTTGTACTTCATTTAAGAGTTGTCGTTGACCGTGAGTCCAAACAAAACATTCGTGGGGTAATACGAAATAACCTTTTAGCAAGATGACTAACGACCAAAGTCATTTCGAATATTCCAGTATTTTAGCCAAAGAGAGATGTCAACAGTACGGCCCAGGAAAAATGACATTAGTATCGTTCATATCATCGTATCATAAGAGACATGCATATAGGTGTGCCAGTAGTAAAAATAGTCCTGCACATATTTTGGATTGTGATAACACAAATTAATAAAAGGAAAATCACCCACGATCTGAGGCAAAGGTCATTTGCAATATATGAACGTCGATTCATTTCCTTCTGTACTCTATCCCATCACTGGATTATATTACAGTAGACAAGAATGATATAATCATCACACGAGATACCGCATAGATTTATCAGGAGCCAATGGGATTAAAGCGACCATATTTAACGTCGATAACTCGTAACAGTAATTCAACTGACAAACCTGAGGTCGACGGTGCGCTCATTTTACTCCCCTCTCTCCATCAGTGCTCCGTTTTAAGGGTATTTAAAGCTAATTAAAGCTACACGGAAAGGAAAGAAGTCGAAACAAGGATGTGAAGTCACTGGGGATTGAACTCGGGATTCAGAACAGAATTCATTGATTTTATCATGATCTTGTAAAATCAACATATTGGGTCTAAATCTCATTAGACCTGCCAAAACTTCAGTTTTAGATAGCTAGGGTTTAAAAAAGTCACTTCATTGTAAATAAATTAATGCAAAAATGAAACAAGCAAGGGAGGACGGTTTAAGTAACAAATAACCTTGTTCAATGCATCTTCTTTTACAAGTATTCTTTTCTTTTCCTTTTCTTTTTCTTTCTTTTCTTTTCTTTCTTTTTTTTTTTGGGGGGGGGGGGGGCAGCAGGGATATCGCGTGCTTGTTTGGATTATGAATAAAGAGATACTCGTTCTGAATCACAATAAAGAGGTCACACTAAGATATCAAAGCTTAGATATAAATTCATAAAACCTCAGATGTTCTACCGTCCACATTCTAAAGGCTGGCTGTAGACTTTAAATTGTCTTCTAACTATTATCTAACAAGATTTCGAACGCCCCTTTTGAGATTCTTGGAGCGACATACCCTAATTTATTACTAATTGTTCTGGCTATTGTTGTTGGAATGACTTCAAATAAAAATTCATTAATCCGTAGTGCTAAGCTGCATTTAGAGCAAACTCTTCGATTCCCAAACAATAAGATACATGCCGTATACACTGCGTATAGTCTTAGAATGACTGGGCCACGTATTCGATTATTTATGACAGCAATTAATGTTAGGAATGTTAGCGTTTGACTTCGAACACAAACTCCCTTTATAAATAGCAAAGCTAGATTTCGTGGTAGCATCATATCGTGAGTTGTCCCTTTACACAGGCTAATCTAATAAAAAAAACATTTAGGACAAGCGCTCAAACACGAGTAGAAATTAATTTGCAAGCCGGCAAGATCAACCCACTTCTAATAGTTCACTAATTGTTCTGACTGTTGGCGTTTGACTTCAAACATGCATTTTCCTTGCTACAAAGGTAGATTCACTGTTCAATTAGGATCGCTTACTGAGTTACCTCCAAATGATTTCCCAATGTTGTTTTAGCTTCAGTTAGAATCTCTCTATGATCACTTCCATATCACAATCGCTCGAACGTGAAGATAAATTATAAACTGAACGAACCAGTTGAAGATATAAGCTCACCTCCAGTGATTTATCAACTGTTGTTGACGTTGAACTTCAAATGTAAACCCTTTTTGTAGCAAAGTGGAAGTCACAGGACAAACGCTTGAACCATGTAGTAACAGTTAGAAAGATGAGTGAAGATTGAATCACATGTGCTTCTACCTGAGTATTTGTAACACACTGATGACGTATAGAGCACAGCAAGCCAATCCTTTAGAGCGCACAGTAATGCATCTCAGCGGAAATATTTACTCATGTTTATTTTATGCTTTTGACAATTCAACATTAAATCATTAACTACAAACTAGGATGGGACAGCTGTCTCCTTCAAGAAAGGTTTTCTGAAATGGAAAGACGAGTGGAACAGGCCGACTAACATCCCTAAGTTAAAATGACACGAAACAGTGCACTCGCAGGGACTTAATTTGTTCACAATTTTCATTGCCAATGATATGTTTGATCTACTTAATTAATAACGATTTCTTGAAATATTTTTGTAGCTAAAATGACAATGATGCTATCAAAATATAACAACAAATGGCGCCCCTTCTCTTCTTAAAGCATCACCACAGTTAATTGACTTAAAGCTCTTGGTGGCCCGCAGATCACACAAAAGCAAAGAAATACAATCTGTCGAACTATACAAAACAAACTGGGACAATTGTTCTGTTTGTCTTTGTATTGATGCGTAGGAAGTTGAATTGATAAGCGTTCTTGTCAATATCTTTCGGAGATATCTTTATGATATTTTGGCGTTGAAAAAAGTGGTTTCAACTAAGTGATTTCCACCTGACTTAATCTGCAGATCGACAAACAGATGACAAGAAGACACGTGAATTATTTCGACGCTTAGAGGGAGCCGACAGATTGTTTTCGAAGTCCTTCAAGAACTAAATTCTTATGAAAATAAAGGATCTAGTTTCTCCTGTTGTGAGCAGTTGAAAACACCTCCTTTTCCCATGAAAGATTGAAAATTACCTTAAAATTAGCATGAGACAACTGAACTTCTGGACTCGCGAGAACGATCAGCTAGAAAACATTTTTCCCTTGTTTAAATACGGCTAAACAATCAGGTTCCACATAAAGCACTTGAATTCGTGTAATACCTTCTCGATCGATGATAGGGTCAAAGGCTCAAGACTTTACAAATTGTTTTTCTGTCTATCATACAGCCACCATCATCGAAGCTCTGATTGTTATCATCGTCGTCGTCGTCATCATCATCATCATCATTATCATCATCATCGTCATCGTCATCATCATCATCATTATCATTATCACTGCAATATCTTAATCATCATCATTACTACCCCTCCACGATCATGATCATCGTTATTACTAATTACTTCATTTTCCTCGTAATTGCAATATTTCTACTTTCCTACATGTTTTCAGCTAGCTAACACGTGCCTAAACACGTTTAGCCGATATATATCACTGACCAAGCATATCACCCCACACGTGGAGTCAAGAGGGTCTCAGTGAGGTAGTGGCTTTACGGTTAACGGTTATTTCCCCCGTTACGGGTAACTAAGGTTAATAATTAATTTTCATTGTTTTTAAAGCTTAAAAAAATTACTTTTAATTGATAAATAACACGTTTGATGCAGTTTTAGGACTCTTTTGAACTCTTCTGTTTTAACGCACAAGACCAGACCCCAAGCTCTCTTATTCGGTGCTGGACGACGAAACAAGACACATAAAAGCCCTTCATTTGTCAATTGGTCCTCTGGTGGTCCTTTCAAAACGAAAAGTTCTTAAAAAATTTCACGACATTTTTTACAGCTAAACTGTTATTTTTTTACTATTTTTATGATGATAGGGAGCAAGGATGGCACAATTGGTTAGTGCGCGGCTTTCGGTGCGAGAGGTCCCGATTTCGATCCTCAGTGATCGCACATCCTTGTTTCGACTTCTTTCCTTTCCGTGTAGCTCTAACCCTGTTGAAAGCCCTAATCTCGCTGCGAGATTGGCCGAGATTGGCCGAGATTGGAGAATTTTTGGGAAAAAGGGCTTGCGGGAATTGGCAAGGTTGAGCGAGATTAGGTGAGGGTAGACGAGATTGGGCGAGAATGGGTGAGATTAGGAAAGACTGGGCGGGGTTAGGCAAGATCATGCGGGGCTAGGCGAGATTAGAGATTTTTTTTGGGAAAAGCGCTCGCGGGAATTGGCAAGGTTGAGCGAGATGAGGTGAGGGTAGGCGAGATTGGGCGAGATTGGGCGAGAATTGGTGAGATAAGCGAGATTAGGTGAGGATTGGGCTTTCAACAGGCTTTTTAAGTAGCTTTAAATACCCGTAAAACTGAGCACTGATGGAGAGAGGGGGTAGAAAACTTCCGATCGATTTTACAAAAAAGGTCCATAATTTTCATCTTCCTCGATGAATTTCTCGATCACTAGTAAATAAGAAGCCAAGCCCTGAAGGTTTCTATCTGAGATGTTTCGCTCCAAAACTGACCATACAACTCGCTGGGAAAATTATTCTTCAATTGCAATCATTCCCAGCAGAGTGAATTGAACAAAAGAAATAGCAGACATGTTGATGGTTTTCTTTTAAGATTACCAACATGCCTGCCATGTCTTTTGTTCAATTGGCCATTTGTACTAACAGGTCACGTGACCCTATCTCCCCTGAATCTAACAACAACTTCAAAATGAATGCCAGAAATAAAAAGAGCACCTCGGTATTAGTAGTATTGACCTGTTGTACGTGCAAATGGCCTATTCACTCTCCTGGGAATGATGCAGTTGAAGAATTCGATTTATGATGATTTTGCGTTACTAATGCACTTGCCGTTAACTAACAAATACTGTAGTATTTAGCCCAGGCTTCTAATTGAACCCAGCTACATTCTACAAGAAGGATAAAATTTTAGCTGACGAAAAGCGCGCATCAAAAATATCTCCAGTGTTAGTAACGGGCCACCTTAAATTACAGTAAAATTTCCTAATAAAGATTTTTTTCCCCTATATTCTGGAATTTCTAACCACCCTAAGTCCGGTTCATATCCAGTTTTGGAGATATGACTGGCGTGACAAAATAGTGTGTGTAAATAAGATCAAGTTGCCTCTATAATTTACCTTATTTCTTTGAAATGGCAATGCATATCCACAGCACTTTTCAAGCTGTGAAGCCTATTATTATGCAGGTATCCCGTGGTGTCTTTTCAATGACAGACAAGGCTTCGAAGACGTCATATTAACGAGCTCAAGTTCAAGTTATGGGTCTTTCAGCAATGAAAATATCGTTGTCACTATACACTAACTCGAAGGTTTTACTATCTTCCGCGCTTCTAAAGAAATGTTTGCCATAATTTTCTGAAAGGATTTGAGTTTTTGCACAAGACAGTGATGGTTTTGTTCGGGGGCCATCTCAAAAGTGAAGGGGCCAAGACTTGTTTAAATTTGAGGACGGCTGACTCTGCTCGCAGGGTAGGCTGAACTATTTGCCAGTCAAGAATTGTGCTTGTAAATCTCGAGGCCTTGGATCTGTTTGGATGGCCAAAATCAATTCATTTAGGATTCTTGGACAATCGCTATCGTAAAGATAAAGTTTTGGAGCAGCTCAATAATTTTTGGGTAGGTTTTAACGATATTTTCGATTGTTGCAAGAATCATGAGTTGTCGTGACAGACCGACGGCCAAAGGTCATGAATTCAAAGTTAGCTATAAATTTCAATGAACTTGCTAGAACTATTCGTTACGTAGCTCTCCTCGAAAGCCCTTTGAAGCCTATTCAGTGCTCGATGTGATAAAATAAAGTTTTTAACTATCTCAATCCTAATTTCGCCTTTATAATTTAAAGGTTTTTTTTCATACATCATGTTTATCTGTCCTCCTTGTTAATATTTTAGCAGTCCAAAACAAATTAAACAATCAAACAAATAAATAAAGGAAGAAAGGGAGAATGAAAAAAACAAAAACAAACAAAAAACAAAAAACATAAACAAAAACAAAAACAAAAAAAACAAAAAACCGAAAAAACGAAAGCAAAAATATGAATATAGCGAAAGAGAGAAATAAAAGAAGTTATTGGAATTTCATTCCCTAGCTGAGATAAACATAAATTGCTGCTATGGAATCAAAAATAAGTTTCAGGACTATATAATCAGCTTTTGAACTATACAAAATACGTTTTTAAGATTGCTTTTACTTATGATCAACATTATAGAGTGATTTTCTTTATGGGTTAAAAGGTCATTCTATCAAGCAGTTATTAGGCGAATTTTTTTTAGGATAGACTTGTCATTAGTCAAGTGAGTTACATGAACACTTTAACTAGAATGCACTTTGTCTGAAAGCTTTTATGCCTGAATTTTGGTGGGATATTAATAGCCGTTAAAGTATGTCCGTTTCCTTTATCCTGTTCGTTTTTAGGCCTTTAAAGCTTAATTTGGACATATTGACAATGACAGTAAACACTTTAAACGACAATACGCAACGTTTTTATGCCCAAGAAACCTATTAAAGTGGCTGTTTTTTGTGCGTCCGTCAAGCAATGACAAAACTTGTTTTGTTTTGTTTTGTTTTTTGTTTTTGTTTTGTTTTGTTTTGTTTTGTTTTGTTTTATGTTTTGTTTTATTCGTTCGCCCGTTCGTTCGTTCTTTTTTAACTAGATCTGATCTTATCTGGATTGACAAGGGAGAAAATGCATAACGCATGCTCGAAAATTCGGCGGGAATTCGTGGACGCGTTCGTGCGTGTTTACAAGTTTTAGGAAAAAATAATCACTAACTTTTCACAGACAGCCTTAGCTTTCAAGATTTACTAAACCTCCAATGGTTTAATAAATTTTCCTAATATGCGCAATGCATTTTTCACCTGTGTCATCTGGATGTGTTCTTTTTCCCGATTAAACTTTATCTTAACCTGATATTGCACTTAACAATTTGCAGCGACGATTTTTCGCGCAACGCCGGTACAGCTTTGGTCAAAGTCGTCATTTTGCGTGGCAATTTTTTTTATTCAAATCAAAAACTTGCAGCGTGTTGGTGAAGCAACAACTGCGCTAAAAATCTTCCATGTAGTGTGTTAACAGCAAGGCATAGCGTTGCTCAAAAAATCGTCACCGCAAATCGTGTCACGTGTACATGTCGATGAGCTTTAATTTAGGCATCTTTCCGATTAGACAAGAATCGTTTTGTTTGTTTGTTTTTGTTTATGTTTGCCCTAGGACCACGATAAAGTGACAATTAAAATATGATATATATATTTCCTAGTTGACAAGACTCAGTAATTAGAAGTACGTACTTGGTGTACACCAAGAGTATATCATCTATTGATACACTTGGCGTTGCATGCACCAAGTACATACCTAATTAGTTTGGTATATACCGCTGATGTTCTGTGGTCGCAAGTGGACAGGCACAATTTATGGTGTACATTACTGAAATACGTCAAAATACGGTACATTGAGCTGTTTGTTTGGGTTGGTCATTTTTAATCATTGTTTTCGGTATCCGAGTTGAACGATTTAGTTAAGGCTGGTTCACACTAGCGTCGGAATCAGAATCGGAATCGTAAGAAAACAACAAAGAATTTAGAGATTAGAATACAAAAGAAAGGTGTTTTTCTTTGTTCCTTCCTTTGTCTTTGATTATGCTTATGCTTGGTCTTATGCTTCTTGCGATGCTTATGTCGATGTCTTTAGCTTATGTCACACGCTTGACTTAGCTCTTTTGTCTTTTCCTTTGTTTTCTGCTTCCGATTCCGAATCTGACGCTAGTGTGAACCAGCCTTTAATATTCAGTAGTTAGTGAGTGTTCGTTTTTAAAGATTATCATAGTCTTTTTTTTTTCAATTAGACCAAAATCGTTTTTATTATCTAGAGGCACGAAAATGTGACAAAATATATTGACTAAGCGAAGACAACAGACTTGGCGACTCCGCCAGCTATCACTCCGAGTGACCTCAGACGTCAGATTTTAACTCGCAATTAAACCTGACGATAGTTCTGTGCACTAATTTGAACGAAACAAATTGTCTCTATTGTGTCAGTTATGTGGTGCCTACTTTGTAATGATTAGCTAGCAGATACTAGTTTATGTTCGAAAGTTGACATGTATTATAACTGATTTACCCATACTGGGCTCATTTGTGGGGGAGGGGAGGGGAGGTGCCAAGAAGGGAAACTTTCCCTCAGTTACCTCTTCCATTTCCCAGCTTCCCCTTCCCATGTAGGGACGGAACGTGGTATTGATAAATGAATTCTTGCATGGTGAGATCATTAGATAACCGGTCTCACTCGAAACAAATATTGAAGTTAAGGTTGGGCTTCCTGTGTCAACATGACGTGCGACGTGGTAGATAATGTTCCCACCACACAGGGGAAGAAGAAATACTGAATTGTCGTTCTAGTTCTTTGCTATATCTGAAACTCTTTACACAAATAATTAATAAGACACTTGTACTGTGAATGTAAACCGTTTTAGAATTCAATTTCTGCGCCAATTAACTTAATTTTATATTTGTCTGTTTGTGTTTCTGTTTATCTCCCACAATTCGTTATTGACATTGCTGAATTTTAGATATTCTTTGTGTTTTCCAAAATTTGCCATCACCAAGATTTTCAATCTTTCAATCCGGAAAGTAACAGAATACTGGTTTTAGTTTTAAATGGAATTTTTTTCATGATGGCACTGATGGTTGTTCATATTGAAAACTTAAAACTTGTATGTATGTTAAGGCGAAATGACACTTTTGACAACATAACAGTGACAAAAACTCTTCCAAGTCTAAATTTCCGTTCACTACTTTAGTCTTAATCAGATAGTGTTATGTGTACTGTTGTCAGGACAATAGACAAGTTCCTTAGGAATAATCAAGACGAAAGCGGAAAATTCTTAACGTCGAGTAAAATCTTGTAAAAGTTGCTATGATCGTGGTGTATTTCTCATCGTATTTCTCTTTCTCCGCTTTCTCTGTTGCACTAACTTAGAGCACTGAAGTATTTGTCCTATGTTGAAGCTTCCTCTTAGGAATTCTTAATATTTGAAAATCAGTATTACCCAAAGCAAGAGATTCCTCTAGCTGCTACATCTAGTCAAGGAAGCCGAGGTAGAAAGAAACTTACTGGCTGCATCATTTTCATGCGAAGAAATATAATATTACCCTTACAAATTTAAAGCTTTTCTCTTACCTTTATAAATACTTGAAATAAATTTAACGTCACTTGTATTTCAGAGTCTGACATGAACAAAGTCAAGGCGTCTGCCATTATCTCTGACTGATCGATGGCTGTTTTAAAACTCACGCTGACACGCAATATTACCTGACACATAAAGTACTGTCCTTCTAACGCATCCAATTAAAATGTTTGAAATATCATCAGCATTATTCATTCATGAAGGAAAAATATTTACAGATGTCCAGCAAATGGAAAGGATGTGTCATGATTTGTCAAGACCACAAAACTATAACAGTTTTTTCACAGCTTTGGCGTTGTGGCCGTTAGCAAATATTTATATTGGAGATTGAAAAAGAGGCCAAATTACAAGGATTTGTTAGAGCTTAGTTGGCAACCAAATCCTTAAAACTGCACCATAAATAAAATGCTAAAAAGAAATTTTCTTTGCCTTTGTGGTATCCACATAAACCAATTCGTGCATTATGTTTAGGAAAATCTTATAAAAGCGGCTCCATTTGTTTAAATTGGATTTATGTTTAAAGAAATTAATAGTAAGTTTAGACTTGCCAAAAAAATTAAATAACATAATTCAATTAAAACAACCATAATTGAAATGAAGCAATATAGCAAATTGCTTCATTACAATTATTAAACATTATCAGGGCTTAACAGTTAACATTATATACCAAGAACGAATTTGTATGCCTTATTGTCATATGCATTTACATAAAACGGCTAGTGTTGTATGTGGTTTCAATTTTCTTCTATTGATTTAACTAATTTTCAAGGGATTATTTCAAAAGCTCAGGGTTCTTAATATTGTGGTTAGTTAAGGTTTATGTTAGTTTTAATACATAGATAAACTGAAATAAAGTTTATTTTAAAGGTCAAACAATCTAAAATTGAGACAACAACAAGAAAAATACCAATAACACCCCACACCTCTTTATATCATGTTGACCTTGGGCCTTATTCAAGAAGCAAAACCGACGGTTATTTACGCTTGTTTTGAGTAATAATGCGGGTAAAAACTCTCTATTGTTCTGTGGCAATTTGAACTTCGCCACATGGAAATAGTTGGTGGTCAGACTGATGATATATTAACCTAGCTATGGATAACACATTTTTAAAAAATGTTCAAAAACCCAATCGTCCAATCATAGACGCTCGAAACAATAGCAAGTGACGCTCTCGGTTTAGTAGTCTAGTTTAAACAGTATACAATTAACACTTTTCTGCATTCTACTGCCGTTTGCTTGCCTCGTTCTTACTCGGACCATTACTTACGAGAGGAAAAAAAGCGTTCGATACTTTTCAGTCCTGGCTTTGACATATTTCGACGTTTTGGTTCACCTGTCTATCTCATTGAAGAGGAACATACTTCATTGTCTGCATAGATGGCGCCTTATCAGCTTTTTGGTGTGGCACGGGGGAGATCAGAGGGATTCGGAGAGGGGAAAAAAGGGAGGGAGAAAACTGGCTATGCAGACTATTTGAGGTTGATATATTATATATGTACTTGTTTGTTTGAATATAGGTTTGAAAACGTTAAGTCTTACAAACTATTGCTGGGGTGCATGTGACGTCACGGCAGCCATCTTGGTTGACCTTCAACAAAAGATTTCTCATTAGCGTTTATTGTTTGGTCAACCAACATGGCTACCGCTTCATTGTCTTTGGATTCCCAAAGGTATGGATGCACCCCAGCAATTTCAAAAGAAAAAAAGAAAAAAAGAAAAAAAAAGAAAAAAAGAAAAAGGAAAAGGAAAAGGAAAAGGAAAAGGAAAAGGAAAAGGAAAAGGAAAAGGAAAAGGAAAAGGAAAAGGAAAAGGAAAAGGAAAAAAAAAACAGCATAGAAACTGGGACAAATGGAATTCAAGTTGTGACTTTGTGCTTCCTGCATGGTTACGTTGAAAACACCAAAAAGTACAATTCTAAGTCCATAACTTATATTCCAGTGTTATGTAGAAAACTGCATCCTTCAGCTATAACCAAAAGCTATTCAGTATTCAATCTCAGATTTCAGGCTCTGACTGCATACGATTTCAGCTGAACTAACGTCTTAAACCCAACATTTACATGGCAACCCTTTATGGCCTGGCACCCCTATTCTGGGTACACGAACCATCATTTTTGGCATGGCATCCGTTAATTATCATCGTGTGAACAGAATATTTGTTGACCTTACAGGGGTGCCACACCCAAAACAATCGGACGGCGTGCCAAGGTTTATGGGTACCGTGCCATATAACGAGTGTAAATATCGGACTTGAAACAGACAGTTCTGAAACCTAACGCTGCCTATGGATTGGTACTGTTGAATTTATAGTGTTGAATGAGTGAAACGCGTTAAAAACTAGATCTAATAATGTTGTCAGTGGTTTGTGGAAGATTTAGTGCTACTCGTGCTATTTTTCATTAGTGTGCATGTAATCCAACATTTCTGTCATTTCTGTCAAACCTACTAGTTCTTATAACCAGACCCATTTAGACAAATGATACAATTTATGCAAATTAATTGATATTTTAAACAATGCAATATATTTTCCTATTATTTAAATAAAAGCTTTGACAATCTAAATGGATTGGATCAAATGGATTGTATAGTTAAGAGCCCTCAAAATTTCAAGAATTAAAACACCGAGTCTAGCTTTTAGTAATCCTAAAAATATATCAATTCTAACTGAATACCATTTTAAGTTGAATTGATTTTCCCCGTTAATCGTTGTGAATGTGATTATTTTTCCTTATAATAAATTAATGGTTTTATTATTAAATTCCCCTAAGACCACCAATTTCTAGTCTGCAAAAAACAGCCGTCTGTTTTCTCAAGCTAAACAAAAAAATCTCATCATTTATTGATCTATTTTGCTTGTATCAAAATTTCCAGTAAGGGCTTATTGTAAATAATTAATTACTCCAAAAGGTAAATTTGTTTATTTAGCCAGTTGTACTTTACCGTGCTGGACTATGCAATGACTTTTTGAGGTGGTCCGTACGATTTGTTGGTCAGGCATGAATTTCAATCGTGTCTTTTTACATCAAAACGTTGTCCGATCTATCAGAAATTTGCAGCCATTTGTCTTCAAGCCTTGAACTTTGTACCGGTAATTATTTTTCTGTGAATTAGATCAAATATCTCGAGATATCGGACGATTTTTAAAAATAGCTGTATGAGAAAAATTGGTCATAAATCCAAAAATCTAAGGTGAATTTTTTCCTATTTCATAAATCCAGGCGGTGAGTGTAAAGGCATAGTGGACTACACACAACATGCATCGCGCAAATTTAGTCCTTAGAAGTTGCGATTCAAAATTTGCGCTGCCTGTTAGGACGCACAATTATGTAGTTAAAACTACCACCAAAATCTCAACAAAATTTCAAAAACAACGAGAACCATATCTGCTAAACTTGGGGAATAATTTTTGTGACCACGAGGTAAACGTTGCGAATTTGTATTACCTCGACTTTTTACAAATAAATTCCGTCGAATTGTTTCCTGAAATTTTCTAGTATGGGATAGAACAAGATGTTAATTGACATACCTGCTGCCAAGTGTCGTTGTTTCTGCTGCACCAGGTATAATTCAGGAAGTGTTCTAAAGGAAGCAACTACATCGAGTCGACGTTTGAGCTGCCAAGGTAAAACCCTCATGGTTTGTTAATTTATTCAAAACAACACCTTATACTATCTGTTGCAAATCGGACAAGGTTTTGATGTAAAAAGACGCGATTGAAATTCATGCATGACAAACAAATCAATAGATACAGGCCAATTTAACTGAAACTAAACAGAAACTAACGCCTTCAAAATGTACATTTGTTTGTTTTGGAGGTTTATTTTCCTGCTGGTAAAAGCGGCGGCTTTTTAGTAGAAACAATTAAATCGGAAGTCAGAAAACATTTAGGATTTATTAATTGGCGTCGCGGTCGAGTCATAATATGCAGGGTGTTTTCGTTCGTCAAAATACATGTCCTTACAGCGCATGCTCAGTCGAGCAGTATCGAAAGCACGCCGAGTGGACGATGAACGTTGTTTAATGTTAATTACAATAATGGTTTTGACCGATAATTCAGCAGACAGTCTAATTGGATCATGTTATAATGTGGTTTGGAGTTGTGGTAAAAATTAATCTCTTGGAATTCCCAGATGGCATGTTGTAAACCACGGACTGGACTGGACTGGACTGGACTGGACTGGACCCGAAAACTCAGTCCGCGTTTTACAAATCAGTCCGCGTTTTTCATAAAACACGGACTCAACTCAGTCCGCGTTTTACAAATCAGTCCGCGATTTTCATAAAACACGGACTCAGTCCGCGTTTTACAAATCAGTCCGCGATTTTCATAAAAAACACAGAAAATTTCAAACAAAAAATCAAATAGCATGGGGGAGAGTTGTTCATTTTCTGCATTTAGACAGCCGAAAATTAAATTTAATCTAATTGGCAATGTGTTTGGTATTACTCAATCAATCCTAATGAATGTTGTGTCGAGTTATTTAGCAAAACCCGAAGCCATGCAATTGGGGATAGAATGCTTTGAAATTTTCTCTTGGCTTTCAAATACTGTCCAGTGGCTTCTGGTGTTGATTCAAAGTCTATTTCAGTTTCGTACGTGAAACCCAAGGATATTATTCTCAGAGGTCGCCAAAGGTCACACGTTCACAACTGATTACGTACAATGCTCGGGGGAAACTTTTCAAACCTCAAAATACAAAAGAAAATATAGTCCATTAGAATTAGTCAGTAGTCATTATTTTACTCATTTCTTTACGCTATTTACTGCACTCAGCTGCTTTCTCTCATTTTCTTATATGCAGTCTCAAAGCATGGTATATTCTAACAAGAGAAAATCACTTTATTTTGATAATTCAGTAGTATACATTGAACTTTTGCAAATCATCTTAAAGGCACGGGAAAGGCAACACCAGAAGCCACTGGACAGTATTTGGAAGCCAAGAGAAAATTTCATGGCTTCGGGTTTTACTAAATAACTCGACACAATATTCATTAGGATTGATTGAGTAATACCAAACACATTGCCAATTAGATTAAATTTAATTTGTGCATATCAAGGAATTTCCCGGCTGTCTTATAAATAAATGCAGATGATGAACAGTCTCCCCCATGCTAATTGATTTTTTGAAAATTTTCTGTGTTTTATGATCAACGCGGACTGAGTCCGTGTTTTATGAAAATCGCGGACTAATTTGTAAAACGCGGACTGAGTCCGTGTTTTATGAAAATCGCGGACTGATTTGTAAAACGCGGACTGAGTTTTCGGGTCCAGTCCAGTCCAGTCCAGTCCAGTCCAGTCCAGTCCGTGGTTTACAACATGCCTTCCCAAATAGAAAGCTTGCTTTTTTTCTCATTCATACTTAAATCCGAGCCGTTTCTGAAGCCGGGGAATTTCGACTAAATGCTGTGACTAATATAATATATATCTTCGTCTAATATCTGCATGTAATGTCACTCATTAAGCTACCCATGTAGCTTTGCGGTCCTAGCTTCCAAGATTTGCAATTTCAAAATTCAACTGATTTTTAACGTGGTAAATCTGAGCAAAATCGTATTTATAGCAGTATCAACATATTTAAAATCCTTCAGTGTAGCTTCCCAAAACCTCAACCACTCTTGATCAGAAGAATACACGGAGATCAATAGTCACTCGTTCGAGAGAAAGCGAGGCACTAGAAAAGTCAGAAAAGGATTTGGAACAGACTTTGGCTCTGTTGATGTCACTTTGTATAAAAAATCAGTTAAGTGTGTTTCGCTTTGAGGTGGCTGTTTTCACACTGGAACAATACCGTTGTGGAGCGGTTCTAAAAATAGCTCACGTAATAGACGCATGACAAAATTTATCATGAAAACATTGCTTGTTTTCCAAAATCGGACTTGGTTTGCCTGTCTGAGCTGTGACGTTACTGAGGTCATTCATGAGGGTCTCAATGGGGTTAATCGTTAGCCGTAAAAGGGCCAAAAATTTAACCGTAAGCCGTAATAACAGGAAAAAAATAACCGTTAGCCGTAATGAAAAGTTAGTCGTAATAGCTTTTTCCAGCGTTCTCAACAATAAAAATTAGTCTTTAACCATCAAGGACAATGGAAATTAGTTATCAACCCACTTTAACCGTAATCGTAAAAAAAACAAAATATTAACCGCTAACCGTAATAGCCACCACCCAATTGAGACCCTCATTCATTGGCAACCCCAGCTCAGATCCTGTACATTTGCGCTATGACAACTTTGCGATCATGTTCGTAATGGAACGGGTTGCCAATTCGAATCTCGACGGATTCCCTTAACTTATTTTCTATGTTTTTAACATTGATTCCTTTGTACTTACTCATCACGTTTTTAATAGATTTTGATTTTTTAAGCTATTTATCCAAACAAAAAATGTCTGTACAATCGTCGGCCTACTCTAGAAATTACTCGTGGATTAATGAATTACTCGTGAATTATTCTAGAAAAATATATTGATAGTTTCCATACCTTTTGAAATCAATCAAAACCTGTCTTGACGTAATTGTTAACCAAGTAGTTTTTCAAGGTACAAAGTGAGATTATCTATAGCGTCGGTAATTCCCTGTCTTCCTTTCCTGAAAATGTAAAGCCGGATTATTAATTTTAACTCATGCATTGATACAGCGGTCATTGGTAAACACACTTTGGTTTCTTTTTATGTTGCGAAAGGGTTGAGTTGGATAAAGTAAATGTCAAATACTGTATTTGTCTAAAACAAAAACACTAAATCATATTACTTTACTTTAGGAACAAAAATGTCATAAGTAAAAATAACTTAAAATGCGGATTTATGGCTATACTGAAGAATAAGGGAATCTAGGATAGAGAATTACGTACAGGCTGCAAACCAGCTTTCGCTGTTTGTAAGGCTTGAATATTAAGTTATTTAGCCTTGAGCATTAGACCTTTAACAAACAAATTTGTTTAAAAAGCCTCTCAATTTACGAAGTCCCCAAAACGTCCAGCCACATATTATACAATGGGCCTAAATAAGTGACCACCTTTATTTGTACATTGTAAGTAATTAACACACTATTAATAGAGCGATAGCACTTAAACCGTGAAACAAGTACTAACTAAAAAGTTCAAATAGTACTAATGAAACAATAGAAAACAAAGGGTTTTGCTACTATTTGTCTCTATTTAGTTACTAAGTTATTTTACGGTTTAAGTGTTATCGCTCTAATGATTCCTCTTATTTTAATATTCAGGAAAGCTTCTAATGTTGTAGCCTATCAGGCCTATGGAAGCGTCATGAAGTACCTTATGTCACACTTCTTAAAGGTTCCTTTGCTGCTGTTTCACCCATCCATTGCTCGATCCATTTAAGCGTAACAAGTAATTCTAATAGATACCTAAGGTTGGCTCGCTTTTTTGCTTAAATGTGGGCTGATTCTGTAAGCTTAAGCTTTTAATTCAAGGAGTTGGGTAGACGTATGACCCGTCGCCAGGCAATGCACGGATGTGGTGTTTAGGTTGTACTGTTTATTCGCGATAAATACGGAACAAAAAGGCAATTCACAGGCTTATCATCTATTGTGGCCATTCAGGGGAGTTTCAGCAATCTTCTAATCAATTCAGAAAATGCCTCAAGTCGCATAAACTTTTTTTGAAAATTAAATATCCTTTTAAACTCTGGTATGGTTTGATTTTTTTCTGAAAGTTGTCTGCTGCGTGATCTTTTTAGTAGTGTGGTTTTAGGTGGGCTTGGCTGTGGCATGGCTTTTATATTAATGTTGGGTAAGTTAAAGTGCAACCGAACCCTTGCTTTAAATTATAACCGTATCCATTCAACACTATGTGTATATATGACTGGAAAAACATCTCTTGGTTTGAGCTATCGTGAGTTATCAAGAATTTATGCTAATTAGACGACGTCTGAACAGGAATTTTTCAATATTTGTTTATGCTTTAGAAGTGCGCTTTATACTGATATCCAAGGAAATCCTCAGGAAATCCTTTATATAAAAACAAAATAAAACAGTGATGTGTTAAAAAGATGTTTTTACACCAAAGGCCTTTTGTCAATTTTGTATATCTCCTTTTACTCAACAAAAACGTGAAACTTAAGCATTGGAGAGAGCCTGACTGTAGGTTAGGTATAGAAATATTATAATATCAACATTATTATTATCAATTGTTCATTTTTGAAGTTGTGGACAATATTTGCTTCATTCTGTGCTAAGACAGCAATAGTATATAAATTCACCTAAATTCTAGCAGCTGCAACGCAAAAGCCAGAACGGTGACCCTTCTTTTTTTCTGCAATTTTTTGAAAGTCTCAACTGTATTGTTAATTTGTGGTGCTGAGTTTCAAGAAATTCTAGGATTCCTTTCTTTTTCAATGGAAACTTGCAAATGCAAAGCTTTGTTCGATAACAAACAAGCGATCTGATGCGAATAATGACTTCTCTCTCGGTACGTCGGCAGGCTTGGGTGTATAGACTTCGGTGCACACTGATATATATACGAAGAAATGATAGCCAATTAAGTACTAAGGAAGCCTTAAGTTTTAGAGTAAAAACAAACACACACACACACACAAAACAAAAACAAAAACAAAAAAAGACGCACACACAAACTTGTGCACTAAAAGTTTAGAAAAAAAAAGATAAAAACATGTTTTATAGACGTCTGCTCACTAAATCACAATACAGTATCATCCGTAGCAATCATTTAAGTATAGCAGTAAAGCAAATTATCCTTTAATGCCTATCTTTGAATCTTTCACTTAACTCGCAGTACGTCGTTTTTATCGTCTCTAAAAACCGTCTTAATGCTTTGTAGTTTTGAATCTGATAACTCACTGCTGTGCATTTATTTATTCACACTTAAAATGTATTTACATTGACCTGGGGGTAAGGATTATTCTAAAGTTATAAGTGGAGTTAAGACACCATAGTATTTAAACTAAAAACACTGTCTAAAACTCTTAGCCAAAGGCTAATCACTAAAGAGGGTTTTTGTTTGTTTCTTGTGGAGAGTTCTACTCTATATCCTACTCATCTCCTTCTTCCTTAGGGTTTTTATAATATAAATCATAATTCTCTCCCCGCCAATCTCCTTCGATTCTCAGCAGGCAATTTCGATGTAAATGGCCTGTCTATATATGTGTGTGGAAAATAAACTCAGTTTTCCTTTCTTGGACACATACTTATTTCCAAGGGATACTTGACATAGAAATTTTCTTGACGAACTTCATTTTCGGTATATATTCAATATTTGAATTTACATGACAAAGGAAGGTTTAAACCGAATTACTATTTAGTACTAAATAGGGCAAAGTATTGCACACATTTAGAGTGCGGTTTTCATTTGGCCATGAAGGAATAGACAAACTAATAGTTGGTAGTAGACTCTAAAGCCATTGTTTTCTTTTGTTTCTTATCAACTACCACAAACTGAATAGTGACTTTTCTTTCACGGTCAAATGAAAATCACTCTAGTGTTGGTACTCTCTTACTTATCTATTTCTTTGAATTATTGTTATTATACATTGAGAAGTATAAAGTGCTAAATTGTTTTTGCATGTCTGTTATCTTTTATACCACCTAGAGTTTTATTGATATATTATGTACATTATTGACAAAAGAACGGCTAAAAGGATTACTGTTTTGATTATTTATGTATACATAAGTTTGATTTAAACATCTTTTATCGTTTTTACACTATATTTATTAAAGTCCCTATGACGCATATATTTTTCTTTCCAAATTCAGTTCTTTTTTGGGAATATAGTTGGGGTCTTTTTGTCTTACTTTTGAACACTCCATATTTTTCGAGATATAAAGGTTTCAAATTTCAAAATGCAAATTTGATGACGTCAGGGGAGTCATCATTTATTATACAAAACCAAGTTGACTTGAAATACTCTTATTTTTTCATTTGGAATTTATTTCCGTTGGTAAAGCCTGTGTTTGAGTAAAAAAATCTGGTTGTGGAATTTAAGACCTCCTTTAGTAAAATCCATGAGAAGCTAGTGATGATGACTCCCCTGACGTCATCACATTTGCATTTTGAAATGTGAAACTTTTATATCTCCGAAAATATAGAGTATTCCAAAATGGGATAAAAAGATCTTAACTATATTCCCAGAAAAGAAATGAGTTTGAAAATAAAAATAAATAAAAAATAAAAAAATAAAAAATAAATCTTTTGCCTTTTAATTCATATCATAGGTTTTGTTTGTAAAACAAATACAAGTTGAATACCTTTGCCTTAATTAATTATTGTTTATTTAATTTCAATTCTAATTTTCATTTAATTTTGTTTTATTAAAAATTTAGATCACCTAATAGATTTATTTTCAGCAGTAATACTTGGAAAACTTGCCCGATTTCAAGGTTCTATAGCATCTTTAATTTCATCTTTGTATTTTCTCCCTACAATTCCGCTTCTATTGTTTCTTTTCATTTTATGCTATAATTTTCCATTTTATCTACATTTCGCCGATCAATACATATTGATCTTGACGTATGTTAGAATTATTGTTTTTCTTTTCTTTTCTAGTTTTTTTTAATGGACTAAAAAAGCCGTGTCTACTGATGAGCATTTGATTGTCGGTTTGACAGAGTTCTACCTAGAACCATTCTAATTATTTAAAAAAACGCTTTCAAAAGCTCACGTCAAACAAACGTCTAACAACAATTATGAAAAGATTGAGTCTAGCCTTTGATTTTTTTTATTTAATTCATTTATTTTCTTTCTTTTTCTTTTTCCGTTTCAGTCTGTGTGTGCTCTTTGTTGTTCTATTTTTGTTTTATAATCAAATGACCACCAGTTGCCTGGCTTCAGACCAAAAAACTTAACCAAATAATAGATTCCCGGCGACATCAATAACTAGAATAGACTTAACATTTCAATACAAAAATGTTCTTTTCCTTTTAATTTCTTTGCTTACATGATCGCGGGATCCTTATTAGGTTTGAATTATACACGTTAGCCTTCCCTTTAAGGCTCGAAATATTTTGATTCCAGTAGATGATACCATGCACAAAAGTTGACTGATAAAGTGGAAATATAGCTTTAGAGATGGTACAGGTATTTTTGAGTCAAGCTTTTGGCGCAAATGTACAGTGCCTTGAATACATTGTTGCCATGGCTGTAGTTAGAGCCAAAATTCAAAACACTTCCGCTGCTCCAACTCAAGTTAAATTGCTACTTTATGACTTATTCACCAATATATACAGTTGATTCTCGCATTTTTACATGAACACCAAACCAACTTCTGAATCACACTAAAATATTGTTTAAATGATAATAGAGAAATTCAATATTCATGCTATTTATATATTATTTCCTCGTACCTTAAAAGTCAGCAGTAAGTTTACGTTTAAGATATCATCACGAACTCTTAGAATGAAAGTGTTTTTCAGTCGAGCTGCAGTGTTGTTGCTTGAAGGAACACTTGGGGCTTGAACTTCGCAACAAATTAATCTATAAGATAACAGGTGTATAATAAGTATGGCTCAAAAATCGACGAATCAAAAAACACTTGCTTGCAAACTTTGTTTTAAGTAGCTCCCCTAAACTGCATGCTATAAACAAAATGACATAATCCCTCTGGGCTCCACATATCAAGGAGAATTCCGGTTTCAATTTGTTTATTTTCATGTTCAAGGTCATGCTAAAGTATAGTAGCCAAGCACTTATGCAAGGACTGAGTAAACTGTCCAAGAAATTTGAATTTGGAAGTAAATACACTAGAAAAATATAATCATACCTAGTATGTAACAATCATGTAACCCCCCCCCCCCCCCCCCCCCCGCTCGTAAATGGACGGGGATGCTCGTCGTACCTTTTAGGGGTCAAAATCTGCGATCTGGTAGCTTTTAGGGTGTCTCAGACTTAAGTGGACTACCAGAGTCATGGCTGGTACCTTTTAAGGACTGTTTTGGGGTAAATAAACTACCTAAAATAAGCATGAAAGGGATGATTTCGATGATTTGAATTGAATCTTCAAAGCATATCGATAACAAAGTGTTCCATTACTTTAATTCTTTGTTATTGTTTTTTACCTTTTAGGGGTAGAAATGAATTGTTGCCACTCCCACTCAGGTACCTTTTAGGGGTCATTTTCAAAATTTCCGACGAGCATCCCCGTCCTCTTATATATAGGAGTCTCCCCCGGGGTAAAAACCATGTAAAGATGCAGTAAATTATTGTTACAGCCCACATAGAACCTTATTATTGTCTATTATAAATATTCATGAATCGTTTTAAGCGCGCATGCGCATTACATTAAGTACATTAATTAGATTATGTGGCAAGTTAGAGTTTGTATGCGGATATAAAAGCATAAATAAAATTAGATCTGAGACGAAACAATTATTTAGGTATTGTACTAGCTATTAGTGTAACATGTATCTCAGTGATACATATGTAAATACACTGTAAAACCCATCGGTAAAATCCAGAGTCTTTTTTTTTTTCATGCATGAAGCAATACCATATATTATTTTCTAAAAAGCATCTTCATTGCCAGATCAAATCTTGTAAAAAAACAAAAGTCCAATAACTATGTAAATAACATGTTACTGGATCTTTACCAATTGTTTTAAGATGTTAGGTTCAGTTTTTCCAAGAATAACACTGATCAAGCGTAAACCTTCAGACGTAGATTCTCTATCAGATGAATGACATGAACTTCCCCCCGTCTGACAGCAATGAGTGTCAGACATGTTTCAATTTTGAAATGTTTGACATTTTTTGACATGTTTTAATGCTGAAATTCGTGATCTTTTTCTATGACAACCATTACTTTCAAGGATTCAGGCAATTGTGTATAAAAATTGAAAGAAAGAAATAGAATGAGCCGCAGAAATTTTATGGAAATGTATGCAAATTCTGTTGTACGCTCTAATGCGCTTATACGAGAAAACACGCAAGATAAGACTCCTGCGCATGCGTCAAGTGGCCTTTTTCCGCCATTTTTGCAAGCTTGACGTCAGCATTTTCGAAAGCCTCCGCTTTCGTTGCCTTTTTGTACCGTAACGATCTGTTCTCAATCGTCTAGAGTTTGGAAAGCGTTTTAGAATGAAAACAAACAAACAAAAAAAAACACAAGCAAAAAATAAACTAAATTTAACAACAACAACAACAACAACAAAATTCGCGTGGATTGAAATTCGATTGAGAACGCTAACGAAGATCGATACGTTTGAGCCGAAACTTAGATCCGACGTGCGGTTGAGCGAAAACCGCATTGGCGAGAATTTGTCATCCCTTATAGCAATGCTTACTGGGCATTTAAACAAGAAAATGAGGTTCAGTTATTCTTGTTACCTAATTAAAACAAAAAATAATTATGGATATTTTCTTTAACCAGACAATTCAATGAGCCAGTGGAAGTTCTAAGATTGTGTTGTGTTTTGTTTTGTCTTGTGCTTTGTCTTGTGTGGGCAAGCTTTTTCAAGATATATCTGAGTAATTCCTGAAGGACAACAGTCGGCGGGCTTTCTCTGAATGATACATGGATCTTCAAAATCAATTTAGTAGCCACAGAGTTGTCGCAAAGGGCTAAACGTCAACCTATTGACTGAAATTTCTGTCAAAGAAAGAAAATGGCACAGACAACATATCAGGAAGCCCTTGACGTCTTTGAATTTAAAAGTGATTTAGTTAGGTCGAGGATAAGGAAAATTTTCGCATACATTTTTTGTAACGAACACACTACCACAGAACTTGGTCTTCCTTTGAATATGAATATGTTATTAACTGAATATGTCTTCAAAACGTTTAAATATATCCTTATTTTCTCAAATCGAGAAACATGTTTTTAGTAGCACGATTAGTTTATGTAGTGCCTCTAATTTCATTATCTAGTTTGTTTGTTTGTTTGCTTCTTTGTTTTAGCTTCTTTGTTTGTTTTCAAACTTCGAATACCCAAGCAACTACTCTCAAAGCCGGACAGAACCGTCTGTTTGAAAGTAGAACAAAGGCTTCTAAATTGCCACCGTCCCCCTTTAATTTCGTTTTGCATACCTCTTCTTTCATTTCCTAGGCTCCATTTCCTTCCGTTATCTTGGTCTTTTTAACTGAGGGGTGAGGTGAGTGAGGGGTCGAAATATGCAAATGTGTCACTCACTCCACGATGGTCGGTTGCTAGGGCTTTTCCTCCCCCAAGGTCTCAAATTTAATTTTTGGCTCACAGAGGAGTAATTTATTTTCTAAATGAAGCAAAATATTAGAACATGTTCATTAGAAAGAAGATCCTTAATTTTTCTACAATTGTAAAGGTATTTTGGAAGTTTTTTTAAATTATGACGTCATAAATGATACATATTTTTAGTGACAACATCAAAAACTTGTTAAGCAATGTTCAAAGGTTTACAGACATTTTTGCTACTCAAAATGAACGTTTATAGTGAAAACCCCATCTCAATCAGATTAAAGGGTGCGAAGTTACAGCTAATGAAAGAAATTCAAATTTCCCGCCAAATGACCATATATGGTCAAAATTAAGGCTATTTAAACGCCAATACAATGAATGTATTGGCACAGCGGCAAACACAAAGTTGCATATAATCAAAATTGTAGTTTTTTCAATTTGGGATGTGTGGTGTTATGACGCATTTTCGTCACAAAAACGTCATATTGACGTCATAATGACGTATCTCATGACGAAAACGCGTCATAACACCACACATCCCAAATTGAAAAAAACTACAATTTTGATTTTATGCAACTTTGTGTTTGCCGCTGTGCCAATACATTCATTGTATTGGCGTTTAAATAGCCTTAATTTTGACCATATATGGTCATTTGGCGGGAAATTTGAATTTCTTTCATTAGCTGTAACTTCGCACCCTTTAATTTGATTGAGATGGGGTTTTCACCAGAAATCATAGAATTCTACAGAAAAAACTAATATGGGTTTTTTACTATTTCTTTCCTGATTTTTTTTTCTGATGCCAAATTCGGACATCATTAATGACGTCACAATAGCGGTCTAATGAGATGTAATTGCCATCAATTAACAGAAAATTTATCAAGCTACTTCCCCACCACGTTTTGTCACATTTGATGCATTCTACTTTTGTCTAAGGCCTAAAACTCTCAGTTTTGAGACTTCCGGGAGGAAAAGCCCTAGCAACCGACCATCGTGCTCGCAAATGTGTTCACTATGGCTACTGCGCATGCTCGACGCGATTGACCGCAGACCGAAAGTAATGTGAGCTCTGGGTACGAGATTAAAGGAAATATGGGACTCCTGTGTTTTATTCAAATATGCATCGATAGATCAATGACATTTACTCAAATTCTTTAGCCGATTGTACGGCGAAACTTGCTTTAGAATTGAACGATCTAAAAGGCGTCTTCTGCAAACAAGGTCTGTATATATTTAATCATTATCCGGTGGAGTGTTGAAATTCTACTCGTGACTCTTCCATGAGTTTAAATCGTGGAGCATTCAAGATGGTCCGAGATGACGGACATGACAACTTCGTGCTCACACTTCGCTAAGATTTCTTATTGCTTGACATATTTTGTATTGCACCACTCTGCTTGGAATAATTTCCATCGCATCTAGAGTGAAATCCTTTCTGGGTGGACTTTTTTACGTCGCTCTCCTGGTAAGTAACTATGCTGTCGTCAAGCAACAAAATTGTCGCTGCAAGTCCAACATCAAGGTCATCCAAGTTGTTAGTGTTTGTACTTTATCAGCACGCGAGTAAATGTTAAAATAAAGAGCAAACGAAAACATTTTGGGTACGAATTGCCGCCTGAAACATAGCCTGAAACTGGCCGTGAGTCGAGCCGCTAGTTCGTGTTAATTGTACTCTATCAGCACAAGAGAGAATGTTGAAATAAGCAGGAAACGAAACGGCATGCACTGACAACGTACAATGAGTCTGATGCAACATCACGCAATACAGGACACCAATTTCACTCCAAAAAGCGTCTAGTATTTATTAATTACAGTGAGTCTGATGTAACGCTCCATATCAAAGCAAATCCTGAGTTATAAAATTGCTACTAAAGGCTAAGGACTACACAAAATGGGCTTCATGGAAGTAAAAAATATACTAAATGGGTAAAAACATTCAGCTGTCAATGCTTCACTGACGACTTCTGCTCTGCACATATAGCTCCATCCACGAGTTATATCCGCCATTGGCGGTTTGATTTATTATTTGTGTCAAATATCCGCGTTTTCCATTGTTTCCCCCCTTTCCTGTAGAATTCGGATATTCCGATAGCTAAGGATGTGACCAAGCTATTAATCAACACTAATTCCCTTAATGACCAATGAAAAATTCCGAATATCATTTTTTTTGTATGTCCAAGCCTAAAAACTCTGTTTTCTGTAATTTATCAATAATCATGGCGATACTCTTTGAAATGCCATTACATCAACAAAAAATAAAAACAAAGACAAAACAAAACAAACAAACAAACAAACAAAAAATGAAATCAGAACAAGCTATTATCTTATTAGCGTGCCTAGTCTAGGTTGAATATACTTTATAATAGATATATTGACCCAGAACTGAGCTAAGTAGATGTACTTATATAAGAATAGTTGACATATTCTTCATTCTATTTTTTTTAAATTCATTTTTATTAGTCTAGAGTTAAAAAACGCAGTTAATGCAATAGTAGCAATACTGTATCTGTCTACCACGCCCTTTAAAGCTGCTATTAATATTACGGCCTCTTTGAAGCTGTAGGATTGCATTACAGATAACTTTCAGTTCTGGGCTAATACACTCATCTAGATTAATAACTGAACTGTTGTTTATATTATTTGACCACATTTTATCCATACAGCAGTCAATTTGTAATAAATGAACCGCTGTTTTATGAAGCCACTTTCGCTTAACAAGCTTTTAAATCCCCAATCCAAAACCAGTTGGAAGCAGTGTCAATTTCAAAGCTTTGTACCATTATGTTCCTCAGTTATACATATAATTTTGTTTGTCAAACCGTATATTTATGTTTAGCGTCTAGTAAACGTGAGTTTTTTTCCAGCATGAAGCCTTGATATTTTCAATTAAAATCAGTCGCGCGTAAAGAAACTTGAAACGACCTTAAATTTCAGGACAACAATGATAAATTTTCAGCATTTTTTTTAGATTAAAGATGCTTACCATTCCGCCTAAAATTTACCATTAAACACCAAAAACAACAACAAACAAAAAACAAAAACAAATAATAATAATAATAATAGTAATAATGAACAACACAAAAAAATGTGGCAGTTTAGTGATTTATAGATTTTCTCATTTCTTTCTTTCTTTCTTTCTTTCTTTCTTTCTTTCTTTTTTTCGATATAAGTAGTATTCAATATAGTATTCCATTTCAAATTACCTTAAAACTGATTTCTCTTTTCAAAGTTCCAACCCAGCCGCCCCTCAGTCGATTACATATTAGTCAGTACTTGACATGAAGTATGCTTATATACAAGACATCTCCCACTGCTCGTTCGTCCTATATTCATGGCATTACGTACATATAACACTATTTGAAATCCCTGGTTAGCAATATGATAAGACCCCCGAGTGAGTTAATATTGATGAATATCTTTTTTACGATCCTCACGTCATTATAATCACGCCTAATACAAAATAAAGATATTCATATTTTTTTAGGATTCGGTCTCGAGTCATTTTTAGTGTTAATTGGCAGGTAGGAGCACTTGGATATTTCCGTTAGAAGATCCAATTTCCCGTTGTTCAGTCCAGGCTTATTGATTAGAGCTCTAGCTAGTTATTATTCGATATTGCCATTTAGTTCCAAAACTCTTTGCACAAGAAATAGTAAAACCAATATTTTCAATATCTGTATGACTCGATATATAAATGTTATTAATTTCCTGAATATGGCGGCTACTTAAAAAGACGGAAATACTTTTCGGAAAACGGCGTCCTCAAAGCGTCATGGGCTTTCAAAAAAAAAAAATTAAACTAGGTAAAAGAGAGATCCTAAGAATTGCTTTAAAGTAATAATGTACAAGGTGCAAACTTTATTAAGCACAAAATCCAATCATTTGTCGCTGGTATGGTTTCTGCTAGAGATGTGTATACAGTAAACTGCTGTAATCATAAAAATTTTAAAAATATATGCAATATGATAATGCTAAATAAATCAAAAATCTTTTCGATACTTTATATTTTCTTTACATCAAATTGTAGTGGATTTGAGAGAATTTGTAAATTGTGATTTCTATTCATATCGTATATTGATGCATGCATGATATATTTTATCTTTCTTTTAATTAGGGTAGCCTCTTTTTGAGTTTTTTTTTTCTGTTTTAAGGTTCTCTTATATCTTCACACATTTTTACTGGGTAAATGTTAATGAAAAGCTCCAATATTGTACAATAACTTTAGGAGCCATAACTTGAATGCTTTGCCGACAACTAAGCTAATCTCTCAATTTCTTATTGATAATTTTCATGTTCAGCTTTCTTATTTGTCTTCTTCTCCTTCCAAAACAACCCCACCTCCTTTTCATGGAGATTCTTAAACGGGGATTATTTGGGAATTATATATATATCAAACTCCAGTAATATCTTGATGGTCCGAAACCCAAAATGATACTTTTTCAATACTGAGTTTGAACTAATTTCTAGGTGCAGGGATTTTCCAGTATACCCAACTCTCACGAAGATTCTTATGGGAATTATATGGGGATATATCAAACTCCAGTAATTTAACAAATTGAAGATAGTTTTGAGTTGTCTGTCCTCTTATTGACACACTCTTGACGTCATACAATGTTCAAAACTCAGTGCAAAGTTTTGAATATTTTATGGCGTCGAGAGTGTGTCAATAAGAAGACAGACAATGAAAAACTATCTTCAATTCGTTTTTACAACAATTATTTGAGATAAAAGTTTAAAAAATCCTTAATTTGCAAATGGCGGAGCAACAGAACGAGCGCGCGCGCCGAAACGCGTCAACAGTGTGTGTCTGTCCTCTTATTGACACACTCTAATCAACCAATCAGATCGCGAGATTAGTATCAAGTGTTGTAAAAATCTTGATTGATTGAAACCCAAAATGAAGCGCTTTTCAATAATTCGAAATCATGTGCGAGGATTTTCCAGTATATTGCATCCAACTCGAGTTCATGCATGATTCAAGATAAAGTTAATTAAAAGGCTATCCCGGACATTGTATTGAATCTGATGGTTATAATATTCCTGTAATTTTACCGTTTCTCATATACTCGGAATATCCGGCGTGTTTCAATTAATTAGTGACTATCCTCCTGTTTCAAGGGCCGTTATTGTGTCAATTAGCGCTTGTTAGTCGTCCGTCTGTTATGTAATAAAACAGCTATAGTCTCATGTAACCACAGTGTTATGAAATTTTATACTAGGTTCCTAATCTCATTTGCTCTCGTCTTCTGGCATCAAGGAAAATGGAATATATATGCCCAGTAAACGAGCTTCAGAAAAAGCAGCAGCACATCTTAATAGTTTTGTGTGGCATAGCCAGGGGAAAACATAAAAGTCTTTGATTGAACGTTATTATTTTTTTTAATATGCTTTCCAATTCATCAGACCTTGTGCGTGCTTAATTGTTTTCCCTTTGATCCTGGGGAATAAGATTCTATGTTTCAAATATACATTCTTCAATGTATTATTTTGAAGATATTGCAAATAAAGCCATTATTAAATCCCAAGAGGATTGTATCGAGAAACTGACAAGTAAATAAGGTATGTGTACATGGTCTTTGTGAATCAGGATCTCTGAAATTTTTACATTGTCATGATATAAAAGAATACTTGCTTCGAAGATAACTTTCTTTTAAACAAAGAAAGTTAAAAAAAAAAAAAGAAAACAGTGAAGAAAGAAAATAAGATGAACAATGTTACACACGCAACTTGCTTTTCCATTAGCTTGTTGGAACCTGACCAATTGTAATATTTTTTTATTTTTATTTTTACTGATTTCTGATTTCTTTCAGAGTCGTTTTTTTTTTTTTTTTCTTGTTTCTTCCTATTTTCTGATTTCTTCTTTTTGACCAGTTTTCCATATTTTCCCCTGGGGTCATTTCAATAAACATTTTACGCTTGTAGTTTAAAACTGTGTTTAGCTTCCAAGAACAATAGCTACAATTTTAAATTACAAGTGTAAAGTTTTATTAAAGTGGAGTCTGCTTTCGTGCTTTCTTTCGCTCTTCCCTCGGCCTTTATTTTGCTTTTAGATTTAGTTTCCTCGCATAATGTTTTGTTTTCGCGCTTTTTCCTTCCTTCTTTGAGACGATGTTTGAATAACAATCTTTTACTAATAACCTGTCTTTTGTTTTTTCGACTCCTGTAAATTCAATTTCGGTAGTCCTTAATTCGTACGACTAAAATAATCACCTAAAACAACACGAATATCTGCCTTTTTAAATTGCGTTCTTAAATAGTATAATTATTCATTCCAGTCATAGATAAAAAGGAAATTTAAGCAGTCAAAAATGGAAATAAATATAAGGTATTTTAGGGATTAAAACGATATTTTGATCTGTGAATCGATCGGTTCCGGTGCCTTTTTCATTTAATATAACATGCAGTTATTCCAATGCATTTGATTTGAATATACCTTGGCGCTACGATTCCCTAGAATCCGCTAGAGTCTCTTACCAAAACATCCTTCTATCAACTCCTGAAGGCCTCAGCCAGTTAGTATTCTTGTGGCGGAAGAATTTTTCAGAGCAGTAGCTAGTTTCAAAACTTGTTTATATAGATCACTAGCTTGTCTGAGAACCTGTTTATATGAACTTCGGGGCGCTCGCTTTAAAGCAATTTCATTCGCTGCAGATACGGAATGGCGCGTGTACAAGCTCAAGTGGCCATCATATACTAGATAAACACTACCATGAACCATAACTCATCTAAACTACTGACCTTCGTAGAAATGACAAGTACGATTGAGTGCGTTTGAACCAACTGCTAAGGTAAATTTCTTATCTCAGAAGATGTCTCAGTAATTTATAATTCTCAACAGGAAGTGGTCGATCAGTTCTCACCATCAAAGATAAGGAACAACGGTCCACTTTTCGCAAGGGAAAGAAAACTATTAGGGTATTTCCAATTTGAAGAGGAAGATTGGATATTATCCCTTTATTTAGAACGGAAATAATTTGTCTCAGAATTAAAATTGTGGAACTGTCATTTGCCAGCCTTTGTTTTCTTAAACAAATAATTTGCTTCCATAGAATTAAGGCTTGATGAAAACTTAAGCTTTTTCTAGTCTATTCCCGTCTAAAGTCAATCTAACATAAAAATACCTCATAATAATTGAAGGGTACTTCCTTAACGGATACACACAAATCAATTCCTTGATTCTTTAGTCCATTTTTTTACAAGAATATATAATAACAGTCGATTGGTTTAGTTTTTGTAGTAGTTGACGTACCGACTTCCCGATAGAGGTCCATTAGCTGACATCCTATTTGCTCAGCACCAATCTGTCACTTCACACGATATATGCGCTACTTGGAAACCTTATATTGGCGAAGCCTTATTCATGGGGTCTTGTATGATAAATGTGATTAATGAATCTATGATAAAACGAAAGTAAGCCCTACTGATTGCTTGGTCTCATTTAGATTCTTTCTCTTTCTTTAAGTTCGAGAAAATGATTAAATTTCCCATAGGTGTTAAAGACGTATGAATTGTATAACACGTTTGCGATAAATATCATTAAGGACACTTAAAGTTGTATGCATTATTTTGGGCGTTTTTTATCCGAACGAGCTGAATTTTTTCTTGATTTGCGTTTACATATAGGTGTGTTGGTTTCCCATTAATGAGCTCCCCTGGGTGCTGCAATATTTACATATGTACACTCTTTGTATTCTTGTATCTTTATCTGGGTTCAAAGATGTCAATAAATGGAATATTGTTTTTATATTCACTAGGGGAGATTTTACAGAAATATTTTTTATAGTTTTAGACAATATCTAAACCAGCAGGAATTAATCTTTTTGTGGCACAGTTTGGCTAATCAGTTATAGATGAAACAAAACCGCCCCTGTTTTGTGTAAACACACTTACACAGTTTTTGACAGCCCTATTACATCCCAATTTCCAATTCTGAGCGATTAAATTTGAAATAGATGGGCATCCAAATACGCGGTGGACAAAAGTAAATGGAATTGATCGGTGCAAATTGAAGCCTAGCAAATGTAATTTATGATAATACTAGACGCACGTTTGAGCGTCCATTCGTCGGCTGAGCATGCGCTGTAGAGAGCTGTCTGCATTGTTTTAACCTTGTAGTTTACTAATAACGATCCCAAATTGCTAATTTGCTACTGCTAGGTTGGCAACAGGGTAGAATAATCGTCCGGTAGAATCAAGCGTCCCATTTTAGGTTATAAAATCCTTTAATTGTTGATATGTTTGGTGCGCTTCTCAACATCGATTCTACGGGTATTATTAAATTCTGCATGAACATCACGTACAATCCTTATTTACTTATTATTTGTACAGTGTGGGCGTAGGCAAGCACGTGCCTGTTGCACAAGCCTGGTACTATAAGTACAACCGGAGATCCTCCTTATGTTTTTTCAGCACGTTTTGAATTGTTAGTAATTATTATAGCACTTCCGATTAATTTTCCGACGTTGCAAAATTTCGGCCACGGTATAAAATCTAGAAATACGTGCATGTAAAAATGTTGAATTGGTGGAAATGGAGTGCGTAAATAACGATGATTATTTAACTACTTCTCAATCTAAAGTTTTCATGTCGATTTTATCGCAGATGGGCGTAATACGTAAAAACATAAGCGCTGTAAAGATCCAATAGGAAGATAAAAAAACAGTTTGAATTTCCGTTATTATTCATGTACACTTTTCCTTTTTGCTGTTAATTTCCTACAGATTCGTTGCGTTTTAATTTGATTTGTCAGAATGGTCACTTTGGAGTCCAAGGACAGATGTTTTTAGCATAATGTAGCAAAATTGTCATTTCTAATTTCCAATTAAAGGAATTGAATATTAGATTTAATTTGCAGCAGATGGGTACAAGAACGTGAAGTTGTTTACTACGGAGATGTGCCCATTATCGTAGTGATTTGAACATGTTTCGAGTCACATTTCTAAACCTCTCGTAGACCCGGCCCTAATAACATTTTCAATCGACGTTTTATTAACACATGGGCGTTGAAACACGGCTTCTTTCAAACATTTTTGCGTGAAAAATAATGACAATGTACATAAAAGAAATCGTAAAAGAATAAAATTTTTAATGACCCATTCTCCAATTCCCGTCACAAAATAATCATATATTTCTAACGCAACTTACCTCTAATCCGTATGGCTTTCGATGTTCCCAGTAATTCTAATTTTCTCTATAGGTTTGTTTGCTTTTTAATTAAATTCTAGTATTTCACATTGCTTATTATTGTACGTCCATTAAATTTTCTCCTCAAAGACGGATCATCAATTAAAGATAATGTGTAATAATTCATTTTCATTTGAGCATGATTTGAAATTATACTGACTCGTACTGAAAATATCATCGATAGCGGACTTTTGGAAAAGTCAAAGTTTTTGATATTCTTTAATATTAGTATATAATAATTAGATCATCCATCTCAGATATTCCACAATGAAACTTCTCTTCTTCCCCCCCCCCCCCCCCCCTCTGTTTTTTTCCTCGATCGGTGTTTTTGTTACTACTTGTATTGTTGTTGTTGTTGTTGTTGGTGCATGCAGCTGTTTGGGAAGCAATACTTCAGTTTCAAAACAAGTTGGGTTAAAAGTGTAGCTAGCTAGGATATCAAGTAGCCAAGCTTGTAATTGGTACATGACGACGTTTGCACGCAATCATCGAATTTGACTTCTTTTTATTTCTTTTTATTTTGTTTTGTTTTTATTTGTTATTATTATTTGATTTGTATCATTCTTTTTTCTTTCTTTTTTTTTTGCCTTGAAGAGAACAAAAATTTTATTCTTCCTTCGTGTTCATAGTATTTTTCCTTGAGATGCATACAATTAAATTTATATTTTCTTTATTTCCTTTCCACATTTCTAAAGTGCCAATGGGCTATAGAAAACTGGCGCTATAGGTTTTAATTAGACAATCCTCGTTCATACACATGGTTAATATAACGAATTTTCCCAGGAACTCCTTTTCGCTATTTTGACTCTCTCTTTTCAAACTTACTATCACTGTTCAATAACTGTATTCTTTCAATCGAACCATCACAAACTGTCAGATTTATTGTTGATGACTTCCAGATTTCAGATTGGCCATTTTGTTGTGCATTTGAATTCACATGAATGATTTTTAAGATCAGAACATTTTCCATTACAATGCCATTAAATCTGAAGATAAACTTTAAAACAAGTAGTATAGTAGTGAACAAATACTTTGAAAGGCATTGTGGGTAATTGTTAACTGTTGTGCATACCCTATAATTCATACTTTTCATGTGTTATTAGTTTGGATCCTATACAGATATATATTTTATCGATAGTTGTATTTGTTAGTGGACAATGCCATATATTAGGTCTTTTCCTAGCGTTTTCTTGAAACATGAGCTATACGCACAAACTTTTCTTCAATGGCCTTTTATTAGCCATCAATTACTGATGCAATGGCAGTGTTGGGGAGATAGATTTTGGGCTCTGTACATATCAAAATTTGCAGCTGGTTATTCAGTTTTAGATGTCTGCAGATTCAAATCATTCTCCGATCGACAACGGTTTTTGAAATAGGTGTACATATATCATCTAGGGTTGAAAATCATTAACCAATATTGATCGTTAGAGCAAAAAAAATATCTTTTAGGGATATTTCTTAAAAATCTTTGATGAACATACCCAACGTAATGATAATTTATTGCATATTTAGATAGAAGGCATGAGCCTGAACGGCTTTGAGTTTGCTGCAGATCATACAAATAACTTACCACTTGGCGGAGCAGATTAATCGAAGGTAGTTTCTATGCGTTTGTGGACATCGTGACCATCCGAGAGGAAGCAAATATTTAAGTCAACGACAATTTTTTACAGTTTTTACACGATTAAAGGAATCTCAAGTTCGTGCAAGCGCGTAAAGTTAGGTCGACGAATGTTCTTTTAGACCGGAATCTTGCAAACTCCACAATCGAAGGAAATTCTGCACTATAACACCCAATAATTGATGATAATATATTGTTTAAAGTAGGAGAGAACTCCAAAGTAATTGATAGTAATTAACACATATATATTAAGTACAATATTAATCAAAGAAAAATTGGCTTCTGCCAAGGATAGCGAGAAGGAAGAGAAAATCGCGTTCGGGATTCGTCTGCTTTCTTTAGTACTATTGAAGAATTTCAACTTTCATTCTAAATAATATATCGTTCAGTGTTAATGGTCTTTAACCGGCGCTCATCGTTGCAAAATGTTTTTGTTTCCTTCTAGAGGTATTTCTGACATTTCTGACAATGATACCCGATAGTTGACCATAATGGATTGTTTAAAATAGGAGTTCAAAGTCAAATAGGTAGAGTCAAAGGGAACTGAAATTAGCTTCTATCTGGAATGACAGAAAGTTTAACTGGGTTTTCATAGGATCGTTGAACTCATTGTTCTTGGATCACAGTGATTTTAGCGATATATGGAAGCTTTAGTGATAATACGACTCTGCTATTTTAGCAGTATAGAGAATTTCTTATTTAGGGGGTGTTTACATGGCACTAGGATCATCGTAGCACTAGGATCATCTTAGCAGGCGAATTATCCAACCTGCTATACATTTACCGCATTCTGTTTACATGGAAATTTGTTTCTTCACTTCGGGTACTAGGATCATCCTACTAAACAGAATGCAGTAAATGTGTAGCAGGTAGGATGATTCGCCTGCTAGGATGATTCTAGTGCTAGGATGATCCTAGTGTCATGTAAACACCCCCTTACACCTTCAGTTTCCTGATCCCTCTACCTTATCATGCAGTGTTCTGAACTATAGTTTACCACGAAGGAAACTTTTTATCCTACATGAAATAGATTTTCCTCCTAAACAGCTTTTAACAATCTGCAATTTTTCTTTCATATTTGTATAAAAAACGTACCGAGAAAAAAAAAATTTATCCAAAAGAAAAATTGAATATTATGCACCAAGCATAATTGGACCTAATATGTATGCAAGGCACGACCTTTATTAAGCGGACCTAACTTTCTTGGTCTTGTCTGACAACAATGATTTGCGTCAGGAAATGGTTTCTCAAGACCAAAAACAGTCTAAAATTCCTTACAATGTTTGATTCAGAAGGTATTTTAATGAATATTTCGTGATTACCCATTTTATTTGTGGGGAACATTAAAAAATAATTATTAACAAATATTCCATAACATAAACAGACACTTATTCAGCGGACACTAGAAGGTCCCCAAGTTGTCCGCTAAATATTATTATTATTTTCAACTTGTGGCCGTCAAAGTATGATGGTTTTGCTTTGAAGTGGAAGGCTAACTTCGGAATTCAAAGGCAGACGCAAACTTGAGAGAAATCGTAAAAGTTGAAATCAAACTGTGCCCCATATGTTTTTTCTTTTTCGTGGTTAAAAAAGTGGTTATGTCAAACTGTGCCTCATTTTTTTTCTTTTTTGCGGTTATATAAAAAGTGATTTTCTTCATCATACATTTGCGGATCACTTACCTTTTAGCTTTCTCCTGACGATTGCCATCAGTTTCAATCATGTAGTGCACTTTATACTTATGGTAATAGCGAGAAGCGCTAATGAGAAGTAATAAGGAACATTGCACTGAAAGAGGTTTTGATGGGATTTTCATATATTTTGGAACTTTTTAATCGACCAGGAGACTGAGAGATTGATATAAGTGACAAAAAGAGTTCAAAACAAAGGGTTTTATCAGCACCTAATGTGATCTAAATTGTGCATGCAGGAAATGTTTTATGGCTGGGCGATTAATCACTTTAACGTAACTGAAACGGAGATATATTGTAGTTTTATTACTGAAAAGATAAATACTCAACATTTTGTGTTGGAATCGTGAATGATCTGATTTACAATATCCCTGTCTTTAATTCCTCGGGCATCAGACGTTTGTTGTCATTTATGAGTACTGCTACAAAATGTTTGAGATATAACACACGCACTGATTGGCTTGCTACCGTGTATACATCAAAAGAGTCATGGCGTGCTCTAAAATGTCAAAAATATTTCAGAAAAGCAATATAAAACGATCACCTCTGTTTCCGTACTGTGATATAAACACTCTGAAAGAAGAAGAGCTCTTGAAAAGCGAGAGAAACACTCGGCTACACCTCGTATTTTTATATTTTTATAGGACTGTTTATATACACCTGTTTCTAAAAAGGTTGTCAAGAATCCTAAAGACCTGCGCTTCTGAGCTGGCACCTTCCATCACGCAAATACTTAATATGTCCTTTTCAACTGGTACGTTGCCATTGGAATGGAAAATGGCCAACATATCACCTATCTTCAAAAAAGGTTCAAAGCACTTGAGAGAAAATTATCGCCCGATATCCCTTACCTGTATTGTTTGCAAAATTGGTGAAATGATTGTTCGTAGTAGAATTCTGCAGTTCTGGCACGACATTAAGTTATTTAACGACAATCAGTTTGCATACCTCGAAGGCAGATCTACAGTTACTCAGCTTTTAAGTACCATACACGACTGGGCTCAGTCTAGGGATTCTCGTACGCCTACCGATATCCTGTTTCTGGACCTAGCTAAAGCCTTCGACAGCGTTCCCCATGAGAGATTGCTACTAAAACTGTATACAAATGGAATTGATGGTCGCCTTCTAGACTGGTTTAGACACTTTATTACTGGTCGAATGCAAAGAGTTCAAATAAGAGGTACCTTTTCTGTATGGTCTCCTGTATCATCTGGAACACCTCAAGGTACGATTTTGGGCCCAATTTTGTTCCTAGTGTACATTAATGACATCACTGACCACATCTCATCTGCTGTAAAACTCTACGCAGATGACACAAAGATCTACAGAGCCATAAAGGATCCAGTAACCGACATACCTGCTTTGCAGTCTGACCTCAACAGACTGAACCAGTGGGCCAGTACGTGGCAACTAAGGTTCAATGCTGAAAAGTGTGAAAGTATGCGGATAACCCATTCCAGAGATAAATCCACGACAAGCTACACTCTGGGATCTACACCACTTAAGGATGTTGATAGCTTTAAAGACCTTGGCGTCACAGTTACCCGTAATTTGTCCTGGGAACTTCACGTAAACAACACTGTCAGCAAAGCCAATAAAGTGCTTGGAATTATCAAACGTTCTGTAGGAACTTCTAACAATGACATCTTCTCTATGTTATATATTTCTCTGGTCAGACCTATCCTGGAATATGCGGCACCTGTCTGGAGTCCCCACATAGCCAAAGACATCCATGCCCTAGAAAAGGTTCAACGCAGAGCCTCCAGGCTCGCTCTTCGTCAAAAGAGGAATGAAATGCCATACGACGAAAGATGTAAGCTGCTGGGATGGCCTAAGCTTTCCACAAGGAGACTATATTTGTCATTAATTGAGTGTTATAAAATAGTTTTTGGAATAAGTTACCTTAAATTCGATGATTATTTAGAATATTCTAAGATTAAGTCAACTAGGTCAAATCACCCCTATAAACTTTACATTAAAGGGGCTAAAGTTAATTCGTTTAAATATTCATTCTTCATCAGAATTGCACAGGCATGGAATGACTTGCCAGCTAACATTGTGGAAGCAGGCAGCCTATCTGCCTTCAAGAATAATTTAAGCAACCATTTAGGCATAGGCATTTAAACAGATATAATCTGAATAACTACTATGATTTTTCCCCTTCTTTCCTATAATCTACTACCATTATCAATTACATTTATTTATTTATTTATTTATTTATTTATTTATTTATTATTTATTTATTTATTTATTTATTTATTTATTTATTTATTTATTTATTTATTTATTTATTTATTTATTTATTTATTTATTTATTTATTTATTTATTTATTTATTTATTTATTTATTTATTTATTTATTTATTTATTTATTTATTTTTATTTATTTTTATTTATTTTTTTTGTGTGTGTGTGTGCAAATGTATATTTTTATAGTTAATTCGCTTGCTTGTATATTTGTTGTTGCGTTTTCAGGGAGTTTTCATATAGGGATAACCTCATAACTTCCTTTCTAGATGCCTATTATTTATTTTGCTATTGTAACGTACTCGCTTAAGCTTTTTATCATATTTGTAAACACAATTTTTAGTTGCATCTGGAATAAACCTCTATTGTATTGTATTGTATACAAGAGGTCTAAACTCATACGACAATATCGAAAAGAAGTGGTGTATAAGGTCATGGCAAGCTAGATTTGAATTGTCGTTTAGATAGTTATGTGGTTTTATAACTTTAGTAATTTCTATCCATGCTTCCTTTCAGATCAGGTGAGTCACGTAGGCTTGTGGCCCAACAATTTTTATTGAAATAGGTGTATATATATATGAAGGTGAGTTGTCTTTGGTAGCCGGGATAACTCATTTGTTTTGTGTCTACTGGGCAAAAGAAAACATATAAGAGTTATCTCGGCAACCAGGGACAATGCAGCCCCTAAGCATGATTTCCTTGTTCTATATCTTCCATCGTGTTTATATCATAGTAGAGAAACATGCGCGCGCGTTTTATATTCCTTGAGTATAAGTTTTAACTCAGATTTTTAAATTGTAAAACAAAACTTCCTATATTTATATTTATATTCATATTCATATTCATATTTATATTTATATTATATTTATATTTATATTTATATTTATATTTATATTTATATTTATATTTATATTTATATTTATATTTATATTTATATTTATATTTATATTTATATTTATATTTATATTTATATTTATATTTATATTTATATTTATATTTATAAATAAATTTCTTTTACGTAATTTTAAAACTTAAATAGCGCCTGTGTCACGCAATTATCTGTAATATGATATCGTATATCAATTAGAAGCCGTTGTAATTTTAGGCTGTTTATCTGACGAGTGCCGTACAAATTTTTGTGCGGTACGAAACTATATAGTAATAAACATGCCTCTTTGTATCTTTTGTTGATTTGTCTGTCTAGAAATAATTATTAAGCTCTAGTGCTCAATAGTTTGAGCACTCTGAAAGCAATTTTGCTTTATTTAAAGTTAAATTATATATTTATATTTATATTTATATTTATATTTATATTTATATTTATATTTATATTTATATTTATATTTATATTTATATTTATATTTATATTTATATTTATATTTATATTTATATTTATATTTATATTTATATTTATATTTATATTTATATTTATATTTATATTTATATTTATATTTATATTTATATTTATATTTATATTTATATTTATATTTATATTTATATTTATATTTATATTTATATTTATATTTATATTTATATTTATATTTATATTTATATTTATATTATAAAGAACGAGATTGAGTGTTTTATCGGATATAAAGATCCGAGCCGTAGGCGAAAAAAGAAAAGAAAGGAATCCTAGAATTTCTTGAAACTCAGCACCTCAAATTAACAATACAGTTGGGACTTTCAAAAAATTGCAGAAAAAAAGGAGGGTCACCGTTCTGGCTTTTGCGTTGCAGCTGCTAGAATTTAGGTGAATTTATGTAATGTATAAAGAACGAGAGAGCGTGTTATATCGGTGGATAAAGATCCGAGCCGAAGAAAAAAAATTAAATTACATTTAATTTTTACATTTACATTTATTTGTCATATTTATATCAGATGTTATAAAATATTTGAGATATAACGCGCGCGCTGATTGGTTGGCTACCATTTTATATCAGAGGACAGAGACATGGCTCGCTCAAATAGCGTCGAAAATATTTTATAAAAGCAATATAAAACGATCGCTTATGTCTCTGTACTGTGATATAAACACTCTGGAAGATGTAGAGCACTCGAAAAGCTTGCTTCTAAGCTTGCTTTTCTCTTGCTCTACATCTTCCATCTTGTTTATATCACAGTACAGAGACATGCTCGCACGTTTTATATTCCTTAAGAAGAAATGGAAAATACTGTATTCATATATTAAAAAACTCATTAATAATTCATAAGGCAAACACAATGAAAATCGCGACCGTGACGAGTGTTTTATGTCTCATAAAGATTCGTCCTAATTTACATCAACTTTAACCTCGATTTTCTCTAAGATAAATAAAGATATTTTTGATTTTCTTTCCGGGAACGACTCAAATATGTGTTGGAGTTTTTTAAGTCAGATAAAGAACTCGAGATCGTGTTTTATCGGTATAAATATTATATCCGATAAAACACTCTCTCTCGTTCTTTATCCTATACTTATATTCATTCTCATATTCATTTTTAGCTTTATTCATTTACAATCCACGAGTTATAGTGAGGGGTCAAAATTTGCAAATGATCAGCTTACTACTTCGTGTATGACAACATGAAATGGCACTATTCAATCTCTCTATTGTCTAACTAGAATGGTGCCATACATCAAGTAGTAATCTATTGTGTCACTCACTCGCAAATGTGTTAACTATGCCACTGCGCATGTTCGACGCAATTGACCGCAGGCCGAAAGCAACGCGGCCTCTGGATACGAGATTGAAGGAATTAATTATGATTTTATATTCCGGGACTCCCGAAGGACTCCCGAACTATTCACAGATCAACGATATTTGCTTTTCACGATTTATGTTGAAATCAGACTAGACAAAACTTTATATTTAGTTAAGAACAGAAAGACTATACAGAACATATGTTTCAAAATAGCTAGCTAGAGGGAAAATAAATGAATTTTACTGTCGTTACTATTAAGGCAGATAAACGTGTCTGTTACATGTGCCGTAAATACTTTGATAGCCGGAGAACACATCAGCTCTAGAATACAAACGGAACATTATAGCTTGAAATTAGCATTGCCTAGAAGCACTCCCAGACATGTCCAATACAAACGAAAAATTATATACAGACGTTGTTTAAAGAAGAAGCTTTTTAGATCATTAAATTCCTAGTATTAGCGCAAGCTATTTCAGGAGTACCATCGAAGTAGCGAAGCAAGTTTAGCCATGACTCAATAGAGCAGTCGATACTGACGAGTAAAAACCTTTGGCTGAATGCTGGACTTTGTACATCGCTGTCAAGCGGCGACAAAAATCTCTTCATGTGCAACATCAAAGTCATCCAAGCTTTTAGTGTTCGTACTCTATCATTACAAGATTCAAAGTAGATAAACAAACGAAAACATTTTGAAAGCCGTCGTCCCGTCGAGCCCGTGAAGGCCTCGAGTTCGCTAGCTGAAAACAGCAAACAAAAAGGCGTATTTAATTAGTGTTTTGTGAAGCAATTTCCTTTATATTTATAGCGACATTTTGCTACAGAGCACAGAGAGAAGCATTTTTGCATTTGTTTTGTAACCATACACTGACAATAAATACACAAAAATTACCAGAGAAATCTCATGGATGATCCAGTGGATATAGCCATTGCTTTCAAAAAGCGAAAAGTCCAGGTTCGAATCTTGGACCGGCGGTGAGGATTTTTTTTTTCCTTTTTTTTTTTTTTTTGCTTTTTGACACATTTTTCACTTTTATAGCTAATGACTCTTCGCTAAAGAAATAATTGATTTATTGATTTAGATTTTTGTCTTCAAATGAAAACTTGATATATTTTACTAAACTGTATTGTTTGGGCTTCCTGTGGTCATTTTGGTCAATCCACGAGTTACTTCGCCATTGGCGGTTTGATTTAATTTATAAAACAAGTCATGAATAACCGTGCCAGGTATTTCGGCGATCCGTTGGCCCTCTATAAGCAAAGTGTCTCAGTGCGAAAGACAATTAATGTCAACACTTGACCAGTTGCTTTTAACAAGATGAGCAGTGCATGGGTAATGTTAGTTGGATTACTTAAATCATCGTATCATATATTTGCATTTACTTGTTTATTTCATACCTTTGTCATATTTACTTTTCGAAATTTTGAAATTGTCTGTCTGTCTGTCTGTCTGTCTGTTACAATCCTGCGTTTCATATGACGTCATTTTCAATATTGTTGGAATTTTCATCAGCTGAATGACAAGTTTTCAATGGAATATTCTCTGGTTGAGAACACATGGAATGTTATCATCTTCAAGAAATACATAAGTTGGAGTAATATGTGACCATTTAAAAATCACAGAAAAGTGACACCGTATTTAAGTTTGCATTAAACTCAAACGTCTCCATTGGCTCCCTGTATAGAAAAGATTGATTCGTCTTCAAGCTAATCTTGGTGACTTATAAGGCACTGAATGGACACTCTCCCGTGTACATTTCTGAGCTATTGTCCCTTCATCAGCCATCTAGATGTCTGCGGTCATCTTTCAAGTCTCAGCTGAAAGTCCCACCTATGAGATTCAGAACTGATCGAGGGCTATGGTGGGCGTGCGTTTGCTGTTTGTGCTCCGAAACTGTGGGATACAATTCCTTTGGATATCAGACTGTCTCCATCAGTTAATTCTTTTAAAGAACAGTTGAAAACATTTCTTTTTACACATGACTTAAATTAATTTGTTTTTATTTTATGCTTTAAAGTTTTATGTATAGCGCGTTGAGTGCATAGTGGACAAAGGCAATCGATGTCAGGCAATCGATAATTAACATTTGAATTCAACCAATTAGGGTCCGTAACTGTCTCAAACTGATACCATGTCTGAGATGTTCGTGACATTCCTAAGAGTCTATGCTCTACAACTTAAAAACATAAAAATTAAAACAACAGCAAAAGATGGAGTATTTGTGTTATGCAAGTGGTGAACATTATGCGAAATGCTACGATGAATTTAAGGAGAAAACTGGACTATTAGCTAAATTGAGAGAATTCCTTTCACTCCACCTCCCTTCTGTAATAAGAACGATACTCGAGACAAGAAAGCATGATCCGTAATTCAATATCTTAAGTGTTGGGAGTGGAGATGGAACTGTTGACTTGCAAGTACTGCAAATAGTACAGGCAGAGCTGCAAAAATATGCAAAGATCCAAGATATCAAGATATTTAATCGTGCTATTGAACCAAACCACCATCACATCAGTCTTTACAAGAAAGCCATTGAGACCCTGCCAGAATAATTGAGGGGCAAGACCACCTTTGATGTTCGTGCTCAATACACGTAAGTACACGTGAGTACACGCAAGTGAGAAATCAAGCAGAACTAGCAAAAAAGTTTGACTTGGTCCATTTTACTCACAGTATTTATCACGTTGACGCAGAGCGAGCTTTGAAGCACAAGAAAAATCATTGAAGGGCAAGGCCACCTTTGACATTCGTGCTCAAACCACAGGCGGACCATCCTCTCAGTTTGTGGTTTGGGTTTCCTGTGTCAGGGTCGAATGGCCGTTGGTTTCAAACAAGCTCAAATGTAGTGCTTTTCACTGGCGATTTTACTTGATTGCTCTACATCTTGAAATTCAGAATATTGTGTCAAAATAAACTTCAATCCTTATATTTATCAGATATGAGTCTTGTTTTGTCGTCCGATGAGTTTTAAGAGAGTTATTAGAGGGAGACGTACGCTCACTAGTGCAGAAGAAAAATCACAAGGCAGGCAGCTTCGGCCGAGCGAAACGTCACTCGCGTCTACATTCCCCACAAAATCTCTCCGAAAATAAAATTCCTCGCCATTTAGACCCGGCAGTATTCAAGAATGATAACCCACGAATACCCTGATCGAGTCTCGTTGGATTCCGTTGGGTAAAAGTGCACAAAAATCGGTCCCGAACTCCGTTGATAGCCATTCATACTATGATCTGACCACTCTGCTGTCCTCTCGGCATCCCAAGAATGCAAAAAGTCACGAAATCTCTATTTATCTTAGATAAATTATATAACATATTAGATTTACAGAGTTATATAAATGTTGTTTACAATAAATAACGTTATTTCAAAAATGAATATTACTGTGAATGATCTAAAAAGCCTGTTATGCTATGAGAAAACGATACAACACAGTTGAGATTTCGTGACTTTTTCGTCCCTGGTTGGGGGTGGGGGTAGGGGTTTACTTCGACTAATTTATTGCTGCGAACGCAGTGAGCAGCATCACTAATCTCGCAGGACTTCGGGATCCCTGTGTCACACAATAGCGGAGACTAAAGTCGATTTCGTGGACGGGCTAGCGATGTCGGAATTTTAGCGCCTGCAATGTACGTAATCAGCGGCTATCGGTGAGTTTACAGCAATCATGTTTTTAAAACACGAGTTTATTTAGTCGAGGAAGTATTCATCAAGGATTCATCAAGGTAATAGTCAATTCAGCGACATTTCTAGGGGAAGACAATGTGCTTTTATGAGTCTTTCGACGTTGTTATGTGCCTAATTCGTGTGATATTTCGACTTGGAAAACAGAGACTGTAGATCGTGTTCTGATCGAAGGGGATGGTATGTTCTTGAAAGCATTTGAAATAGGCTCCATACCTGATGCAGAGACGATTTCACTCAATTACCTACCAGATCGTGTTCTTTGGTTTAATATGATACAGGATGAATCGCCCGACGAGGCAAACAATCAACAATATGTATTATGTTTAAATTACAATTATTGTTTACATGTTATTGATTATAATAATTGTACATATACGTTCTCATGTTGTTTGTTTTGTCATTACAAGATATCATGCAATTGTTTGCAAAAGTTCCAGCATAAATATAAGAAATAGCTTATCTATTGACAACAGAATAAATCGAAAACTAATGACTTTAATTTTAATATTAGGTTTTATTCTGTTGTTTGTCTTCACATTCGAAGGAACTTCACTATGTTTACAGATCGCAGCACTTCACTTTCGATAGGAACCGCTAGTTTTTATGTTCTATTTGACCTGACGCGTTTGGTCACGTAATCGATAAAACATCTGAAACATGAACGAAAAAATACACGATTTGTTGTGTCAATAATGCCGTTGTCGAAGTCTTTACAGCAAACAATTTAGATATATAGTGAAATAAAAAGTTGAATAAACTGGTATATTCGCAGGGAATATTTTTGCATGTGAGATATAATGCATGATAATAGAAGGACAAAGGCAAACACTAATAGCTGTTGACAGACAAATAAAAGGTCTTTACTACTGCGGCTTGTTGAACTACAGGCAGCCAGTGTACGCTTCGAGGAGCGTCTTGTTAAAAAGTTTATTAACGACAACATGTCAATCGCTCTTACTCTAGCGGCAGCTAATCTAAATGTCCTTTTTAAGCCGATTTTGGGCTTCTTTTACATGGGCACGAGTCAACGCACGAGTGCGTCTAGTTTTCTTCTGTGTTCGTCCTGAGGAACTTCTGATTGGTTAAGAACGTAAAAACAATGCCCTTCATTCATCACCTTTGAGCGACTGCGAACGCAAGCCAGGAACTTTAGGAATGCAAGATGGCCGACTACAAAGAAAATAGCTTTCAGAGACAGGCTTTTTCTGCAGTAGAACAATGTAATTTGGAGCTTTTAACTCGAGATATACCTATATACTTATAAGAGCTTCAGAATGGGCTGTTATTTTGAGCTTGATCTCCAATACTTTTAACAAATATCGAACTCTCAATGGAGTACTTGAAACCGAAGCTCTCGCGACGCGATAAAGAAGTGATTCCTTTGAGCTGGAAATCTACGAATTTCTCATCCTACATGTTGCTAAACGAACGCATATAGAGGCAAGTCAATTATATTTCTCATTCAAGCATTCAAGAGATCTTGAGAGGTTTTTATACTGAATTTTAACACCGAAATTCTAGACCACACAGTTTAATTATATATTTTCATGGAACCAAGGCTATATTTGACCTGATGCGTTTGGTCACGTAATGGATAAAACATCTGAAACATGAACGAAAAAATACACGATTTGTTATTGTGTCAAAAACGTCGTTGTAGAAGTCTTTACAGCACACAATTGAGATATATAGTGAAATAAAAAGTTGAATAAACTGGTATATTTTTGCATGTTGGAGATATCTAATACCCATGCATGATAATAGAAGGACAAAGGCAAACACTAATAGCTGCTGACAGACTAATCAGATATTCTTTGAAAAGGTCAAAAAAGGTCTTTATTATGTTACGGTTAAGTGAAGAATCCATGAAACGGCTCCGGGAAGAGTACGAACGGGGCCGGTCATTGAAACCTCTCCTAAAAGGGGCTCCCAGGGCACGAGTGAACGCACGTGTGCGTCTAGTTATTTCTAAACCTAGGGTTTCCTATTTCATTCGGAACGGCTTCGTCAACACTATGTTTATCGAAAATTGATCAAACGTTTCCCTTACAGATATATTTATGAACTAAACTGAACAATTTGGTCTGAAGAGATATATTTTATAACCACAAAGCCTACATATTTGATTATTAATAATTGACTTAAACACCCTCGGACGGGCGCACGAACTTCACATATCTTTCGGCTTGACACTTAACTTCGGCTCTACTTCGGAGATTTCCGAATTACACGCACAAGCACGCATGAAGCCTAAGGCATAGTGTGTTACTGGCATAAAGCCAGTAACCACAAAAAGAACAAAACAGTTCGTGACCTTGTTGAATACCATACCATGTCTGAGATGTTCGTGACATTCCTAAGAGTCTATGCTCTACAACTTAAAAACATAAGAATTACTGAAAACAACAGCCTCCAAAAGATGGAGTATTTGTGTTATGCAAGTGGTGAACATTACGCAAAATGCTACGATGAATATAATCGTGCTATTGAACCAAACCACCATCACATCAGTCTTTACAAGAAAGCCATTGAGACCTTGCCAGAATCATTGTAGAGCAAGACCACCTTTGACATTCGGGCTCAAACCTTTGAGGAATACACGCAAACGAGAAATCAAGCAGAACTAGCAACAAAGTTTGACTTGGTACATTTTACTCACAGTATTTATTACGTTGACGCAGAGCAAGCCTTGAAGCCCTGTTTCGAGAAGGAGTTGCATGAGAATGGGCAAGTAGTAGTTGTAGTGGATGGAAAAGATTTAATAACGACTACGCTTGGACTTGAAGAAATGACTGCCGATTTAGAAATAGGCAAACCGGCCCAAGATTCATATACAATTGAAATCAACAAAGTGGTTCAACAGAACGGATGGAAATGCGAATTGTTTGAACAGGAGTACGAGATTGACGTTACGGAAGTCTTTGATGAGAGCTCCATCCAGGGAAACCTCCTTCTTGATTTCTTGACTCATTACGTACTTTCGTTAATTTTACGTGACTTTCGCACAAAGGCTGATAAAACGCACATTGCAAATTACTGTCTTTTATACGCGATCACACGATAGTCAGAGATGGAAAGCGCATGGGAAAAAGATTGAGTATATTCTTATCATAAGCAAGAATCCAATCTAGATGAGACAGTCTTTTTTTCTTTTAGAACCTCTATAATTTGGACCGTAATGAAAAGCTCTATATAACGAACTTCTATATATGGTACGGACACTTCCATATTACGAACATGCCGTTCTCTTAGATCTTGTGACAGCTTATATCTTCGAACTATACAATACAGTACTCGTGTTTATATCAGGCTATGCAAACACAGGAAAAAGTTTTCATGAAAAAGTTGCATGGGTGGCGTACGCTGTTAACGCGTCGTCTTTCACCACTGTGGTCTAGCGGTCAAGGGTTCGCTGGTTCGAGCCCCGCTGTGACCAGATGTGAATTGAGTTTGTTTGATGTGTTGTTCTCTCCCTTGCCGCGAGGGTTTTTCTCCGGGTTCTCCGGTTTTCCTCCCTCCATAAAAATCAACATGTGAGTTGAGTGTTGTGTGCTAAAATAAGAAATGTAGTGGTAGTGAGTGTGAGGGGCAGCAGGTCCACATCAGCGAAAGCTGCCAGATATCCAACCTGCTTAAACAAATAAAGAAAGGAAAGGACAAAGGTATTATGTGACAAATTAAAACTTTTTTCCTCTGAAAAATGCTACAAAACGAATGATTATAATTATTTTACATCCATTTAATGATTAGAATATATGTTCTGAATACATCAACTTAACAATGGTATTTTATAACTAGCCAATCAAAATCAAACTGCCTATGGCGGATATAACTCGTGGACTGAGCTATATGTGCAGAGCGGAAGTCCATGAAGCATCGAGAGCTGAATGTTTTTACCAATTTAGTATATTTTTACTTCCATGAAGTGCATTTTGTGTAATCCTTAGCCTTTAGTAGCAATTTCAAGTCATAATTGATAATTTGATATGGATAATTTGATATGGAGCGTTACATCAGACTCACTGTAGCGTGCATGACGGCCAAAACTTGAATTCATTGCTGAAGACGTATGATAAACTGATGAATACTAGACGCTTGGTTTCCTGTATTGCGTGATGTTGCATCAGACTCATTGTAAGTTGCATTACGGTCAAAGGCGCCGCATTGTCTACCGTATTCGACGCTATAGATCAAACGAATGATAAATACAATTCCATTACATATAATGTATATAAATCTCTCATTTTATCAGTATATCTGAGGTATTTGTTACAATTTGCGTCTCAAAGTCCACAGTCATTCAATTACACTATAGATTTTACAAAATGCCAATTAGATCCACTGAGTTATTTTGGCCTAGTTACACAAGTTTTGCCTAATAGCTGCAACTAGCTGACTCGTCAAAGGTCACGGTGAATATAATGAAGCATGTTTGCATTTTGATCAAATATTAATAATATAAAGACTGAAAGTCGAGTCAGATCAGTGCCGTTTCGTTTCCTGCTTATTTCAACATTCTCTCTTGTGCTGATAGAGTACAAACACGAACTAGCGGCTCGACTCACGGCCAGTTTCAGGCTATGTTTCATGCAGGCCTGCAATTCGTACTCAAAATGTTTTCGTGTGCTCTTTATTTTAACATTTACTCGTGTGCTGATAAAGTACAAACACTAACAACTTGGGTGACCTTGATGTTGGACTTGCAGCGACAATTTTGTTGCTTGGCGACAGCATAGTTACTTACCAGGAGAGCGACGTAAAAAAGTCCTCCCAGAAAGGATTTCACTCTAGATGCGATGGAAATTATTCCAAGCAGAGTAGTACAATACAAAATGTGGCAAGCAATAAGAAATTAACTATCAGCAATTTCCCCTAACATCCGACACATCCAATCTTAGCGAAGTGTGAGCACGAAGTTGTCATGTCCGTCATCTCGGACCATCTTGAAGGCTCGACGATTTAAACTCATGGAGGAGTCTCAAGTAGAATTTCAACACTCCACGATGATAATTAAATACAGACCTTGTTTACAGAAGACGCCTTTTAGATCGTTCAATTCTAAAGCAAGTTTCGCAGTATAATCGGCTAAAGAATTCGAGCAAATGTCATCGATCTATCGATGTATATTTGAATAACACAGGAGTCCCGAAATCATATTTCCTTTAATCTCGTACCCAGAGCTCACATTACTTTCGGCCTGCGGTCAATCACGTCGAGCATGCGCAGTAGCATAGTTTAACAATGTTCGAGTGAGTGAGTGACACATTTGCATATTTCGACCCCTCACTATAACTCGTGGATTTGCAATCCACGAGTTATGCAATCCACGAGTTAAAAACACGCAGTACTGAAATCCAACTATTTGGCGATTTTCAGGCTAAAAAAATGTGAAAAAAATTGGGAGAAAACCTGACCTAGAAAACTTTCGCTAAAATGAAAGAAAAATGGTACTTTCTAAAGACAAAATAACCCTTCGTTTTCATGAAAAGTTTTGAGGTATCGAAGAGGATGTTCTTCATTGAAGTAGTCGCCAACTTGATAGAAAACCAACGACTATTTTTCTTGGACGGGTGTAAAAGATGGCAACAAGAGCAACCACATTGTCGAGCCGAAATGTCATTTTGTGCTTGGATATTTGCCGTCTATGAAGGTATGTGATGCCTGGTTATCTGGATAATACTAAATTTTGTTTGAATTATATTGTTAGTGCCCGAATTTTATAATGGTGTTGAACAAGATATATATTTTTGCCAGTCTCCATGTTGTTGTCCATTGCGAATGAAAAAAAATCTTGCGATGAATGAACAGTCTCGACGACTCTTTATTCTCAATTAGAAAACAATTCAGAACCGTAAACAACTGTTTCTCCTCATTTGCTGTAATTTTCTTGTATTGATTGTATATGTGATAATCCTATATTAAATCATATAAAGTAACTTTTAATTTTGAAAACGTTTTCATGCCACCTATTTCGATGCTTTTCAGCGCTCGCTAGTTTCGGCCTCGGCTTGAGGTAGCCCAGCTGACTCGGTTAGAATCCTGTGATGTTTGTTTGCTGATAACTGAACTTTTTAGTCTGTTAATGGAAACGTTCATGTTTTTAATTTTGGTCTTTTCTATTTTCAGTTGCTTCTAAAGTATTTCACTCACACACGGATAAAAAAGATTTTCAATTGATTCAGTTTTAGTGACTGCTGTCCCTTTTTCTAAAGAAAGCAGACAGAAATCAAGAGACTCTAGTTTGCTTCTCTTCATCAATTTGTTTTCTTATAAAAGATATGAATTCTGTATTTTTAGTTTTTACAATGGTCAACTTCAGTTTTCAAATCCAAACACAAATACGGTGACGTCACAACCGTGTATACATACTCTAATGCAAACACAGCTCTCAGCCAATTGGAGCGCGTCGTGCTATTAAACCAAACCGCCATCACATCAGTCTTTACAACAACGCCAATGAGACTATGCCAGAATCATTGAAGGGCAAGACCACCTTTGATGTTCGTACTCATACCTTTGAGGAGTACACACAAGTGGAAAATCAAGCAGAACTAGCAACAAAGTTTGATTTGGTTCATTTTACTCACAGTATTTATTACGTTGACGCAGAGCAAGATTTGAAACACTGTTTTGAGAAGGAGTTGCATGAGAATGGGCAAGTAGTAGTTGTAGTGGATGGAAAAAACGTAATAAACACTAAACTTGGACTTGAAGAAATGACTGCCGATTTAGAAATAGGCAAACTGGCCCAAGATTCATATACAATTGAAATCAACAAAGTGGTTCAACAGAACGGATGGAAATGCGAATTGTTTAAACAGGAGTACGAGATTGACGTTATGGAAGTCTTTGATGAAAGCTCCATCCAGGGAAACCTCCTTCTTGATTTCTTGACTCATTACGTTGACTTTCGCACAAAGGCTGATAAAGCATCTGTTGACAAGGTACTGTCTGTAATACGCTATCACACGATAGTCAGAGATGGAAAGCGCTTGGGCAAAAAGATTGACAATGTCCTTATTATAAGCAAGAACCCAATTTAGATGAGACAGTCTTTTTTCTTCTATAGAACCTTCTATAATGTGGACCGTAGTTGATCAGCCTAGTAATGAAACCTCTATGATATGGACACATCCATATTACGAACAGTTCTCTTAGATCTCATGATATATATATCAGCTATATCTTCGAACTTCAGAACTTTTGGAACCTTTTTAAATGTACATTCGATCATATTAATGTTAGAATATGGATTAAAACAGGTGGAATACGACTATGTACGTGCCAGCATGGTTACTATGCCTTCAGATACAGATTGATTAAGAGGCTTACTATATGCAAAATTGGTTGAAGGTTTAAAAAGTAACTAACATTTTCGACTCAAAACAATTTTTTTTGGGGGGGGGAACCCTTTCAGTGAGGTACGTTTTGGATTTTCTTGTCATGACGACATCAGGCAGTAGTCGCTTATAGAGAAGCTCGGAGTGTTTCAGTGGTACTCTTAGATTACGCTTTCTAAAAAACTAACATTCAGACGATTGCACAAAAAAATATGACTTCTAAAACAAGTAAAATCTATAAATGCAAACATTGAAGCTGCTCCAAGCAGCTACTATGTAATGGTTTTACTTCCGTTGAGTTACTTCCGTTATGTAAATTAGAACACATGTTCTTTCAAGATGGCGGCTCGCGAGAGTTGACACAATCCATTCCATCTTGTTGTTTATCTGAGATATCCATCGTCGAAACCATAACACACTATATGACGTCATCATGCCACGTTATGACAACAGTCATTGATGAATTCTGATAACGGCTCCAAAATTTGTCTGCAGTCCTTCAATGACCGCGTACTGAAATAATAGTAGGCATTCTATGATTTCATGTGGATACCGTTCTAAACCACCTAATTGTGAAGTGGATGAAGTCCAAAATATGAAATTCATACATGATGAAAATTCAAATCAAAAGTAAAGCAATGGTCCTTGCGGAAAAGCATTGGGAAATCAAAGCAATGAAAATAGCCGTTTGTGACTTTTCTTTGTTTATCATATGTTGCTTTTTCAGATAAGACGCGACCACTCTAAAATCGTATAGATACATACATACATATTTTATTTCGGTGGTGATGCAGGTTAAGAGTCAGGCAGCTGTAGATGATGTAGACCTGCCTAATACTATATTATAAAATTACAATATTTAAGTAAATAGTACTGTATTAATTAAAATATCTATATATAAATTTAGATTCACTAAGTGTCTAAGATTAGAAATAACTATACATGGAATAAAATAGCTATGTGGAATCGTATATAGAACTGGTTGCCATAAGTATCTGGCTAATGGCTAACAGTAATTGAACTACAGAAAAGGCTACACATACTACCAATCTATGAACCTTTTCAATAGTCAACAGCTATTTTTAAAAGTACTTGACCTCCCAGAAGTCCCAGACTTCCACTTGACATGTGCTGAAAACTCGTCGGACTGAGACCTTCCGACGACCGTTGAAACTCGCCCCCCCCCCCCTCCCCAAGTCCACGTAGAATGACCCCTAAAAGCCAAGAAATCCACTCAATAACTCAAGCCTTGGAACGAGGTATAAACTGCAAATGTTTTGTTCACAGGCTTACCATCCTCAACGTTTGTGAATCGGGTTCCCGTTTAGTTCCCGTTTAGTGAGTTTGGGATCACTGTGTTGTAATTCAACCGTTTGGTAGTTGAATAGTATGGGTTAAATTTTGCCTCTAAAAGTCTTTCCTTTTCTAATAGATTCTTCGAAAGTTTGTTCAAAATAACGGTTAATAGTTACTGAACACTTCTGGCTAGTTTATTTTAGGGTTTGAGGCGTATTTACTTAGTTTTAGGCCGTTCCCACTAACAGAAGAGACAACAAGGTGGGCAACTTCGGCGACTCCAGTCATCCACCTTGGCTCCCAAACCACGCGAAAAATCAAACTTGCCTTCGTCGGTCGGCATTCAGCGCTCGGGGCGTCAAACTAGATACATCTAGCGACTACTGGAGCGAGTTCGAGAGAAATTGGTCACGACGAACAGCCTAAAATACGGGCCCGAACTTCTTCAACTGTTGTAAATTTCAAATGTTCCGATGATCTGTACTGACCTGGAGGACCAATGGAATCCCAAGAATGTGTTTAGGTGGCGAACTCGCCACTTAGCCCTCCTTGCAGTAATCTGAGTATAGACCGATCTTTGTTGACGTCAGTGTTTACATTTTGCTTCATTAGCATAGGCATTTCATTTTTAGCCCGAATAATATCAAATCAGCACTGAATACTGAAAGAACATAGTTGAATAAGCCTTCCGTGAAAGTATGAGCTTGGTACATAAAATAGTTTCTGCTTGATGAGATTTCAAAAAAACCCTTTTTTACAGAGGATGTATGGGCTCATTAGCGCTTTTGCCATCCAGAACTTTCAAAGCTAATATCTCACAAACCATGTCACGAAAAAAAGCTAGTATTTTCGTACAAAGCTTATATCAGTAAGCTCTTTTAAGTTTTGGACTCAGTTTTCAATTTTTTCAACTTTTAACCGTATGCTAATGAGCAAAATATTGTAAACAAAGACCCGCCTATTGACTGTTTGGTAAAATTGACGAGTATGAGGAGACCGAAGATTGGAGTAATTATGTCGAAAGATATATTAAAACACGATTTTGAAGCCAACGACATCTCGGATGCAGACAAACAGAAAGCAGTTTTCCTAGCTACCGTTGGAGCAAAGACGTATAAACTCATCCGTAATTTAGTCGCCCCAAATCAACCAAAAGACAAGAGTTTCGACGACCTGACGAAGTTAGTACAGGAATACTACAAACCAAAACCTTCTGTTATTGTTCAGCGTTTCAAGTTCAACACAAGACACCAGGAGAGTGGTGGGTCTATATCAGCATTCTTAGCTGAGCTAGGAAACCTTTCGCAGTATCGTGAATTTGGCCCGACATTAGAAGAAATGTTACGTGATCGTTTAGTATGTGGTACTTCCAATGAAAAATTTCAGAAACGCCTTCTAGCTGAGCCCAAATTAACCCTTATGCGAGCTCTAGAACTGGCTTTGGCTATAGAAACGGCAGAAAAGGATGCAGTAGATTTAAATAAAGCATCTAAAAGCGAAGAAAATGCGAATCAAGCGAAGGTAAACAAGTTTCATGATGGCGCAAAACCGAGAAACCACAGGAAGCCCGCGCCTAACAATTAAAAGCAATGCTATCATTGCAATGGGCCCCACGAATCTAGTGCTTGCTATCACAAAAATGCCAAATGTTATTCTTGTGGGAAGAGTGGTCACGTTTCCCGTGCTTGTCGTAGTAAAGGAAGACTCAACAAGCCACAAAGACCACAGGGCACCCAACACATGGTTAATGAGACAGAGAACCCCATAAAGCAAATCTTGCATTGAATGGGAAGTCCTTGCAAATGGAAATTGACACAGGAGCCTCTTTAACTATCATTAGCCAGAAAGTATACGAATCATTGTGGGGATGGGAGGATCGACCTGCCCTGAAAAAGACAAACGTCATATTACAGACCAACACCTGGCTGAAGGTGGAACCCAAGGGGAAGGTAGAAGTTATGGTCTCCCATGGGAAGCAAAGTAAAAAATTACCCCTGTATGTTGTTGAAGGAAAAGGCCCAGCCCTCCTTGGTCGAGATTGGCTACAGAAAATACAGATCGACTGGCCGAAACTCTAACAGTTGCCGCAGGACACAAAGCTTGAAGATGTTATCAACCGCTTTCCACTGTTGTTCGAAGAGGGACTTGGTACCTTGAAGGGGAAGAAAGCAAGTATTCATGTAGACCCCAACACGAAACCTGAATTTCACAGAGCAAGACCAGTACCTATGCGCTTGGTGAGAAGATTGAACAAGAACTTGAGGAGACTGGTACAAAGCCGGCACCATTGAGCCTGTACAGTATTGCCGATTGGGCCACGCCCATCGTACCTAGTGAGGCAGTCTGACGGCTCAATTAGAATTTGCGTGATTACAAACTCCTTGTCAATAGAGTGTCAACATTAAGATGCTTACCAGATTCCTAACATTGATGACCTCTATACCATGCTTGCTGGAGGAAAGACCTTCACAGAGTTGGACCTTAGCCACGCTATGAGCAGATGTTATTGGATGAAAATTCCTAGCAGTACGTACGATCACACACACAAAGGCCTCTACAGATATAACCGCCTACCCTATGGAGTCTCATCCGCCACCTGGGATTTTCCAGAGGACTATGGAAACCCTTTTGCAAGGTATTCCATTTGCAGCAGTGTTCCTAGATAACATCCTCATTACTGGACGTACTGAGGAAGAACACTTGAAGAATATCGACGAAACGCTAAAGTGTCTTTCGGATGCTGGTTTGCGCTTGAAAGAAAAGAAGTGTAACTTTATGAAACCGTCACTAGAGTGCTTGGGTCATCGTATAGACGCCGATGGATCTCACCCTGTAGATGCGAAAGTAAAAGCCGTCAAAGACGCACCTGCACCAAAGAATGTCTCAGAATTGAAGTCATTTCTGGGCATTATCGTGTCAGACAACGGTGCAGCCTTCACTAGCCAAGAGTTCAGCGTTTTCACCGAGAGAAATGGTATTAAGCTCGTAACATCATCGCCTTATCACCCATCTACAAATGGATTAGTGGAACGTGCAGTGCAAACATTCAAGCAAGGCATGAAGAAACAATGCGATGGAACTGTGCAAACAAAACTGTCACGTTTTCTATTTAGCTACCGCAATACACCACAGTCCACCACAGGAGAGACACCGATGTGGCTACGATGGGGTACGAGTGTAAGATCACACTTAGACCTGCTTCAACCAAGCGTTGAGATGAAAGTGGAAGAGGCCCAAGAAGAAATGATGAAACACCATGACAAACATGCGCGAGCAAGAGCCCTAGCTGAAGAGGACAAAGTACTGGCACGTTATTACTCGGGACTGCCCAAATGGCTACCAGGTATTATCGTCAAAGAAACGGGCCCAGTATCTGGTAAAGTGGAATTTGAAGATGGTACAGTTGTAAGAAGACATCACGATCAACTTCTTCCACGCCAAGAAACTCCAGTTGAACGCAAGTTGAACGACGAGCAACCCAAAGAACAAGCGCAAGTGGCTAGTACTCCTTCAACTCCTGTAGAACGCCTTTACCCAACAAGGGAGCGTAGACCTCCAGATCGTTTTCAGTGACATTGACTTTGTATTTGTAAAATAGGGGGAGGGATGTGATAACCTGGAAACTAGTTGTAATCACGTGACTGACCTCATGGCCCGCTCTACGTCTTGTTTTCTTGCAGTATGTAGTGCACGGAATAAAGTGTGTTTGAAAGCGTCTTTATAGACCATTTATTATAAGACCATTTATTATAAGTTGAAATGTTGAGTTTATAAATTCCAGTTCGGTTTTGTCCTTGGAACGCTGGACAATAACAACAAAAACCTACAGTATAAAGTAATGTACGTAATAGAGGTTCATAAAAGAAATATAATGCCTCAATCAAGGTAAAATCCAAATCTTTTCGCTTGAAATTCGATCTGACGGCAATTCCATGAAGACAACGCTGGAACTTTTGGAACGTTTTTAATGTACATTCATATTAATGGTAGAATATGGATTAACAATTACGCACATAGTGCGTTTACTTGTGCCCAAGTGGAATTAGTCTGGCATGAGAATGGGCTAGGCAGTAGTCGCGCATACCTGCCTAATCATATAAATTTAGTTCGGCTCCCTGTGACGTCGTTTCGCCTACTATTTACATCAGCCAACTCTCATCTCATTCAATTTCGTTTGAAATTCGATCTGATGGCAATTCCGATCCATGAAGACAACATTAGCTTGACTAAACTCATAAACTTATATTTTCCTCGAGATTTCCTTTACAACTTTGATGACGTCTGGAATTTATATGAATAAATAAGCTTGGCTTTGGACTCTGATTGTATTTTATTCAAATTTATCATGCAAAGTCAACTGCATTATCTTAGTGGAAGAATTCATCGAGGTCACAAAATGTTTCATTTTAGTTGAGTATTTATCGGTAATTCAGAGCTGTGGAAAATATGAAAGAAAAATGTACACCAGTAGTTACTAATGTTTTAAATCTTTTATTTTGTCCTATCTGAACTATAAGTTACAAAAGTTGAGCAATATACGTCTCAAAGTGCACAGTCAATCGATTAATTGGTGCCTTCTATTCAAATTATATTTTTGTATCTACTGCAGAATGCAGTAGATACTATGTCATCGTGTTGAAAATGGATATACTTCATGCTTCACTCAAATTATGAGATCACGGTATATTGGTATTCACCAGAACATGTATGAGTTCTGACACGAAGTTCTATGCTTGTTAACAATAGAAATGTGTTAACAATAGAAAAGTCGGAATATTTTCGGATAATACGCGGGAACAAACAAGTAAAGACGAAATGACGTACGAATCGACCGAATGTCTTTCGGAAACATTCGTGAAAAATCACGGACAAGTAACTGACAAGCACGAAGTTCCATGTGACTGACGACTGGTGACAAGTTTGACAGGAATTCAAGTCAAAAATAAATCTTGGTAAGTGATGTTTTTTACAATGTTTTTATGCTCATTGATAAGGCTCAGCTTTAATAGAATTTGTCAGGTTTATTCTTATGGAAAATTTTTTAAATCATTATTCAATTTTGAGGTCGTTTTTGAGTGTAAGTAAACATATAAATACAATATTGAAGTGTTCGTCTCGATCTCTTCGAGCTTTCGCAAATGTTCTATCGTTTAACAACAGTAAACAAGTTACAACGTAATGGCCTTCGTATGTACGAAGAGCTCAAACATGTGGACCTTGATTGCAACGTAGTTAATAAACTATGAATGGAATTTATATGAATAAATAAGCTTGGCTTTGGACTCTGATTGTATTTTATTCAAATTTATCATGCAAAGTCAACTGCATTATCTTAGTGGAAGAATTCATCGAGGTCACAAAATGTTTCATTTTAGTTGAGTATTTATCGGTAATTCAGAGCTGTGGAAAATATGAAAGAAAAATGTACACCAGTAGTTACTAATGTTTTAAATCTTTTATTTTGTCCTATCTGAACTATAAGTTACAAAAGTTGAGCAATATACGTCTCAAAGTGCACAGTCAATCGATTAATTGGTGCCTTCTATTCAAATTATATTTTTGTATCTACTGCAGAATGCAGTAGATACTATGTCATCGTGTTGAAAATGGATATACTTCATGCTTCACTCAAATTATGAGATCACGGTATATTGGTATTCACCAGAACATGTATGAGTTCTGACACGAAGTTCTATGCTTGTTAACAATAGAAATGTGTTAACAATAGAAAAGTCGGAATATTTTCGGATAATACGCGGGAACAAACAAGTAAAGACGAAATGACGTACGAATCGACCGAATGTCTTTCGGAAACATTCGTGAAAAATCACGGACAAGTAACTGACAAGCACGAAGTTCCATGTGACTGACGACTGGTGACAAGTTTGACAGGAATTCAAGTCAAAAATAAATCTTGGTAAGTGATGTTTTTTACAATGTTTTTATGCTCATTGATAAGGCTCAGCTTTAATAGAATTTGTCAGGTTTATTCTTATGGAAAATTTTTTAAATCATTATTCAATTTTGAGGTCGTTTTTGAGTGTAAGTAAACATATAAATACAATATTGAAGTGTTCGTCTCGATCTCTTCGAGCTTTCGCAAATGTTCTATCGTTTAACAACAGTAAACAAGTTACAACGTAATGGCCTTCGTATGTACGAAGAGCTCAAACATGTGGACCTTGATTGCAACGTAGTTAATAAACTATGATTGCAAGGCCAAACAAACACTAGCTATTCCTTTTACAAAACCTATGACACTGTCTATGAAAGCTGTCTCTATTGATGGACGTAAAAACATTGTTAAAAATACCACTTACAAAGTTTTTCCGGACGTTTCCGAAAGACATTTGAGGTAATAACAAACTGCCCTGTTCAACTCCATAAAATATTTCATCACTCTTCGTGTTTTTCTTTCAATGCATTTCACATTGTCAAAAATATTTCTATAACACTTCTGCAGTAGATACATGCACCTTTCAGGTGCCTTTAATTTCTACATTGTTGGATCAAAATTAATTGAAAATGTCACGTCACGGGTGTCAGGCAAGGTCGGTGCAAAAATCTCCATTCGTTCGGGTACATTTCTTTGTAATATGGATGGGCAAGGATTTAGCTTCTGTCCGTAACAGGTTTTCTATAATAGCCTGCATAGCTGTCCTATACTGCCAACTGCACAGGCTTCTCACAAGGTGAAAGCAGGACAAACGCTGTCAAAAGTAGCCTATCTAAACGCCTTCATTAGGCAGCTATTTGGCTCGTTTCCACCTGGGCACGATTGAAGGCACCAAGTGCGTCTAGGTTTTAGCATAGTGGACAAAGATCCATTGTCAGGCAATCGATGATTAATTACATTTGAATTCAACCAATTACGGTCCGTGGCTGTCTCAAACTGATACCATATTATGTCTGAGATGTTCGTGACAATCCTAAGAGTCTATGCTCTACAACTTAAAAACATAAGACACTACAATCACAAGAGCCTGCAAAAGATGGAGTATTTGTGTTATGCAAGTGGTGAATACTACGCGAAATCTCTTGATGAATTTAAGGAGAAACCTGGAGAATTAGCTAAAGTGATAGAAATCCTTTCACTCCATCTCCCTTCAGTAATAAAAACGATACTCGAGACAAAGCAGGATTCGCAATTTAATATCTTGAGTGTCGGGAGTGGAGATGGAACTGTTGACTTGCAAGTACTGCAAATCGTACAGGCAGAGCTGCAAAAAAATGCAAAGATCCAAGATATCAAGATATTTAATCGTGCTATCGAACCAAACCACCATCACATCAGTCTTTACAAGAAAGCCATTGAGACCCTGCCAGAATCATTGAGGGGCAAGACCACCTTTGATGTTCGTGCTCAAACCTTTGATGAGTACACGCAAGTGAGAAATCAAGCAGAACTAGCAACAAAGTTTGACTTGGTCCATTTTACTCACAGTATTTATCACGTTGAAGCAGAGCGAGCTTTGAAGCACTGTTTCGAGAAGGAGTTGCATGAGAATGGGCAAGTAGTAGTTGTAGTGGAAGGAAAAGGTTTAATAACGACTACGTTTGGACTTGAAATGACTGCCAATTTCAAAATAGGTAAACCCCAATAATCATATGTAACTGAAGTCACAAAAGTGGTCCAAAGGAACGGATGGAAATACGAATCGTTTCAACAGGAGTACGAGATTGACGTAACCGAAGTCTTTGATGAAAGCTCCATCCAGGGAAACCTCCTTCTTGATTTCTTGACTCATTACGTGGACTTTCGCACCACGGCTGATAAAGCATCTGTTGACAAAGTACTGTCTGTAATACGTGACCACACGATAGTCAGAGATGGAAAGCGCTTGGGCAAAAAGATTGACAATGTCCTTATTATAAGCAAGAATCTAATTTAGATGAGACAGTCTTTTTTCTTCTAGAACCTTCTATAATGTGGACCGTAGTTGATCAGCCTAGTAATGAAACCTCTATGATATGCACACATCCATATTACGAACAGTTCTCTTGGATCTCGTGATATATGTATAAGCTATACCTTCGAACGTTGGAACTTTTGGAACCTTTTTAATGTACATTTATATTAATGGTAGAATATGGATTAACAAGAGGCACATAGTACGTTTACTCGTGCCCAAGTGGAATTCAGTCAGGCATGAGAATGAGCGGCAGTAGTCGCTCATACCTGCCTTATCATATAAATTTAGTTCGGCTCCCTGTGACGTCGTTTCGCCTACTATTTACATCAGTCAACTCTCCTGATATGGATACTCCAGTATAACGGATACCGCACTACTACGGAAAGAAGCTAAATACCCGACATAGAAATATACGTGGAAAAATAAATATGTCTTAAAACCAGTTTAGTCACGTTTTGAGTTCGGTACTGAAGCTGATTTGAATTCGACTCATGAAAGTATCGGTCTCGATCCTAAATTTCCAATGAAGAGGCTTAAAGTTTTTGCAGTGGCTATTCGTACGTCACCCGTACGCGAACTTGTTTGCTATTCGTACGGGAGTGAAAATTATTTAGATTTTCACAGTGATTCTTTTATTATTATTTCAGTAAAGAAGATGTGATATCATTGTTTAGATGGAGCCAGCAACTCTTGTAAGCTATATTAAACTGATTCATATGGCGCGCCGATTGTTTCAAAATTCGAAGATAAATACATCAGCAAAAACCTTGTTTCGAGAAGATTATTGAAAATAAGTTGAGACCGTTTTAAGGGTAGAAAAGCGTTTTCATAAGTGAAAAATCTTTGAATGTATGTATCTTTGGATATATAGAAAAAAAACATTTGATAAGTAAATATAAAACCTTTCTTTACGAAAAAGCCTTTTTGATGCACTTTAATTTTTTGATACAAAAAAACCTTCTTGATGCAAAAAACTTTTTGATGCAAAAAAAACTTTTTGAAACGAAAAAATCTTTTTGATACAAAAAAACCTTTTTGATACGAAAAAACCTTGATGCAAAATTTTTTTTTGGATACATAAAAAACCTTTTAGTACGAAAACTGACCTTTTTGATACATAAAAAACCTTTTTGATACGAAAGAAACTTTTTGATGGGAAAAAACTTTTTAAACACGAAAAATCCTTTTTGATGCCAAAAAATTTTTGATGCAAAAAAGCCTTTTTGAAACGAAAAAATCTTTTTGATGCAAAAAAACCTTTTTGATACGAAAAGACCTTGATGCAAAAAAAACTTTTTGATATGAATGTATCTTTTTGATATAGAAAAAAACGTTTTGATATGAAAAAAACTTTTTTTGATAGTAGGCAAACGACTCATGTCGCGACGCTTAGAATGTTTTCAACTCGATCGTGCATGACCGCAAATGTCACGCACTTCAATATTAGGACTTCGATCATTACATTATTACAACTTTAATAGTATTGCATACCAGAAGAAATCATTCACATTAGGAAATCATAGATATCGTTTCTGTCTCACGTTGAAGAGAAACGGCATGTCTATCTCCATAATATTAGGCGGTGTCCATCGGTGACCCAACTGGTCCTCAAGCAGCTATCACATATTTCTACCCCCTCCTTACATCCTTCCCGGATGTACTCCATGTACAATTCACCTATGTGACGTGCTTTGCGATGAAATGCACAATCTTGATGTAATGATATCCTGGGACATTTTCCTTCTGTTGAAAAGTACTGTTTAAGATAATTTTTGTTAAAAAAGAAGGGGTTCTGCTTAGGTGTCAGATACTTAAAATACTTAGATACTTCAGATACTTAAAATGTACTCATTAAAAACCGGTGCACCATCAATCCTTCTTTGAACCTTCTCTGGACAATACCACGCATTCTTTCCCATTCTGTCCATTTCATGTTGCTCAAAATCCTTGACTGTTAACTTGCTGACTTCATCATCACTCAGGCCATCAAAGCGTTTCTACTTGTTCCATCCCAAAGTGGCACTATCGACAGTACTATCACCGATAGCACAATTGGTCCTTTCTGCCTCATTGTCTGATGAATTCCCTCGCGATGAATGAAGAAGCCTGATGCGGTAATCGCTATTATGCAAAATTGCCATTTCAGCATCTCTAAATTGTACTTCAAAGTTATTACACCCAACCAGTAGTAGGAAAACACCGGTTCTGCGCCACGGGCTACCCGGGCTACCCGGGGAGCGACTCCCCAGGCTAACTGACCCTACGGACGAACAGGTGTATTTATGGACAAACGGAGTGAGGCGCAGTGAGGTCATACCTATTTTTAGACGAAGTGTGATGAGGTACAGGGAACATGGGCTGCCCGGGCTACCCCGGCATTACCCCCCTCCCTGTGTAATCAGAAAAGATCGATTTGACGGGGCCCTCTATACGATCAAATCTAGTTTGAGAACAGGATTTTGAAGAGCTACGCCGATAACTAAACTTTCAAGAGGTTTCATTTTATCAGGTCTACGTTCACGGTTGATAGCATCTAGTCGACGATTAAATTCATCGATCAATGTTTGCATGGTGTGTTCAATGTCACAAAATCTTGTGTAATAATATATCTTTCCTACCAAATTCGGTGATCCATTCTTTCACACGGTCCCACATATACATAAATGATCGCGATGTTCCATCAGTATCTTTCAGATATGAGATTGGTCCAACAACCCAATTTCCAAGTGCTCCGAAGCCAGTCTGTGAAGATATCGATAAGCTTCGATAAGCCCAACGGTGTCTCTATGGTCTAAAGACTCATTATTATCATCGGCTCCATTGCATATAATACACCGTTTTCTTATCCACCAGGCCTACATTTTCTTGTTTTTGAACTAGTCATAGGACTGAAATAAAGCCAAAGAATTTTCTTTCCAACAAGGTCATCCCAACTTTTTTTTAGATCTATACCACTTCAGACACCGGTAGGAATTTGGATTTTGACCAACTTCACGATTTTGTGTCAGTTATTAAACCGTGCTATTGAACCAAACCGCCATCACATCAGTCTTTCCAAGAACGCCATTGAGACCATGCCAGAATCATTGAAGGGCAAGACCACCTTTGATATTCGTGCTCATACCTTTAAGGAATACACGCAAGTGAGAAATCAAGCAGAACTAGCAACAAAGTTTGACTTGGTCCATTTTACTCACAGTATTTCTCACGTTGATGCAGAGTGGAATTGGATAGTAAACGAGTGGTGGGAGTACTGTCATCAGATATGAGCAAGGCATTTGATTCTCTTAGTCCCCAGTTGCTAATGAATAAACTGCAAGCCTATCAGTTCTCTGAAGAAGCTGTACAACTGATAAGATCCTACTTCAAAGGAAGAGAGAATAGAGTGAGAATGGGTACTGTGACCAGTGACTGGGTGATGGTAAAGAGGGGATGTCCACAGGGGTCCACATTTGGGCCACTAATGTGGAATATCTTCCAGAATGATCTACCTAATATCATAACGGAGGCTAATGTATCGATGTACGCTGATGATCATCAGATTTATGTAGCAAAAGAAACAATTGAAAGTGTGGAAAAGATTTTGGTGGAAAATGGCAAGAAGATGACAAAATGGTATCAGGACAACCTCTTGAAAATTAATTGTGACAAATATCAAGCTATGGTCCTGGGAGGTCAGAAGCACGAGAGGAAAGTTGACATGGATATATGTGGTGAAAAAGTTGAACAGACACAATCTATTAAAATCTTAGGTGTAAATCTTGATGAAAATTTGAATTTTAGCTATCATATAGGTGAAATTTGTAAGAAAGTAAGTAGGTTAATCGGGATATTAAGAAGGTTAAAAAATCTTATTCCAGTACATGCTAAGCTACTTTTATATAAATCAGCAATAATGCCACACCTTACCTATTGTCATTTAGTGTGGCACTTTTGTAGAGCTTCCGATAGTCGTAAATTAGAGCGTTTACAAGAAAGAGCGTTACGATTTGTTTATGATAATACTAATGATAGTTATGATGCCTTGCTTAAGAAGGCTAAGCTATCCACGTTACAAAATAGAAGGTTACAGGATATACTTATCTTAATGTTTAAAGTAAAAAACAAATTAGCAGTGAATTATGTATCAGATATCTTTAATATCAATGATGCAAATACTAGAAGATATAATTTAAGAAATGATGATTTTGTTTTACCTCGTTTCAATACTGTGTCTTATGGTAAACATTCTCTTAGATTTCTTGGACCACAGTTATGGTCAAAATTGAGTAAGGAAGAAAGACATATAGAATCACTAGGAGCATTTAAATCAATGATACGTAAAAGGGACATAACGTCCCTTCTTGAAGGATGTGGGAGAGAATGCCATTTATGCTTAAGTTAAAGTTTTCTTATATTAATTATTAGATTTTTAGAGCTTATCTATTCATATGTATGTATTGTTTATATATATATTATATATTTTTAGGAAACAGGTTATATATTTTTAGGATAATTTTATCATATTATTTAATTATGTATCATATTATTTAATTATGTAGATTTTGTTATCGATTATATTTTGTTGTGTCCCCAATTAGTGCAACCTAGCGCTAGAACGATTAGACACTTTAATAAAGATTTACTACTACTACTACTACTACTACAATCCTTAAAGCCTTTTTTTTCTTTCAGAATGAGAATGGGCATATAGTAGTTGTAGTGGAAGGAAAAGATTTAATAACGACTACGCTTGAACTTGAAGAAATGACTGCCGACGATTTATATGGAATTGAAATCAACAAAGTGAATCAGGATGTTTTGCAGTCTTTTTGCGGCCAATCCGGCATTCTCTGATGTCAGGTAATCAGAAATCAGAATTATGTCGAGATTGATTTCGGATTTCAGCTTTCAGAAAACAGAAATCCAATGTTTTATTCATTAACTTGATTTGAAAAGAAGCATTTGAAGTCGGTCCGTGGGCGTTTCGTTCATTCGATTTTCCTCTAAAATAGAAAATTGCGAAAATTATCATTGAATTCAATTTTAGTTTGATTCGAAAATTTTGTCATTTTCAATTTTTGTTTTTTTATAGAAATTAAATTAAAAATCAAATTACAAAATTCGATATGTCCGGAAAACCTTCAAGTTTCATTGTCTCTAGAAATCGAAAAAAGTTCGCCTGACAAATGTGACTATGGAGGGGAGGGCCCGTAGTCGCTGCTCTACCTTGTAGGGGAGAGTAACTTATTTGTTTGGTGAGGAACCAACATGGCGAATGTCTAGCGATTTTACTTGATATAAAAGAGTTTTTCTTCAAGTTTAATGAGGAAATCTTTGTTGTTTGAACGTCACTTTTTACTCCGACTCTTGTGCACAATTACCAGTACCTCTTGGGAAAAGGAGAATGAGGTGACGAATTCCAGTTGGAACCTGGGCAAAGAAGGATCAACTCTGTCTATAAACACCTAGCGATACTAGTAACAGGACACTCAATCAAACCCGACGAATTTGAATCATCTTTTTGAAAAATGAGTTATTTTGTCCACTGATCATCCGTGCCTGGATTAGTATAGCTATTATTGGCACTATTGTTAAACTAAATAGAAAGAGAGGAAGGAATCAGAGTTTAATTTCGGAGGTCCTGGCCGGCGAACACCGAGTCTTCTTTGAACCTTCTCTGCACAATACCACGCATTCTTTCCCATTCTGTCCATTTCATGTTGCTCAAAATCCTTGACTGTTAACTTGCTGACTTCATCATCACTCAGGCCATCAAAGCGTTTCTACTTGTTCCATTCCTTTGAGGAATACACGCAAGTGAGAAATCAAACAACTAGCAACAAAGTTTGACTTGGTTCATTTTACTCACAGTGTTTATCACGTTGACGCAGAGCAAGCCTTAAAGACTTCCTTTTTTTCTTTTAGAATGAGAATGGGTATGTAGTAGTTGTAGTGGATGGAAAAGATTTAATAACAACTACGCTTGAACTTGAAGAATTGACTGCCGAAGATTTATATGGAATTGAAATCACCAAAGTGGTTCAACAGAACGGATGGAAATGCGAATTGTTTGAACAGGAGTACAAGATTGACGTTACGGAGGTCTTTAATTAGAGCTCTATCCAGGGAAACCTCCTTCTTGATTTCTTGACTCATTACGTGGACTTTCGCACAAAGGCTGATAAAACGCACATTTCTTGTCTTTTATACGCAATCACACGATAGTCAGAGATGGAAAGCGCATGGGAAAAAAGGTTTGAGTATATTCTCATCATAAGCAAGAATCTAATCTAGATGAGACAGTCTTTTTTTTTTTAGAATCTCTATAATTTGGACCGTAATGAAACCTCTATATAACGAACTTCTATGTATGATACGGACATTTCCATGTTACGAATAGTTCTCTTGGATCTTCAAACTATACATTACATTACATTACAATACAATTTCTTTTGCATTTTGCTCGTGCCCAGGCCTTTAGGCCGGCACGAGTCTAGGTTTACCTATTCGTCTATAAAAGGTCATTCTCCAGTCCTTGCTGAAAGCACTCGCAGCGAGCTTACACGAGTAGTGGTTGGGAATATAATCTATTGTTCAAAATTTTCCTAAGAGCAAAAAAGATCGCTGCAAGTGCTTTCTGCGATGAATGGAGAGTCTGCTTAAGTCTATTTATCGTCGACGGCGCAAATCGTTGCATTTCGCAACTAAATGCAAAATCTTTAAATGCAAACAGTGATGCTGCACCAAGCAGCCACTAAACGGACGTTATCACCACTTTACCACAGTAGTATACAAATGAGAGTTCTGCATCCGGTGCAAGGCGGCGCCCGCCGGTGCAAGGGGGGAGTCACGCCCCGATAGAAGGGATGTCACGCTCCGGTGCCAGGGGAGTCACACAACGGCGACCAGGGAGTCGTTTTATAGACCGAGGGCTTAGGGTTTTCGCACAAATCAGTTGAACCCTTCAACCATTAATCTACTGGATACAAGATGAACCCAATCAAATTTATGAAAAAGCTCTTTATTTCCACGTATGCAGTGGAAGTGTGCAAACACCTCCATGAACTCGATATTAAACACTGCTGTGGCTGTCAAGTCAAAAATAACAAATTCGAATGCTTGATGCTAACCCAAGATGAAACCATCGAACTTCACTTCGATGAAGCCCTACGAAAGGTGAACGTGATTAAAGTGATCGAACGAGTGATGGATAACATGAAACCATTTGCAATAACAATCGAAACAGAGGCCGAACTCTACAGCTGGACGGAAAGAAACCCAGCATTATCGTCAGACATGTACCAAGCAATCAAAGATACAGTTAAAGTGTTCCGAATGTATTGAGAAGGAACAAAATAATACTCTAAAAGGATGTAAAATCGTCGGACGAAAAGGCTTTCATGACAAGGCGCCGCTTGGATTAATGTACACAATGAAAAAAGCTTTGAATAAACAAATGAAGCAGAACTGATCGCGAATTTGCATACGTTCTATACACAAAACTTTTCACATAACATTTATACTTTACAGAACAGTTCTTTTTATCCCGGTGCAACCACCTCATCAAAACTTTTTTTATAGATAGGATTTTTTAGGCATGACACCATTAATCGTTGGATGACTACAAGAGCACTTGTTAGAAACGTAATGGAGAGTACACAGTTTTACCTCTGGCTGCCTTCGAACTCTAGCATGAATACCTTTCCATCTAACACGCTAACGGAATATCGAGTCCTTCTTCCTAAAACGATTGTGTTAACAGGAACATGGGAGGTTGCCTTAATTGAAATCCAGTATCCCCACACCAGGAACAATATCCACATGACCAACAAGTGGAATATATTCCATGTAAAGAAGGGTATGGTCGTAAAAAGCTACACAATTCCATATGGTCATTACTCTTCCCTTCAAAGTATTATAACAACCATGAACGAGCTGATTCAAAGTTCAAAAGGAGGAAAAAGGGGGTTTGGCGAATGCGAAATCGTACTGATTTTTCGCCATAAACATGAAAACGAGGCGACGAAAGCGCAATGATGCGATGAATACAGATTATGCACAGTAATTAGATTTATGACAGGCGATATACCGTGTGTTTAATCTTGTTAAACAATAAAGACACCAACACGATTTGTCTTTTTTTTGTTGTTGTTGTTCTTTATTCGATAACATATCCAAATGATTATAAATTACATTGTATATTAGAAATTAGATTGTTTCTAAAGGTCCTTAAAATATGTCCAGCAGTAAAAGGTATACACATTATTGTAATAATTTAGTTGCCACTGATTTATGTTTGTTTTTATATACATCGACTAATGTAAGTCCACCAGTTTTTAAACTCCTCACCGACGACTTTTTTGGTCGTTACAACTTTCTTCTTATTCTGTTTCACTTTGGTCTTGGCTACTTTTCCTACATTACACTGTCTTGGTTGCGATAACTCGTAGACCCTTTCTTGTTGTTTCGGTGTGTTTATATTGGTATTGTTTGCATCTGTTGTTATATTTTGGTACACAACGAATTTGACTTTCGGTTGTAATCTAGCTTCTTGTAAATACTTTCGCCTTTGCTCGATATCCAGTAAGTGTACATCCGCGAGATGATTTGCCAGTCTTACGAGATATTTTGCTCCACAATCTGGTATAGGACAATCGCGACAAACACGTTTAACCATGTTTACAGTTCGAAGAACAAACCCAAAATATGCTGTATTATCCTAAACTGTGGCTTATATAGAAGGGTCAGTAAGGCCGGAAAACAGGCTGAAAAGGCCATTACCAGGCTAGAAAGGCCAAAACCAGGCCAAACGGGTAGGAAAGGTCAGTCAGGCCAAAATCATAGAGTATCGTACCTCTGTCTGTACAAACATGCCCGAGGCATGTTTAGCCAGTCCTTTGTTATTGATAATGACGTCACAATATGCTCCAGATGAAATAATGAAAAAAAAAAACACTATAATTTATCTATTATGATAATCTACACTAGACTGCTAGAATCTAGCTAGAATCTAGCTAGAATCTACACTAGCTAGACTACTAGAATCTACACTAGCTAGATAACTAGAGTGATTTTCACCGGACTGTGAAATAGTTACTAAGCAAATAGACACTAATAGACTCTGCACCCATTGTTTTCTTTTGTTGCAATGCAACTATTAGACACTATTAGACACTGACTATTAGTAATTGTTTCACAGTCCGATGAAAATCACTCTAGAATCTACACTAGACTACTAGAATCTAGCTAGAATCTAGCTAGAGTCTACACTAGCTAGACTATTAGAATCTACACTAGCTAGACTACTAGAATCTACACTAGGCTACTAGAATCTAGCTAGAATCTACACTAGCTAGACTACTAGAATCTACACTAGACTACTAGAATCTACAATCATTGCCAGAACGGTTGGCACGATTTGTCATTATAGCGCGCGCAATGCATTTTTCTGTTATTTATGGCCCCCCCTCCCCCCTTTCAATGTTGGAGTGCACCTACCAGCCTAAACTCAGTCAAGCACACTCTAAAGCACCCATCAACATTGATAAGGGGGGCGGGGGATGCACATATACAATCACAAAGTGCATTATATAATGAGTCCCTAACATTTTCACATCGGACCAACTCTTTTTGGCAATGATTGTAGTTTACACATATTGTGGTGTACGTACTGTAAACAACATGTTAGGAGTTTAAGCTATAGCAGTTAATGATGCATGTTAGTGAATATGTCCTTTGAAAATGATGAAGTTGTGAGGCTTTCCTTTGTTCATTAAAAAAATCGAAACTGCAAGGCGAAGAATGTGTCTATTTCTGTGCCATATTAAACAGTCAATTCGACATACCTATAAGTCTGAACAAATGATAACACTGAATACAAGGTAAGCAGGTTGCAGTTGAATTGAGTCTTTTTCAAGAATTCGAAGGTTAAGTCTATTTCACTTTAGTTAGAGACATTTGGATTTGTGGGTGGTGTGTTTGTATAGATATACGAGGCTGTAAGACCTAACACACATGAAATGCGATATTGACATTATTGACCAAGAATTTCACTTTGCTTGCCTATAAACGTCGTGGAAATAAGAAAAAAACTTACGGCACAAAAAGTCTAGGCTGTCATTTCAGTTCAGTTAGGTCTAAGGAACTAGTAAACCACTTGCGATGATTCGCGAAGTAACTATGGTGCAGTAGGATCAGTTCTCAGTATTCTCTAAAACACGTCATTTTAGTACTCTATCTAAGGTTAAAGACTAGGGTTCACATATGGCAACATAATATCATCAACTTACTTATTAAACGTATCTTTTCCCCCATCAAATGTAGTGGGGAATTGTTTCAATCGAAATTAGTGATATTTTTTAGTATACTACCTTTTGTGATAAACATATAAGCCCTTTTAATGTTCTTTTGTTTTAGATTTGGGTACCCTGTGTTTTTCTCTTTTTCTTGTGGTTTTCTCATAGCCTGTATCTTGACAGGATTTTATGGGAAACTTAAAATAATTATATTATTTTATAATAGCCGACTTGTTTATTTCCCTTACGGGAAATAATACAATTTTATATTGGAGAATTTGGAAAAAAGTGATTTTTGGGGATACGCTCGACGCTTCACCACAGCAACCCCAACGGGTCACCATGCGAAGACATCAAAAAGATCATCGAAAACAATGTCTTTTCCAAACGAAATATATATCGTGATGAAGAACAATTTATTTTTGATGTAAAAAATACCACTATTTGTTAAGAAGTGGAATATTATGCGATTTAGCAACGGATCACCATCTAAGTACAATTAGTTATAACTTATTCCAGTGTTTTGTTTCTAGGAAAATCATGGTGATCCGTTGCCAACGACGTTTCGCGTCATCATATTTCGAATCTCTCGTCACAGGTGACTTGGAATAATTCTTCGCCTTCTATTTTCCTCAGTTATTAGTGTTCATAACTCAAAACCTCGAATTTTTAGGCGGAATAAGGAATGGTGATCCGTGGTGGTGACCCGTTGTTCAAGTGGCGGACTGTTTTGGGGATCAAATTACACGGTCGTAATGCCAACGTTTCGATCAAATGATAACGTTACCGCATTTGATAGAAAGTTCTTCTTCGTTTCGAGATTGCAGTGTGAAGTTTCTGGCTGATGCTAGTAGTAATCACGTTGATTTGTTTAACGTCAAAGAAAATAAAGGTTTATATATTTCATAGAAAAGATCTGCCATTTTTTATTATAGAGTTTGGCCTATACTGGTATTCGGGCTTGGCTAGCTATTAAAGATTTTTTATACAGGGTATTCAAGTGGTTTTCATGGAATCAGAAGCCTTCTCACTGTATCTAACTTCTGTGTAAATATTAGGAATAATATAATTCTAAAAGTGCTTTTGTAACCAATTATGTCATTAATACAATCATTGCCAGAACGGTTGGCACGATTTGTCATTATAGCGCGCGCAATGCATTTTTCTGTTATTTATGGCCCCCCCTTGTGACACCGCACCGAGGGTCCCCCTTGTTGCCTCCCAAGCCAAACCCAGCCAACCAACACTTTTCTGCGTTGTACTTTATTCTTAAAATAAAACTACTCCTATCTTATAAAAAATATTAACTTAACTCTTAGTCTTAAATTACTATTTTAGCTTATACTTCTATACTTCAAAAAAAAAGACTAAATTTCTAAATTACTAAACCTTTTAAGGTGATAACTGATTAAATTCTAAATTCTAGGATAATTAGATTTGAATATTTTTACAAGACAAATATTTTTTTTTTACAAGAGAGAATTTTTTCTTACAATACAAAGTTCTTTAAATTTGTGCACTGTTCAACATACATACGCCTCGTAGATCAAATTCAGGTTGTTAATGGTTCAACTTTCGCTTTACTTGCCCAATTCTTTACTTAACTTTGCTTTAGCTTTGAACTCTTCGGGCTCCTACAACTTCTTTATCTTTGCACGGCTTTCGACGGCTTTGTAACTGTCTCCAAGTACTGCTTTCTTACACTTTCTTTCTCCTGTGAAAGTCTTCTATTTGCTTCTCGCTCTTTACTGTTTGAGCTAGCTTTCCTTATGTAGGGATGAGTTCCCACGATTAACTGATATTGAAATACTTCTAGAATGGATTTCCAGATAGATTGAAATGTACTCGACAGTCAGCCTGGATCTGCGTAAAAGCCTGAACTGAACTGGTTAATTTTACGGCGTATGGGCGTATATATACAAAATTACAACAGATCTAAATATGAATACAAACAATTGAAATTTACACATACATTACATACATATTAAGATATACAATACAATACAACTAATGAACTAAATACGGTTAAGAACTATGAGCATGAAAAAATGTAACACCCCTCCCCCCCCTTTCAATGTTGGAGTGCACCTACCAGCCTAAACTCAGTCAAGCACACTCTAAAGCACCCATCAACATTGATAAGGGGGGCGGGGGATGCACATATACAATCACAAAGTGCATTATATAATGAGTCCCTAACATTTTCACATCGGACCAACTCTTTTTGGCAATGATTGTAGCTAGAATCTAGCTAGAATCTACACTAGCTAGACTATTAGAATCTAGACTAGCTGGGATGCTAGAATCTACACTAGACTACTAGACCCGACCCCACATCGATCTATCTAGCTAGATTCTAGTAGTCTAGTGTAGATTCTAGTATTCCAGCTAGTCTAGATTCTAGCTAGATTCTAGCTAGATTCTAGTAGTCTAGTGTAGATTCTAGCATTCCAGCTAGTCTAGATTCTAATAGTCTAGCTAGTGTAGATTCTAGCTAGATTCTAGCTAGATTCTAGTAGTCTAGTGTAGATTCTAGTAGTCTAGCTAGTGTAGATTCTAATAGTCTAGCTAGTGTAGACTCTAGCTAGATTCTAGCTAGATTCTAGTAGTCTAGTGTAGATTCTAGAGTGATTTTCATCGGACTGTGAAACAATTCAGTTACTAATAGTCAGTGTCTAATAGTGTCTAATAGTTGTATTGCAACAAAAGAAAACAATGGGTGCAGAGTCTATTAGTGTCTATTTGCTTAGTAACTATTTCACAGTCCGGTGAAAACCACTCTAGTATTCTAGCTAGTGTAGATTCTAGTAGTCTAGCTAGTGTAGATTCTAGCTAGATTCTAGCAGTCTAGTGTAGATAATCATAATAGATAAATTATAGTGGTTTTTTTTTCATTATTTCATTTGGAGCATATTGTGACGTTATTATCCATAACAAAGGACTGGCTAAACATGCCTCGGGTATGTTTGTACAGACAGAGGTACGATACTCTATGATTTTGGCCTGACTGACCTTTCCTACCCGTTTGGCCTGGTTTTGGCCTTTCTAGCCTGGTAATGGCCTTTTCAGCCTGTTTTCCGGCCTTACTGACCTTCTATATAAGCCACAATTTAGGATAATACAGCATATTTTGGGTTTGTTCTTCGAACTGTAAACATGGTTAAACGTGTTTGTCGCGATTGTCCTATACCAGATTGTGGAGCAAAATATCTCGTAAGACTGGCAAATCATCTCGCGGATGTACACTTACTGGATATCGAGCAAAGGCGAAAGTATTTACAAGAAGCTAGATTACAACCGAAAGTCAAATTCGTTGTGTACCAAAATATAACAACAGATGCAAACAATACCAATATAAACACACCGAAACAACAAGAAAGGGTCTACGAGTTATCGCAACCAAGACAGTGTAATGTAGGAAAAGTAGCCAAGACCAAAGTGAAACAGAATAAGAAGAAAGTTGTAACGACCAAAAAAGTCGTCGGTGAGGAGTTTAAAAACTGGTGGACTTACATTAGTCGATGTATATAAAAACAAACATAAATCAGTGGCAACTAAATTATTACAATAATGTGTATACCTTTTACTGCTGGACATATTTTAAGGACCTTTAGAAACAATCTAATTTCTAATATACAATGTAATTTATAATCATTTGGATATGTTATCGAATAAAGAACAACAACAACAAAAAAAGACAAATCGTGTTGGTGTCTTTATTGTTTAACAAGATTAAACACACGGTATATCGCCTGTCATAAATCTAATTACTGCGCTTTCGTGGCCTCGTTTTCATGTTTATGGCAAAAAATCAGTACGATTTCGCATTCGCCAAAGCCCCTTTTTCCTCCTTTTGATTTGTGCGAAAACCCTAAGCCCTCGGTCTATAAAACGTCTGTCCTGCAAGCGGATCGCTGGCGCGTGACTCCCTGGTCGCCGTTGTGTGACTCCCCTGGCACCGGAGCGTGACATCCCCTCTATCGGGGCGTGACACTTTCCTTGCACCGGCGGGCGCCGCCTTGCACCGGATGCAGAACTCTCATTTGTATACTACTTACCACAACCGACATTTTATCTTTATAATTCAATTCTGATAATAGATCAAGACTTTTTCTGCAGCAGTTCTTCTCTGATTCTCGTTCTAAATAAAAGCTACAGCTGAAAACAAGGATCAATACGGCGATTAACGTTTGATTTCAAGCAAGTGAAAAAGAGTTGGTGACTGTTTCAACAGGGGCGTACAAGGTATCTTTACATAACGCGTGATCGAGCATTTTCATTTTTAGTGATTCGAGAATCGAAAAAAAAAAACATTTGTCGTGAAAAACCTTTTTTACGTGACACGAGAAAACGAGAAAAACAAATAATTGTTCGAGATTCGGGATTTTGTGGTCTTTTTCTACGTGAATCACTGACGGATAAAGTAAATCAAATTGTCCCTGTTCCGCGCTTTTTAGTTTTATTCAATCTCAAAGCGCTTATGTAACCTAAAGAATGCATGAACGGTGTACTGAGAGCATAAAGTAAGCAGTGTCTTTTCTTTTATTTCGGGAATATATCTGATCAGACAATTGTCCGTGATTCGTGATTTGACGTTTATATTTTTCGTAAATCGTGCCGTAGACCCTCCTGTACGCCCCTGTTTCAACGGTGATATCATTCGTGACTAGCTACAAGGTGATGGCACGCCCTGGAATCCAAAACCGCCATAAAATTACAACTGTCTACGTAATTATTGAAGTTTTTGTTCTTCACAAGTGATGAACACTACGCGATATGCCACGATGAGTTTTAGGAGAAAACTGGAGATTTAGCTAAAGTGAGAGAAATCCTTTTACTTTGCCTCCCATCACGACTAATAAGAACGATACTCGAGACAAAGCTTAAGCCTGACTCGCAATTCAATAGCTTGAATGTTGGGAGTGGAGATGTAACTGTAGCGATTCGTACTGTACTGTGTATTCTGCTCCCCGCAAATAGTGATTTTGTCCTGCATTTTTGGACTTGGGCATTTTAAAGAAAGCCCGAGTATAATGAAACTGGACCCAAAGCCCGGGGGGGTGGGGGGGTGGGGGGGGGGGGGGAGGATTCTGATCGTAAATGAACGGGGATGCTCGTCGTACCTTTTAGGGGTAAAATTCTGCAATCTTGTACCTTTTAGGGTGTCTCAGACTTACGTGGACTACCAGAGACATAGCTGGTACCTTTTAGGGACTGTTTTGGGGTAAATAAACTACCTAAAATGAGAATGAAAGGGACGATTTCGATGATCTGAATTGAATCTTCAAAGCACATCGATAACAAAGTGTTTCATTATACTTTGATTCTGTATTATTGTTTTTGAATTGGTACCTTTTAGGGGTAGAAATGATTGTTGCCACTCCCACTCAGGTACCTTTTAGGGATCATTTTCAAAATTTCCGACGAGCATCCCCGTCCTCTTATATATAGGAGTACCCCCCTCCTCGGACCCAAAGGGTCAATCGGTGATTCACCTTTTAATGCCGAGTCAATCAAAAAAGGGGCTCGCCGGGGGGCTCGCTACCGTTCAGTTGACATTTCTAAGATATGTTTCCATATTCCGTGACCTTGCAACAATATAAAACCATGAAATATTTAAAACACAACAGCCTGCAAAAGATGGAGTATTTGTGTTATGCAAGTGGTGAACACTACACGAAATGCCACGATGAATATAAGGAGAAAACTGGAGTATTAGCTAAATTGAGAAAATTCCTTTCACTCTTCCTCCCTTCTGTAATAAGAACGATACATAGAGACAAGAAAGCATGACTCGCAATTTAATATCTTAAGTGTTGGGAGTGGAGATGGAACTGTTGACTTGCAAGTACTGCAAATAGTACAGGCAGAGCTGCAAAAAAAATGCAAAGATCCAAGATATCAAGATATTTAATCGTGCTATTGAACCAAACCACCATCACATCAGTCTTTACAAGAAAGCCATTGAGACCCTGCCAGAATCATTGAAGAGCAAGGCCACCTTTGACATTCGTGCTCAAACCTTTGAGGAATACACGCAAACGAGAAATCAAGCAGAAGTAACAAAGTTTGACTTTGTTCATTTTACTCACAGTATTTATCACGTTGACGCAGAGCAAGCTTTGAAGCACTGTTTTGAGAAGGAGTTGCATGAGAATGGGCAAGTAGTAGTTGTAGTGGGTGGAAAAGACGTAATAAAGACTAAACTTGGACTTGAAAATATGACTGCCGATTTAGAAATAGGCAAACCCCAAGAATCATATGCAATTGAAGTCACAAAAGTGGTCCAAAGGAACGGATGGAAATACGAATCGTTTCAACAGGAGTACGAGATTGACGTTACGGAAGTCTTTGATGAGAGCTCCATCCAGGGAAACCTCCTTCTTGATTTCTTGACTCATTACGTTGACTTTCGTACAAAGGCTGATAAAGCATCTGTTGACAAGGTACTGCATGTCTGTAATACGCGATCACACGATAGTCAGAGATGGAAAGCGCTTGGGGAAAAAGATTCACAATGTTCTTATCATAAGTAAGAAATAATCTAGATGATACAGTCTTTTTTCTTCTATAACCTTCTGTAATGTTGATCGCGCGTTCATAGTAATAAAGCTCTTTAATTATAATGAACATCTCTATAATACGGACACTTCCGTATTACGAACAGTTCTCTTGGATCTCGTGACAGCTTATATTTTCAAACTTTGGAACCTTTGGAAAGTTTTATTCACTTATGATGATAGAATATAACAAAAACAAATATTTCATTTATTATTGAAAAATAGAACTGATTTGAGAGTTCAACATTTAAAGCAAACATAAAAGCAAACGTGAGACGTACTCGTCTATTTTTGAACCGTGAACCGTGGCGGACACGATTTTTCCTGCTCCGAGAGAGAAACCGACTCTGACTGAATTTTACACTACAAAAGCGACCTATAGAGGGTTTTTATCCAGCAAAAAGAAGAAACATCTTACAAACAGAATCTGCATCAATAAGTGATATGAAAATTGCACAAAGAAGGATAAAAACAAGAGCTGCTTCAAGGTCCGTTATACCAAGCTCTGCGAGAAAGACTCGATCAAAGACCGCATCTAAGAACGCCCACAGTACATGTATGGATGCCTTCTGTAGTACAGAGATGAAAGATACCTTGGAACCATCAAATGGTAGCATTCTAAGCGTCGACGACCCGCTAAATAACGAAGAAGATGAGACCAAAAGTGATTCCAATGGCAATGAATCAGTGGAGCCATCATTTAGCTTCACTCCTCACATAGAAATCCCGGGCCATTACGACTGCCCAAGTCTTATTCAATCTACAGTAGAAGAGTTAAGAACAGAGCTGCTGCACCAAATTAGTGAAATTCAGCTCGAAGTTTCAAGGCTAAGAGGGAATTATGATAATTTATCAAGCTCAAGTACACTCTTGGAAGAAAACAGAAATCTCAAAGAGAAACTCTCTTTGCTGGAAAGTGAAAACCGAAGGGTCCATTAAGAAAATAAAGCTTTATTAACTACATTGCGCCTAATGTATCAGGAAAAAGGAAACGTTTTACAACAAGAATCGAAAAGTGTAATTGATGGAAAAGTTCAGAATTTGCATGAGCCACAAAGAAACTCCCCCAGGGAATCCGACTGTACAAATGAACCACAAAGCCATGGAAAAGTACCAAATTTTCCACAAGACAAAGAGGCAAGCCAAACTAAAGAGCCAAGGTTCCAAAAGGAGAAGAAAACAAATCCTTCTAAAAGTACTATTTTTGTTGTTGGTGACTCTATTCTGAAAAACTTACAGGGGAACAAGATGTCATCAAAGACGGCGCAAGTAAACGTATGGTCTTTCCGTGGATGTACGAGTAGAGATATGAAGGATCATGTCCAGCCACTTATTAGAAAGAAACCAGAAGAGATGATTTTACATGTAGGAACAAATAGCTTACGATCGTCTGAATCCGCACAGGCCTGTGCTGAAGAAATTGCTGATGTTGCCTCGATGATTAATAGCAAAACAACCAAGGTCGTGATATCTAGCCTAACAACAAGAACCGACGATAATTCTCTTCAAAAGAAAGCCATTGAAGTAAATGTAATTTTAAAACAATTGTGTGAAAAGAACAAGTGGAATTTTATTGACAATTCTAACATTATGCCCGATGACCATCTCAATCGGAGTGGTTTCCACCTGAACAGATTGGGCACAAAACAACTTGCAACTAATTTTATTAATTACTTAAAGAAGACATAGGAGTCGAATGTCGTGGAGCCCATGGAGGTAGGGGATAAGGGTAAGTTACGAGATTCAAATAAGATTTATGATCGTGGTGTAACAATAGCCTCTTTAAATATTAATAGTTTAATTGCGCATATAGATGAATTACGCGTGTTTCTCGCCGCATCATCTGAGATTGACATTCTGGCAATCAATGAAACAAAACTAGACTCTACCATACAGGACTCTGAAATACATGTACAGGGTTTTGATGTTGTCAGAAGAGATCGATCTCAGAATGGTCGAAACGGAGGAGGCGTTTGTTTTTATATTATAAAGAATAACCTTAATTATCAAAGGCGCAACGATCTTGAAGATAATTTACTGGAGTTCATCACTATTGAGATTACTAAACCTCGATCAAAATCATACTTAGTTAGTACTTGGTACCGCCCTCCCAACTCAACGCTTGACTTGTTCACGGCATTTGAAAACCTCATAGATAGTATTGATAAAACAAATCTTGATTATTACCTTTTAGGTGATATTAACTGTAACTTGTTAGATTTAACGAAACCCAGTGTAGTTTCTACAAATTTAATCAATATTTTTGATATCTATGGGCTTTCTCAGCTTATAAGTGAACCAACACGCATAACTGCAAATACTAAATCATTAATTGACTTATGCGTGACTAACTCCCCGGACAAAATTACCAAGTCAGGAGTGTACCACCTTGGCATTAGTGACCATTCCTTAGTATTTATGACGCGAAAAGTCCATTACGAGCAGTCACAAGCTCGCATAATTGAGACACGTAATGTTAGAAATTTTGATAAGGAGCAATTTCTAGCTGACCTAAGAAAAATGCCGTGGTCAGATGTCAAGCTGTACAATGATCCAAATGATATGTGGAATCACTGGAAGAGTTTGCTAACCAAATGTATTGATTTCCACCTGCCTGTTGTCCACAAACGTGTGGGAAGGAAAAACTCACCATGGATCACAAGGGAGCTTATGAAGAAAATGCAGTCACGTGACATTTTGAAAAGGAAAGCAATTTCCACTAATAGTGAATTAATTTGGAAAAAGTACAAAATTGCGAGAAACAGGATAAATAATGAAATTAGATTAGCAAAGAGAAAGTATTTTACGGAAAACTTAGCACTAAACAAATCCGATTCTCGGAAAACATGGCAGCTCCTTAATGATCTAAGCGCTCGAAAAGCTAGCAAATTCTCCGGCGTTTCCGAGATTAAAGTAGATAATAAGTCAATTACTTCTCCAAGTGAGATGGCTGAAATTTTTAACGATCATTTTACAAGCATAGGCCAAACTTTAGCTAGTAAACTATCTCCCTCTGACATTAAATTTGACACATATCTAAACTCAACTGGAAAAACTTTCGCTATTCAACCACCAAGTGAACAAACAGTTTGCGACCTGCTGGTAGGGATAAAGGAGAGGAAAGCCGTAGGCTTAGATAATATCCCAAACAAATTGCTGAAGATGTCTGCCTCAATTGTCGGACCATCTCTCGCGGTGATCTTTCAGCAGTCGATTGCCACGGGCATTTTCCCTAGGGAGTGGAAAATAGCGAAAGTGACACCAATTTTTAAAAAAGGGGAGAAAAGTGACCTAAACAATTATCGACCAATTTCAATTATTCCCACTGTATCAAAAATATTTGAGAAGATTGTTTATGACCAATTATATGACTACTTAAACAAAAACCAATTATTGGCGCAATGTCAATCAGGTTTCCGCTCATTACACAGTACAGTTACCGCGTTGCTCGAAGCAACGAATGAATGGTCAGTAAATATTGACAAGGGACTGTTTAACGGAGTCATTTTCATTGATCTCCAAAAGGCCTTTGACACCATCGACCATAGGATTTTGTTAAGCAAGTTATCTAACTATGGTGTTGACAAAGGCTCACTCCAGTGGTTTCGTTCGTATTTACTGACCAGGTCACAGAGATGTAGTGTTAATGGCAGTCTTTCTGAGTCCTGTGCTGTGAACTGTGGCATACCACAAGGTAGTAACTTAGGACCATTATTGTTCCTTCTATATATTAATGACTTACCAAATTGTTTGGCGCAAGCCACAACAAGAATGTTTGCTGATGATACCAGCATCAGTGTACATGGTAATAATATTGGAGACCTGGAACCAATCATCAACTCTGAGCTTGGAAATGTTCATCGCTGGTTGCTAGCAAACAAGCTAAGCTTGAATGTAGCCAAAACAGAGTTCATGATAATTGGATCCCGCCAGAAGTTTACAGCACAGTGTGATTCCACAATCAATATCACAATAAACGGAGCTGAAGTTAAACAAGTTGATCATACCAAATCCTTGGGTGTCACTATAGACAAGAATCTCAATTGGTCAGAACATGTAAATAACATATCGAAGAAAATCTCTTCAAGTATAGGGGCTTTAAAACGTGTTCGTCCGTTTATCTCGACTACCAGTGCCATCCAAATTTACGAAGCTTTAATTCAACCACAGTTTGATTACTGTAGCATAGTATGGGATGAATTAAACAACAAACTAAATGATCAACTTCAAAAACTTCAAAACCGGGCGGCTAGAGTAATAACAAAGTCTAACTATGACATACGATCAACTCATATACTCGAGCAGCTGAAATGGGACACCCTTGCAATTCGTCGTAAAAAACAAAAAGCCCTTCTTATGTTCAAGACGATGCAAGGGCAAACCCCAGCTTACTTACAAGACCTGTTCTCAAACTATCACACGGTGTACAACCTTCGTAACAAAGATCATAAGGTAACAATTCCACAGCCACATACTGAATATCTTAAAAGAGCCTTTAGTTTTAGTGGCGCGAAATTATGGAATAGCCTTCCACCATACATTAAAGAGGCCAAAACAGTAGTAGGAAAAGGACAGTTCTGGAACAGTTCTACGCCACGGGCCCCCAGGGCACCCCCCCCCCCCCTCCCCAGACCCCTAGCCCGGTAGGGCTACCTCCCCTCCCTGGGGTATGGGGTACGACCCCTCCCCCTACTAGCCCGGTAGGGCTACCACCCCTCTCCCAGGGGTATGATGAGGTACGACCCCTCCCCTTCGAGCCCGCTAGGGCTACCCATCACCCAGGGATAGGAGGGTGGTACAACGGGATATGAATGGGGTACGAGCGCAGCGAGTTTCCGGTACAGAGATTACGGGGTCGATGACGTCATTGGTGGTGCAATAATCACCAACCGGGTCAAGCAATTTTTCTCCCTTTTGAATCCTCCTAATTCGTAAATCGTATCATATTAATATTTTCTTCTAATTCTTAAATGGTATCCAATTAAAGAAGTAGCAAAAGTGACCACAAAGAATCAAAGTTTTAGATTTTCTAAACATGCGTGACAGCTATTGTTTTAGAAACGGTCACCTGTAAATCTATTGTTTTTGAAACTCGTGTTTACAGTTCGTACAAGAATTAGAAACTAGAATTGGAAGTTCCAGAGTCATTTATTCAATTCATTCCAAGGGTAAATATTACAATCAAAGTTATAGATTTAAAATACGTACGTGTCAGGATCTCATATCGTCGACACTTTATTTTGAGTCACTAGTTTGTTGTGTGACAAGTTTCATGACTAGAACTTATGCAAATTTCACCAAACGTTCTGCCTCATTGGTTTACTTAAGGCTCGTTCATTGTTTACACAATTGTCTCAAGAGGTATACATGATTAAATTTTGTTGATTTCTTCTTGTTGTTGCTGTAGTCCCGTCAATTTCCTTCGACGCATTTGCTCTTTTAAGGGTACACCACCGAACTGTCCACGACCTGACGAAACCCCGTTTTGTGGTCCCACTTTAAATGTGAGTTCTTTGAACCAGTCAGGATGAGGTGACTTGCATGAAAAGTTGATCCTAACATCACCCATGATTATTTTAGTTCTTCAACCACTCAGTTTTAACCTTTCCGTACGATCGCCTTTGGGTTTGTGACTCGTAAAGTCAGTGGGAGAACAGTTTATACATGAGATCATAAAGAGATAAATAAATCACTCTGAACGGTTTCAACACATGTAAATTCAGATCTTGAAAGGTAGTCAGACAAACCACACACAAATTTAGTGTCAAAAGTCCTCATTTATTCACGTTCGGGATGTTACAATTCGCTTTCGGATTCTTCTTGATTGTCATCATGATCATCCATGAGTTTTAATTTCTTTGATTTCAACGACAATTGATGGACTGCATCACAGTCTCGACAACGACAAAACTTGACTTTCGTGGTATGATCATCTACGGCAAAGACGTGTGAGCAAATATCGCATTCAACCAGTTGGTCGTCACGACAATAGTAACCTTCGCGCCACAGACATCTGGGGCATTGCACTACAGGTATGGAATAGAACGATTTGAAGTCACGGCAGACGTGACACTCTAGGGGTTCATCGTCTGATTCTGAACTTTCCGGTTCTGAATGCTCCTGTGACTCTAAGCTTTCACTAACACTCTCACTGTCCGACTCTGAAGTTTCTCTTTCAGAGGCTTGGTCACTAGTTTCGCTATCTGTCTCGTCCTCTTCCGGTTGCCTGGCAACCAAATCTGCCAGAACCCTTTTGTTACGGATCAGTTTCTTATCAATACCAATCTCTGATAATCCTTGAGTGAACGTTTTCAACCCACGAGGTACTTTAACATCCAAATTGTAAGGTAACATGACATACTCAATGAGCTCTGCAATGCTGGTGACAGGAATTCTTCGCTCATGATACATCATCTCCCCATGGGAGTTCCAGTATAAAATACTTTTCGAAGCTGACAGGGTATGAAGAAATGCGAGCGTCTTTTCTTCGGGGTTACTCTGGGAGAGTTTCTGCAAAACCTTTTCAATATCGTCATCGTCAAAAGTGGCCTCTTCGGTGTAAGAAGCAATACTGTCTTCAGAATCAGTGGACTCGCTCCGTGCTCTTTTCATGTTGCTTCCTCAAATGATCAACGTCGAAATGAGCTTCTTCTTTATGGACAGGAATATTTAAAACAAAAACAACTTCAGAGCCGACACCAGGGGTGACATGATATCGGACACAAAACCACCACCCCGTTGCGCTAGAGTTTGTTTCTTGATTTTGAAAGGAACGGATGGGTCGGCCAATTTCCGTATGTCATCCACATGCTTTCTCAGTCTTTCTTTTTGCACTTGTGACACTGGTATAGTGCCTTTGGATAAATTCGAGCAAACTTCACAAATGGCATGAACCTGTTCTGGACTAGCGGTGGCCAGTAAAAGCGTTCTCTGATGAGGAGGACAATTGGTTAAGTGATACAAATACCCAAAATGGTCACGGATCAAACGACTCATGTTGTCTGTACGGACGTTTGCTCCAAATGAAATAATGAGGGAAAAACACTATAATTTATCTATTATGATAATCTAGACTAGAATACTAGAATCTAGCTAGAATACTAGAATCTAACTATAATCTAATCTAATCTAATCTAATCTAATGTAGAATCTAATCTAATCTAATCTAATGTAGAATCTAAACTAATTAGAATCTAATAGATCTAATCTAATCTAATGTAGAATCTAAACTAATTAGAATCTAATAGATCTAATCTAATCTAATGTAGAATCTAATCTAATTAGAATCTAATAGATCTAATCTAATCTAATGTAGAATCTAATCTAATTAGAATCTAATAGATCTAATCTAATCTAATGTAGAATCTAATCTAATTAGAATCTAATAGATCTAATCTAATCTAATCTAATGTAGAATCTAAACTAGTATAGATCTAATCTAATCTTATCTAATGTAGAATCTAATCTAATTAGAATCTAATAGATCTAATCTAATCTAATCTAATGTAGAATCTAAACTAGTATAGATCTAATCTAATCTAATCTAATGTAGAATCTAATCTAATTAGAATCTAATAGATCTAATCTAATCTAATGTAGAATCTAATCTAATTAGAATCTAATAGATCTAATCTAATCTAATGTAGAATCTAAACTAGTATAGATCTAATCTAATCTAATGTAGAATCTAATCTAATCTAATCTAATGTAGAATCTAATAGATCTTATCTAATGTAGAAAATAACAATCCATATAGACCATAAATAACACATATTTCTAAAATTGGTTTCATTCAGTACAAGACGCGGAATGGTGCGGATGTGTCCTATATGCGGCAAGCCGCAACAAAATTTACACACTCATTTGAGTCGAACTCATAAGCTGGACAATTCACAGCGACAGTATTGGCTAGGTCAAGAAAAATGCACAAAAGTTGGTCAGCGGTTTACTCCCTACCCTCAGACAAAACCTCAAGTGGAAACCAAATGTAACCGGTTTCAATTACTCCACCCATTCACAGCCTTAGTGGCTGGAATGACCGGCTCTGGGAAAACGGTCTGGGTTCAAAACCTACTGGAACATGCCAACCAAGTCATCCAACCTCCACCTCAACGTATTGTATGGAGTTACTCTCAATGGCAACCGGCCTACGACCGGATGCTCAAAACGGTCCCTGGGATCGAGTTTGTCAAAGGTATACCCCATGACCTGGATGAGGATTGGTATTTTGACCCCGAGATCAACAATCTGATGGTCATTGACGATCAAATGACCGAGACCTCCAACGATAAACGTATCTTGAATTTATTTACCAAGGGATTCCATCACCGAAATCTCAGTGTCGTTTTCCTCTTGCAAAATGTCTATTTCCAAGGCAAAATCATGCGCACCTTGAGTCTCAATGCAGCCTACCTCGTCCTCTTTAAAAATCCCAGAGACAAACTACAAATGATGACGTTGGGAAAACAAATGTACCCCGGAAAAACAGACCAGTTTCTTCAAAAGTACGAGGCCGCTGTCCAGCGACCTTACGGCTACCTGTTCGTCGATCTCAAACCCAACACCCCAGAGGGGTGTCGACTGCGTACCAACGTTCTTCCAAATGATGCTCACTCATCGCAGACTGGAGGTCAAACAGATGCCGTAAAGACCATCGCTAACTTTTTTGAGCGTCAAGGGTACTTACAGTCACCCCAACTGAAAGCCATGCAGGAACTAGAAGAACAGATGGACGCCATTTTGAAAGACCCCACCCTACCTCCAGAGGTGAAAATCAAAGAATATGGTCCACTGTTTAATCGTTACCTTGCTCTACAACAACAACTCTCCAATACCGGTCCAACGATACCGAGACAGGAACCCATTTCAACCGTATCAACATTGGTTGACCAGAGTCAGCCTCCGGCTAACGTGACGACTCCGAAAAACGTCTCTTCTACAAGTGTGACCAGTGACAGTGGTGTTGGCATGGCAACACCTAAAACACCCTCATTCCTAGAACGTCTGACATCCAAAGTCAGAACACCTTTTAAAAGTCCACAGGGTACAGAGGAGATACCGTCGACTCCATTAAAAGTAGACCAACCCTCTACTTCCACTCCCATCACTCTGTCGAGTGTAGAGTTTCCTCTCACGCCTCCATCCACTAAAGAAAAACCCCAAGCTGATCCCAGGTGGATACGTTATCAAGATGAACATAAGTATAGAGGACAGGTGTTCCAACCTCCACGACGCTCACAACGAATAAGAGCCATGATTCAGTCCATACCCGGTTGGGAAAAATATTAAATAGCATTTGACTCATGTATTGTAACTAAAAAAAAAGGAAGAAAGAAAGAAAGAAAGAAAATAAAACCAATTGCAACTAGTGTTACTGGTGTCTTGTTCTTTACGATAGTTGATAGCTTTGCTTTTTGCTTAGCCTTTTGATAGTAACTTGTTGCTAGGATAAAGACAAAAAAACACACACACGTTTTTCTTTATATAAAACGTTTTTATTGTACCATAACAAATCAATTTACAAATTCATTAGTAGTTCGAAGGACAACAAGAAGGTTGACATGTATATTTTTCAGAAAATTTTAGTCTTTTTACATCAAAGGTTTCCGATGGTAATTCTGGATGGTGTCCATATTTCATGATAAATAGTCGATCTCCTTGCTCACAAGACTTTTGCCATCCAAGTACAGCCCTTTTAGTTAGTTCGGGTAGATACAGAGTCAAATTTATTTCTCCTTGTTCTATTAGTTCGTGAATCCATTGAACTTCGTCTTGTAGAGACTGTGGTGGGAGTGGGTGGTTGTTGACTAGTCGATCAAAACATTTAAGACATATTTGACTGTTGTGCCATCCACACCAGTCGCAGTTGTAGTATCCATACGAACAGTAATCACCTACACTACGATCTATACATTGTGGTTTTTGAGGACACTGTTCTAGCCAGTCGGCTGGGTCTTGTATGCCATGGCAATAAATGGGAGCACATCCAAAAGAAATGTCTTCGTCGACTTCATCTTTTCCGTCCCAAAAACTTTTAGCCATCCAATCAAAAAACTGTGGACTACACAAATGAGAAAAAATGACTGATATGTCCGGTGACTTTTCATTTCTTTGTTGAAGAATCCACTCGACGCGACGTCGTATCTGATAAGCGGCTTGATGAATGATTGGGTTTTCTGTATGCTCTTCGTTTGCTTGCAACAATACATCAAAATACAGGTATTCTGGGACTGGAGACTCTCCCTTTTTCCAAGAACGGTGTTCTTCATGTAAATCTCCTAAAATGGGGATTGTACTGACTGCAATAGCCCATGCTGTGGTGTTTTTATCTGAGGACATAGTTGTTCTTCGACTAGTCTCATGTTCTTTTCCCAAAGCATTTATAGGAACGGTTCTTAAACCGGTTCTCAGTAGTTTCTTAAAATAGATCCATCTTCCCAAAATAGATGTGACTCCCTCTGGAGAACAATAGGAGGTACCTACCGCCCCTGCACCTCGCTCCGCTCGTCTAAAAATAGATATGACCTCATCGTACCCCGTTGTACCACCCTCGTACCCCTGGGTGAAGGGTAGCCCTACCGGGCTCGAGGGATCGTCGTACCCCATCATACCTCAGAAAGGGGTAGCCCTACCGGGCTAGTAGGGGGAGGGGTCGTACCCCATACCCCAGAGAGGGGAGGTAGCCCTACCGGGCTGGGGGTTAGGGGGGGGGGGGGGTGCCCTGGGGGCCCGTGGCGTAGAACTGTTCCAGAACTGTCCTTTTCCTACTACTCAAAACAATTCGTAAATTCAAACAAGAAATTGCTAGCTTATTTAAGGAAAACCGTAAGTTGTAACCAAGGGCTCCACGGCAAACATGTAAAACAGTAACAGCTTTTTAATTGTAAATATTTACTTTTAATTTTTTTGTGAGCAATTGACTGATTGTTTTTACCGTGGTGAAATAAATAAACTTACTTACTTACTTACTTACTTACTTACTTACTGACGTACTGTGTACGAACGTACGAACGTACTAGTATATGCCAGTACTATCATTGGAACCTGTACATAGTATTGACACTGCCGTACTGTGTGCGAACGTACCAACGTACTAGTATATGCTAGTACTATCATTCCAACCTGCACGTAGTACTGCCAATGCCGTACTGTGTACGAACGCACGAACGTACTAGTATATGCCAGTACTATCATTCCAACCTGCACGTAGTACTGCCAATGCCGTACTGTGTACGAACGTACGAACGTACTAGTATATGCCAGTACTATCATTCCAACCTGCACGTAGTACTGCCACTGCCGTACTGTGTACGAACGTACGAACGTACTAGTATATGCCAGTACGATCATTCGAACCTGCACGTAGTACTGCCACTACCGTACTGTGTACGGACGTACTAGTATGCCAGTACTATCATTCGAACCTGTACGTAGTACTGCCACTACCGTACTGTGTACGAACGTACCAACGTACTAGTATTCGAATGTCCTCGGAGACCCAGGGCGTCAGGGAGGGGGGAGGGGAGCGGAGGGGAAAGGACGTCCTTTTCCCCTCTTTCTTTTCTCCTCCGCTCCCCTCCCCCTCCCTGACGCCCTGGGTCTCCGAGGACGGTATTCGAAGTTATAGTGAGGTTTTCTTATTGGGCATCCTGTGTATTATAGGACCGCGGACCGCGGACCGCGCCGCGATGGTAGGTCCCATAATTATCTGATTATACAAGGGATTTGAGTGAGGAGGTTTCTATAATCTAGTCGCCGTATTGAACACGAGCGTACGAACGTATTGGCATAAAAGGTTTACCTTCACTTACAAAATGTAATAAACTAACTTTTCACCGCAAACAGTTATGCGACCAAGCGAACCATTACCTAATACTGTCACTACCGGACTGTGAACTTACGAACAAGCGACCGAACATGCCAAACTAGGCAGTCTATAGTCTATAGACTATAGTCTAGTATAAGCGGTTTTCAAAATCCAAAGAGAAATTGTGTTTCCTGCTGTGTTTCTCTGGACTTCCGTCTTGTGCGCCGCAGGTAATCCTCGCGGCAGTGTTGCATGCCCTCAGTGCTGCTCTGGCCTCTCTTTTCATTAATGACAGACGTTTCTCTTGTGATCACAAAGAAAGGCACAGTATTTTTGAGGACTGATATTTTATATGTCGTGTAGAAAAAAATCTATAAAATCATCAAAAGAAAACAAAATGATCGTGCATGTAGTTATGTCTTAAATACTTCCTAAACATGTCGATCTCTTCTGCATAAACCTCATTGTATGTCTCGGCAAAGCCACTAAAGAAAACCCAGCAATGATTATTGGTGGAAATAAAAACATAATCAATAATAACAAAAGCAAGTATTAAAATAAGTATTACAAATAAAAGTTACATAACTTAGGAAACCTAACTTAGTTCTGAAATTAAATAAAAATGATAATAATAAAGATCATCAACCTATTATTAATAATACAACAATCCATAACAATCCTATATATAATAATATCTGAATCCTAAAGGCTACATTATTAATCCAACGAAATCATCCAGCATTCCAATCCCGCATCCACTCCCCTCCCCCCCCCCCCCCACCCCTACCCCCTGTCCCTCACAGCTTACTTACCTAAAACTTGGCAGCCAATTATAAAGCGCTTTTTCTATGTAGGCAACATTTGATATTTCTATTATGTCCTCATTGTCAGGGGACACCAATTCCTTTGGATAGTGATGTTCGCCCACTTCGTTACAATAGCGAGTGACACCATAAGTCATTTTACAGTTGCGGCACTCCAGTGTCACTTTGCTCGATGGCTTCGGTCCAACGAGAGTGTATACGTGGCTTTCGTTGGGTTGTTATGCATTGTGAGGGACTTTTCACATGACAAGCAGTTCACAACGGGAGGACAAAGAAAGCGGTTGTAATTCAGTTCGTTTTGCTCTGTTAATGCCCAAAGGCTTTTTTGAAAATTCGAGTTCAAGTCTTGCTTTAGGAAGGCAGAGCAATATTTCAGAAGAAACTTCACCAAATCCTCCACGCGAGAAGGTGTCAAGTCCACGAATCCTTGAGACATAAGGATGCCAGATACTATCGCATATCGTAAAACGTCTGCATTGGAATCGCGTGCATTGTAGCAGACTGGAACATGTTGTAAGGCCATTTTTAGATAGCAAACTCCGGTGAAAGTGACCTCTGACGCAAGGATGACAAGAGCTTCTTCTTCTCCGATGTCAACGTCGATTGCCAAAAGCTCCGAAACACAAAGACTTGACAATGATGTCAGAGCCTGGTCCACTTGCTCTCGAGCTTTGTTTTTCTTTGTAATTCGCTTTTCGATATTGTGCGGAAGGAAGCAATCTCCACGCTTTCTTTTTGATGACATGATCTTACTTTAGTAGACGAAAGGAGACGAAAGTGAACGTACAATCTCGAACCCTGCGTTCCTCTTGGTCAGTACCGCCTGCGTTCCTCTTGATCAGTACCGAGGAAGGAAAGACTCTGGGGGAATCGATTTTTTCTTGAATTCTGGTTAATTCGGTCAATCAAGACAATAGAAAACAACTGCGGTCGGTAACACAGGACACCCACAATATTTAATTCAATTTTATTTGATTTTATTTCACTTCATTTGACTTCATTTTTAAACTATATAAACAAAACTAAACATGGCACAACAGCAAAATATTTATGAAGATATTGTGTACAAGTTACATACAACAATTAACTGGATATCTCTGCCTAGTTATTTTTTCTTTCGCTTTGTACAAATTCCACATCATTTTCTTTCTTTTTTATAGCGATGACTATTTCTGAACAATAGAAAATTGTAATAGCTGTTCCAGCTTGAATTATTGTTCACTGAGCCTTTTGGCTATTCTGTAAGCAGAAATAATTATTTCTGAGTGTAGTCAATTTAGTTGGCATAAAAGCCTACAGGCGAAACATATTTGAACTGGAATCCATGAATACCTTTTCGTCTGTATTTGTTGTGAGTTTTCATGGCCAACTTAGACTGTCATCAATGCTGGAAAAAAAATTAGAGAAAAAACTCGTTGTCATTTCAATAACTTTTTCAGTCACTGGAATTTGCCAAGCAGTCCAGCCGGCTTTGATTAGATTACGGGAAAATACACGACAAGAACTTACTGCTGCTATGCTTTAGGTTGAAAAAGGATGAAAAATATATCAAAGCTACGTCAACGGACCAAACGGTAGCCTTCTTTGCAGACTCAGACTCAGGCTAACCAAATAAGAGAAGAAAGCAAAGTGAGGCGTCCCTTCGTCTCCATGCACTACTGAAGCCGACAATTGCCGACACCTGAAATGAAAAATGCCATCAAAAATAGAAAATGTTCCCTTGAAACTCTTGAGAAAAACTACAAGATATTTTAGACATTGAAAATGGCAAAGTAAATCGATAAATGTGTACTTACAAACAGTGTAGTGATCCAGCTAGGTCAATGAGCTGAGTCGGTTTTGGAGTCTTTTCGTCAACTTCGCTTGCTCGTTTTTCGTCTTTTCCAGCTTTGAATTTGATATTGATAAACCATTGGCACCTTTTTTCATCGACAATGCAATAGCAAATTTACTTAAGAAGTGATATTTCTTCGCAAAAGTCACTAAATATCCACGAAACACCTTTGCAATTTCTAGCTCTCAGTCAGTAAACTTTTCAATTATTTTGGCGCCATTTCTGGAGCATGCGCATTAATATTTGACTCGCAAACCGGAACCCCAGAAATCTGGGGAAAACAAATCGATTCCCCCAGAGCTTTAGCCGGGGTCGCGTCCGCTGACCAGACGCTGGCAAAACTCTGGCTCGAGATTGGTGAACGTACAAAATAACATTCTCCTCGGACCCAGAGCTCCTCACAGCAACGTTTTGCACAGGTAACCCAAAGTATTTGGATAAGGGGTTGTATGTATCATATACTATTTCATATACTATGCATCACATATCGATATTACATTTATAACTAGCCTACCTAACAGTAGAAAATGCTGGCTTCAATGCAGAGCTGAATGGAGTACAAGCACATTCAAGAAATGAATTATTTTTAAAGCTTGTACTTTGGAGTGACTGTTGATAAGCTTTCGAATCAGTGGCAGTACTACGTACAGGTTCGAATGATAGTACTGGCATATACTAGTACGTTCGTACGTTCGCACACAGTACGGTAGAGGCAGTACTACGTACAGGTTCCAATGATAGTACTGGCATATACTAGTACGTTCGTACGTTCGCACACAGTACGGCAGTCGCAGTACTACGTACAGGTTCCAATGATAGTACTGGCATATACTAGTACGTTCGTACGTTCGCACACAGTACGGTAGAGGCAGTACTACGTGCAGGTTCGAATGATAGTACTGGCATATACTAGTACGTTCGTACACAGTACGGCAGTGCCAGTAGAGGTTCGCACAATAATAAACAGCATACTACAACTAATATAAGGACAAGTTGATATAGGGCTTGTGTTTCCTATAAGCCAGTCATCGTTGCTTCTACTCTATTCCGAGACGCTATTTCTGCTACATGGCTGACTGATCTATTCTATACCGTTGATGTCAAATGCTAATGCAACCATTAGCACAACCAAACGACGGAGCTACGTTATTCCGACGTACTAAGATAAAAAATGCGAAATGTCGTTCCTATATTGTGCATGGTATAAAGCTTTAATACATGATTGGAAAGAAGAACAAGCTTCATCAGAGTACAAATAGTCAGTTATTGTACTCTGAGGGAAGGGACGCCGAAGTCGCTCGGTAAGTTGATAAGTAAGCTTATATTGACCGAGATTAATTTACTCTACAAAAAGTCAACTTTTAAACCTTCTTACAGGCAGGGAGAAGGTCATAAAGGACATCCTCTTAGGATGGCCATGTTTTGATTTCACTATGTCAGGAATATGATTGTTCTTTCCAGTAAATCAGCTCGGGTATAAGTACATGTAGCCTGCACATTGAGTTGTGCTCTCTTGGTTGTGATTAATGTTTTTAAACGAAAAGATCTTAAAATATATACTTTTATATCTTCTTAGTTAAACTGGAGAATCTTGGATTGCGACTTTAAAAGCGAAGAGGCCAAAAAAGCTCAAGCATGGGACTGAACCAGTGATCAACGTCTATTTCTTGGAGGTGCTTCATACCGTACTAACGTCAACTTGTCCTGTGGCTACATTGATTGCGAACAGTAACCTATTCTCAGCGATCTCCCTTGCACTAAAGAGATGAGAATGGGAGTCTGCAGTCGCGCGTCTGAGCTAATTAGCGAAAGCGAGATCGGGGAGGGTCGGAGGGCTCGCCAAAGTAATAGCTGAGACGCGGGCTTAAATATGGGTAGAAGAGAGATCGTTGGCTGCGTTCCAACCCGTAGAAACCTTAAATCTCGAAGTGTGTGATTTTCGATCACAGCTCATCCCTTTATACGTGCTGCGTGAGACCGCTGACAATAGTAACCTATTCTCAGCGATCTCCCTTGCACTAAAGAGATGAGAATGGGAGTCTGCAGTCGCGCCCAAGATTCTTACCGCTATAGCATCCCAAACCAAACAACAAGGAGCAAACCCAAACTAATATCCCAAACTAAACCCAATACTCAAAAGCACAGAAATGGAGCTTTAATTCGAATGTGACGCACGCTTCAAACTGTTACCAACAGGAAAGGCAGTGACGAAACCTTTAATTCTGAGTAATTTAAGCCAATGTCCGACAACCAGTGCTCATCAGAAGCCAACATATCCGACGGTCCTCCAGGTTGCAATACTTGAGCGATCTTCATGTAGTAGCAGGCAGTTTGCTTGCTGGCCCACCCGACGTGGCTCATGATCTCCGCAAGCGGCGCCCCACATAGAGCCAGAGTAATAGCCGAACCTGAACGGAAACTGTGCAGAGTTTCGCCCTCGTCCAGACCAGCTTCTCGCAAATACACTCGCAATCGAGACTCCGCCGTGCTACTACGAAATGCGTTGTTCACCACATGACCTTGGACGTTCGTAGGGCGAAAGAGATAGCCTGGAGTCAAGCTTATCCTCAGCTCCGTAGCAATTGCAAAATAGGTCTCAATCGCTTTGATCGGGCATAACGACGGATTCGGATGCCGACGAATGCCAAACATATTCGACGAACCATCACGCAGAGTTTTGCCCCACACGTGATTAAATAAGAAGCCATCGTGGGGGAATCGCACTATTTCCTCTGTAAGCACCACACCCAAATCATTACCCCTGTCGCCACTGAAGAAAAGGGTTTTGAAAAAAGCCTGATCTCTTGCCAAAATAAATAGAGACGTGGGAGACAATTTACCATCTTTCATTTTCCGCTCTAGAAACCGTGAAAGCAGCAGCAGCTTATTCACAAACAGGGGGGGTGGCCTGCTTTGGAGTAATCCGAGCCTGTAATTGCTCCGCGGTGACCGCCTTCAAATATTCTTTCACTGGCAGAGAGGCGGCAGGATTGCCTGGTCCCAGTCCCCTAGGCGACCCATTGACTTGAAGATGGCACGCAACTTGCCTATATACGAATCAACTGTATTGAACGACAGCCGAACGGGGCATTTGCAAGCGCACCCTTGTTTTTGATCCCGAAATGCGCACTGGATCTCGTGAATTTTCGTCTTGCCATCTTTATCCTTCCAGGCAAGAAACCGACAAATGTCGATCGGGGTGGCCGTACACAAAGATTTTTCCCCAGGCAATGATAAAAGAAATCTTTCCAGTTCACTTTTCAAAGATGTCTTTTGCTTAGAATAAGCTGACTTCATCGACATTAAACGCAGTTCTTGCAAACGGATATCAATAGCCTCCAAATTCACAGACTGCGCAGCAAATTCACGCGATACATATGTCTTCCGCTTGTAACCACACATTTGGCAAAACCGAAAAGTGTGGTCATTTGGGTAGCCACATTCCGGGCAACGCACAGCAGGGGTGAACAGGCGTGCCACTGAGGGCAGCTCCTATGGAAAAAAATAAAAACAAACAAAATTAAGCAAAGAAACACTTTATTTCAGCTAGAGTCATGGCATATTCAAATAAGCAGTTCACTCCGGCAATACGCGGAACGCCCACAGGTCCCACGGAAGCATCCAATCGTCGCAATAGCCTTCCTTGGATGGGATCAGAAGACTACCCACAGAACCAGCTGGAGCCAAGAGAACTCGATCTCTACAAGTTGAGCAAAGTAAAGGCCACCAGTATCTTCGGGGGACCACATCGGGAACCACCATAGTGAATGAAATGCGCAACGATCCAAGGTATAGAAAGACTTGAGGAATAAGGCAAATGGGGGGGAAAACATAGGGATTTTCAAACAGCTGACTCGTCGCCGGTTGCGGGGCTTGTGCAAACATGTTCACTCCAGCGCAATGTGGGACAGCAAATGGAGAGAAAAAAGGCAATGGGCGACCTTCGAGATCCGTCTGGGCGTTGGAAGGGAGGGCCATTAGGTCGACTGTGTGGCCACGATCACCTCCAAACTGGCGCTGAACTGACTCCCAAAGATCACTGCAAAGCTTCGAGTCCTGCATGCAGAGACGACGTGACGGCGCGTCAGCCACATTAGCTTCACTTGGGATGAAAAATAAGCGAAGATCCAAGTTGAGACGCATCATGGCGGAAAACACTTTTTTCAGAGCCGAAGCGAAACCGTGAGATCTTGCCACCTGGCGTTGCCATGCTTTGAGGAGAACTTGGCTATCGGTGAAAACGTCCACCCAACAATTACGCACCTCCTCGCCAAAAGCCAACAACACATTAGCTAGTGCTAAAGTCTCTTTAACAACTATATCCTTCGAGCGGCACGAGGCATCCCAGTAATCTCTTGTATCAACTGAAATCGAGCCCTGGCTTAGAGTACCGCCCCAAGCGAATGAAGACGCGTCAGAGAACAATTGGATATGCCGATGGCGCTCCGATCTCCACGGGAGAAAACCAGACCACGATTCTAAGAACAGCCAGTGTTCCAGTTCCAAGCGGAGAGGGCCTTCTAATTTGATGGGACGAGAGGTACGCGAGGAACGGGAGATGGCCAGGTTTATTTCGTTAGTGAACAGCCGGGCTCCGGGCACTGCGAGAGCCATTGACATACATTTCCTGGCAAGTTTTTGCAGAGTTACTAGCTCCACTTGACATTTAGCCAACACTTCTTTGAGCTGAAGAAGGAACTTCTCTTTCTTATGAGGTAAAAGGGTAAATGACTGCAAGCGTGAATCAACCGTAAAACCGAGGTAGGGCACCGATTGCGATGGCACAAGAATCGACTTACTAAGACCAATGGTGTATCCAAGCCGAATGCAGGTACGACATGTGAAGGAGATTGCTGCATTGGCCATGGCAATGTTGGATTGCTCCGCGGAGAGGCCTTTGTAGGCAGATGGCTTGGAATGCGAGGGGAACGTCAGCTGGGATATGTGCCGGTCGTCTATGTAGAGTGAACACGGGATGCCCTTGGATCTCAGGAAATGGGACACCAGGCCGCCGGTGGAATGATATATGTAAGCTGATAGCTTCCAACCAAAAGGGATGCACGTGTTCACGAAATACCATCCTCCCCATTCAAAACCAAAATACGTCCGGCTGGATTCAGAAAGCATGACGTGATCGTACCCTGATTTATCATCGCATACCGCTTGGTAAGAATTTTTCGAGACGTATCGGGGCAGATCTTTTAAGGTGTTTAGTTGAAACGGTCGATCGGCCATCCATAGGTTTAAAAACCTATCGTCATTACAGAGTCTGGGTTTAGACGGCTCCACAGTTAAAGGCAGAACAAGGTGTGGAGGGGACACCCGGCCAACCTTCCCCCATAATGCAATGGCCCCTGTCTGGAGTCTTTCCAAGATTGTGTTGGAGATAAAATTAACAAACGGTCTGCACGAAGGGTGATTGGGAAATACCCTAGGTGGGGGACGGGCACAGTTGTATTCTTCTCCTTTATAACTACCATTGAAATGAACAAAATACTCGTGTATATCCACCTTGCAAACAATCCAATTAATTACTTCCAAAGCTTGAGGGTAGTGCGGTGCTGATTGGAAAATCTCGCGCCATGCTTCGGGGTGACGGTGTAATTCACCCGCCACAAAATTATTGGGATCTCGAAACAACAACGTTTTAGCATCGGCCAAAGCACACCCTTGAAGGACAGATTCGGAAAATGCACGATCCGACTGACTACACTCAGCTGTCATCTCCCGGAACTCCCCAGTAGAACCAGTACCATCTGAGTAAATCCATGAAACCTTGTTGGGAACTACATTGGTGGGATCAAACTTTTCTGTACATTCCCAAAAGTGAAAAGAAAGGTCCAGCTTTTGACGCTTTTGAAAGGGCTGCAAAATAACAACAAAAAAGGGGAGTCAACCTGGGAGATGACAGCCTTAGCCCCGATAATCCGAGAAGGAAATTAGTTTCCTTTTAAGACTGCCATCCAGGAAGAAATAGAACCCCGCACCCTTAGGACAAAATAAATGAAACGAGGGAAGACAACTTTATTAGAAACAAACTAAGTCATTCGTAACAAAATAAATTGTGGAAGGAATTTAAGGATGCCCGTTGAGACTAATGTTTGGTGCGATTTGAGGATCACTTGAGCTGATTTGAATCCGGGTACGAAGGGGGCATGAGAGGCTGAGGTCTCCTGTAAGGTTGCATACTTCTTCCCCGACGAAAACACTGAACCGCCCTGTGGCCTGGCACACCACAATGCCAACAAATTACGCGAGAAGCTGTACTGGAAGAAGTGGTTGAAGTGGCTGAAGTAGGAGCCGACTGGCCATTGGAAGTTTTCTTCTTGAACAGCTTATCAACCTTGGCCAGGGAGTCCAAAATACCAGAATACTCCTTTTCCGCTAACAGAGCGAGGAAGTCACGGCTGTTTCAACCGCGACATTAGGTTCCAGTCCCGAGCGCGGCCAAAGTGGATAGCTTGTCAATTTCATAAGTGCTTCGATAAATGGCGGCAATTTTAAAATTTTCGATTGCTTGACGAAAATGTCTTTCGTAGCCGCTATTTGACTTCAAACGAACTGGAAAATTTTGTATTATGGTAGGTATGACATTAATTGTGTACTACAAACATTTATATTTTGATCAAAACCGCTCTTTGCAATGAAAAACCCACTCAGCAAGCTTTATCTATAAATGCGTAAAAAGCGCGTTCTTTATTGCCTCTCCGCTCAAACTACAAAGTTTTTTGGGACTTAAGATTACATCTTTTCACATGTTCTTTTAATGCACTTTTTCGTTCTCCTTTTGTATTTTTATGAACTTTTTTTTTTCTTCGACTTTTCTCGGTATATTTTGCAACATCTTAACAGTGTTCGGGAAGCCATTCAAATGTCTTTTACCAATTAAGGTCTAAAACCCGCACTTGAAATGCCCAATAAACTCTGACTGATTAAATATTTGGCTGATAAAACGTCGTTTCAGATTGGATTTAGATGACTTATTAGATGTTTTATGGAATCTTTCTTTGGCTAATTTTCGAAAAATAAGCTACTGAATCCCACAAACAAATGCTAGCTCAAAACTTAAGTTTTTCTCCACGATTCCTCGCTAGGTCTTTATCTTTTCTTACATGTTTAAGTTTTTTTTATTTCAAATTATTTTCAGGCGAGTCATTTGGATTTTCATATTCAAGAAATAGAAAAATCTTGCCGTGTTTGTGGTCTGAGGATAGGCGATAAATATAAGTATCGATATCTCGTGGAAAAAGTTGCGCAAAAACTTAGCAGTACATTTTGCCTTGATTGCAAACACGACAAAGAGAATATCCATCCAAAGTATGTATGCACTGCGTGCTACGCTAAAACGTGCAAACACGACAAAAACCCCGAGAGCTATGTGGCGGCAACGGACGTTGTTGAATGGTCTGCCCATAGTGACACCGATCACTGTTCAATATGTGAAATGTTCTCTGAAAAGATGGAACGTTGGCAGAAAAAGAAAAACCAGCATTGGGAGGGGCAGGCCAGCCAAAAAAGCAAATAACGTCGAGAGGATTAATACAACAAGCAAAATTGATAGCAGTATCATTCCTGAAGCCTTGGTCGAGAATGCCCCCGATTCTTCGAGATTCATCGAGCCAAATCAAGACCTCTTTTGCCCAATATGTCGCGAGGTAAACATAACTAGGAGTATCGTTAAGCATTTTCTTTTTCTAGTGGACATTATTATATAGCAAACATATAACGCACGCTCTCATTGGTTTAATAAGTATGCGGGCCGTACATTCCCGTACGGACCGAAAAATTGAAAGATGAAAATTTTTCTTCATTGCTTTTCGCATGTCAGTTTGATTATTGCTTACGAAGTCAAAAATATTATTCATCAATACTAATAATTTTTTTCGATAGCTGTGATGTAAATGAGGTCACTTTTCTACCGTCGAAAAAGAAAAAATCGTTTTTGTAGTTTATGAATGAAACTACAAACGTGGCGATACCATGAGGACATTCATGAAATACAAAGAAATTCAACTTCACTTGGAAAACATTTAAGGATTTTTGTGCTGATAAGAGAAATGAATAGTTGAAAAATTCATACCTTTTACTGGCCTGGGATATGAATAAATTTTCCCCGGCATTTCTCCAGGAGAAAGTGAAGAAGGAACATTTTCGGTACTGAGACGGAAAGTTTTCACAAATAATTGTTCTTGTCGTTTACTACAGGAAACATGTCCAACAACAACAACTTGAGTAAAGGTTCAATACTTTCACTTCTTAGATAATTACAGTTATAACCAATGCTTCCTCTATCAAGGTATTTTTCTTGTTCAGACAGTCCATTATTTCAATTCCACAATAATACCAAAAATGCATTTTTTGGAGGACCACATGATTGAATGGGTCAAAAGGTATTTTAGAGTGATTCTAGTGTGTCATGTCATGCTCATATAGCAAATCAATTGACTAATTTTTGCTCACAGATACGAAACAGGAGTGGGTCTTCTTGGTGAACGAACAAGGAGTCGAGTCTATCCACCATCAAATAAATGACCTATTAAGGGCATACTCCTGCATTAGAAGCAAAGATGACCAGTTAGAAAAAGTGCTATTAGAGCATCATAGATGATGCCATCCAGCAAATATAGCTAGGAAGCCTGAAATCAAAAGGAGAAAATAGAGAGAAATGTTCTTTCATTGGCTTGTAAATAATTATTACATGTATATAATGTAAATTGGAAATATTACATGTATTAGCAAAATAGCAAAAGCAGTAATGACCACAGTTTTTTTTAAAATGTACATTATTAACTTAATATTAAAATGGATTATTTTTCTTTTTCTTTGCTTCCTTCTTTCTTCTCTCTTCTTTTTGCCAATTCCTCTCTCCTTTGCCTACATAGCTCTTCCTCTTTCTGTTTCTCCTCTTCAGTCCTATAGTATCAAGAGCATTTATTGAGTAAACAACTCAATAAGGATGATACTAAGATTCAATGTGAACCAGACTTTTGTCTATAAAGTGAACTTACATGTCCTTGTCCTCAAAAACGACTCCTTTGGGCTTTTTCTCTTTCGGTCTCTTAGGGGGCATGGTGCTATAAGTAACATATTAAACTACATATTAAGTTTAAATCAAGGACCAAAAACGAAATTAAGTGGTTTACTTGCTTTTTTGGAAACCGGACTGTTCCTTCTACGCCGACTCCAATACAAGCAGTACTCGATTGTATTTTGAGCGGGAAAATCAGACGCGCGCGTGCACACAAAAGAGCGGGAAAGAGCTTTTCTCCGGGTAATACTACTAGCTGGTTGTCCTCCATCATTAAAAATAGAGATGTGGGGATTTTCGTGCGGTATAGATAGTCGTCTGTGCTTTGTTTAAGGCATATAAGAAGTAAGCGACTGAAAACAAACGAATCTAGTGTTCAACGAATAGAAGGGTCGATCGATTTAAAAAAAAAGTTCATAACACGAAATTGCAATCAAACAAGCTATAATGAATTTCTGCACTATTCTACTAACTTACCTTGCTTGAAAAAACTTTGAGTGTGGAGATAGACGATGCTGAACTTCCACAACAAGACGATAATTCGAGCAGGCGCCATTTTTAACGAAGGAAAACCAATCGCTCCAAAAAACTCTTGTACAGCCATCCTTGTTGAACACATGGTTCTCAACTAAACATACTAGTATAATCTACGGATTGGGATGTATAAAATGTCGGTCTACGTTCAAAAACAGAACGAAAAGGGTGAATATTTTCACCGTCACTGTCATTTCTCACAAATCTTCCTTGGCAGAAATATAACAATCTCGCTTTCATGTCCGATGGCCGAGCGAAGTGTGGACTGGAACCTATTGGCGCGAAATTGTTCGAATGAAACAGCCGTGAAGTAGGCTTTAAACTGGTCGCGAGGGGTACGCAGTTTATCTCGGAGCGTTTCAACAATAATGCTATACGCGGTACATTTGGCATGCTTGGTAGATTGAGCGACCTGTAGCAGCTGCTCCGCCAAAGACAGGGCATCGTACTTATCAAAGTCTTCGTTCTTACGCATTCCGTAACGGGTGATCTTTAGTATCATACTATCTACAGTCACACTTTGGGCTTGTTCCAAGGACTGAATCCTTTTCTTGAGTTGCTATAGCAAATAAAAAAAAGGGGCTATTAACTTATGCGACAAAAATGGGAACGAAAAAACACGGGAAGGCAACCGGGGCAGAACACTGCTGCATCTTATAGAACTCGTACTCAAAGGACAACAGAAGACAAAACGCAAAAGAGAAAAATTCTTAAACAACGAGCACATTGGTCATCCAAGAGAATCTTATTTCAAAAGAAACAAAGAGGCATTGTAGAAAACATAAAGGGAATAGGGAACCAAAACGGGGACAAAGGCAATGAAACAAACAAGCCTAATTATAAAAAGGGAACCAAAGAAAACAAAACAAAACAAAACGGCAAAGAAGAAAAATATTTTAAAAGTTGAATATAATTAAAAAAGGACGCGTTAACTAGAAAAACTAGAATTAAATAGGAAATAGAAAAACATTTAAAAACGGCAAATAAATAGGATTGGAAACTTTAAACAACCGAGTATTGAATAAAAGGATAAATGATATCAAGATCAAGAAAGATAAAACGCAGTTACAGGAAAACTATTACTTTAAAGCCAAACAAAACACGGGGAGAAAAGGTAAATATCACTTTACGATCGCTTACTACGCTGCTCGGGGGCGAAAAAAGGCCAAATATCACTTACGATCGCTTACTACGCCGCTCGAGGGTTCAACCACAAACCACACGAGGCGAAAAAGCCAAATATCACTTACGATCGCCTACTACGCCGCTCGAGGGTTCAAACCACACGAGGCGAAAAGGCCAAACTGTCACTTTACGATCGCCTACTACGCCGCTCGAGGGTTCAACCACAAACCACACGAGGCGAAAAGGCCAAAACTCAAAATGCCCGAATAAGAAAGAACATAAAGAACGCCATGTCAAAGGACAAAAGCAAACAATGGTCGTGAAATAGAAAAACAAAATGAATGTAATACCTCAAGAAGTGAAGGTTCTGTGTTTTCCACTGTTTCTTCTGGCCTTGGGTTTTCCGCGGCTGGAACGATCGCCTCTATGGCTTCGGCCACTCGATTTTGCGGAACTTGCGCTGCTTCGGTCATAGCTTGGAAACCTTAAAGCTCGAAGTGTGTGATTTTCGATCACAGCTCATCCCTTTATACGTGCGGTAAGTACTTGGTGTATGCTACACCAAGTGTATCAATATATATACACTATCATACTGTATTCTAATGTATCCTAGTGTATCCTAGTGTATCCCACTGTATCATAGTGTATCCCACTGTATCCTAGTGTATCCTAGTGTATCCCACTGTATCATAGTGTATCCCACTGTATCCTAGTGTATCCTAGTGTATCCCACTGTATCCTAGTGCATCCTACTGTACCCTAGTGAATCCTAGTGAATCTTAGTGTATCCTAGTGAATCCTACTGTATCCTACTGTATCCTACTGTATCCTACTGTATCCTAATGTATCCTAGTGTATCCTAGTGTATCCTACCGTATCCTTGTATATCCTACTGTAACCTAATGTATGCAGGTGTATCCCAGTGTATCCTAGTGTATCCTTCTGTATCCCAGTGTATCCTAGTGTATCCTAGTGTATCCTAGTGTATCCTTCTGTACCCTACTGTATCCTAGGGTATCCTAGTGTATCCTAGGGTATCCTACTGTATCCCAGTGTATCCTAGTGTATCCCAGTGTATCCTAGTGCATCCTCCTGTATCCTCCTGTATCCTAGTGTATCCTATTGTATCCTACCATATCCTACTGTATCCTAGTGTATCCTACTGTATCCTACTGTATCCTAGTGTATCCTACTGGATCCTAGTGTATCCTACTGTATCCCAGTGTATCCTAGTGTATCCCAGTGTATCCTAGTGCATCCTCCTGTATCCTCCTGTATCCTAGTGTATCCTTCTGTATCCCAGTGTATCCTAGTGTATCCTAGTGTATCCTTCTGTACCCTACTGTATCCTAGGGTATCCTAGTGTATCCTAGGGTATCCTACTGTATCCCAGTGTATCCTAGTGTATCCCAGTGTATCCTAGTGCATCCTCCTGTATCCTCCTGTATCCTAGTGTATCCTACCATATCCTACTGTATCCTAGTGTATCCTACTGTATCCTACTGTATCCTAGTGTATCCTACTGGATCCTAGTGTATCCTAGTGTATCCTACTGTATCCTACTGTATCCTAGTGTATCCTAGTGTATCCTACTGTATCCCACTGTATCCTACTGTATCCTCCTGTATCCTAGTGTATCCTATTGTATCCTACCATATCCTACTGTATCCTAGTGTATCCTACTGTATCCTACTGTATCCTACTGTATCCTAGTGTATCCTAGTGTATCCTACTGGATCCTAGTGTATCCTAGTGTATCCTACTGTATCCTACTGTATCCTAGTGTATCCTAGTGTATCCCACTGTATCCTACTGTATCCTACTGTACCCTAGTGAATCCTAGTGAATCTTAGTGTATCCTAGTGTATCCTGCTGTATCCTACTGTATCCTTGTATATCCTACTGTAACCTAATGTATGCAGGTGTATCCTACTGTATCCTAGTGCATCCTCCTGTATCCTCCTGTATCCTCCTGTATCCTCCTGTATCCTAATGTATCCTCCTGTATCCATCTGTATCCTAGTGTATCCTCCTGTATCCTCCTGTATCCTCCTGTATCCTCCTGTATCCTCCTGTATCCTCCTGTATCCTCCTGTATCCATCTGTATCCTAGGGTATCCTACTGTATCCTACTGTATCCTAGTGTATCCTACTGTATCCTAGTGTATCCTAGTGTATCCTAGTGTATCCCACTGTATCCTAGTGTATCCTAGGGTATCCTAGTGTATCCTAGTGTATCCTAGTGCATCCTAGTGTATCCTAGGGTATCCTACTGTATCCTACTGTACCCTAGTGAATCCTACTGAATCCTAGTGTATCCTAGTGTATCCCACTGTATCCTAGTGTATCCCACTGTATCCTAGTGTAACCCACTGTATCCTAGTGTATCCTAGTGTATCCTAGGGTATCCTACTGTATCCTCCTGTACCCTAGTGTATCCCACTGTATCCTTGTGTATCCTAGTGTATCCTGCTGTATCCTAGTGTATCCTACTGTATCCTAATGTATCCTACTGTATCCTAGTGTATCCTACCGTATCCTACTGTATCCTAATGTATCCTAGTGCATCCTAGTGTATCCTAGTGTATCCTAGTGTATCCTAGTGTATCCTACTGCATCCTAGGGTATCCTACTGTATCCTACTGTATCTTGCTGTACCCTACTGTATCCTAGTGTATCCTTCTGTACCCTACTGTATCCTAGGGTATCCTGCTATATCCTAGGGCATCCTACTGTATCCTACTATATCCTACTGTACCCTAGTGCATCCTAGTGAATCCTAGTGTATCTTAGTGTAACCTAGTGTATCCTAGTGTATCCTAGTGTATCCTAGTGTATCCCAGTGTATCCTACTGCATCTTACTGCATCCTAGTGCATCCTACTACATCCTAGTGTACCCTAGTGTATCCTACTGTATTCTAGTGTATCCTAGTGTATCCTACTGTATCCTAGTGTATCCTTCTGTATCCCAGTGTATCCTAGTGTATCCTAGTGTATCCTTCTGTACCCTATCCTATCCTAGGGTATCCTAGTGTATCCTAGTGTATCCCACTGTATCCTATTGTATCCTAGTGTATCCTAGTGTATCCTATTGGATCCTAGTGTATCCTAGTGTATCCTACTGTATCCTAGTGTATCCTAGTGTATCCTACCATATCCTCCTGTATCCTAGTGTATCCTAGTGTATCCTACTGGATCGTAGTGTATCCTACTGGATCGTAGTGTATCCTAGTGTATCCTACTGTATCCTATTGTATCCTATTGTATCCTAGTGTATCCTAGTGTATCCTAGTGTATCCTACCATATCCTCCTGTATCCTAGTGTATCCTAGTGTATCCTACTGGATCGTAGTGTATCCTACTGGATCGTAGTGTATCCTAGTGTATCCTACTGTATCCTATTGTATCCTATTGTATCCTAGTGTATCCTATTGGATCCTAGTGTATCCTAGTGTATCCTACTGTATCCTATTGTATCCTAGTGTATCCTAGTGTATCCTCCTGTATCCTAGTGTATCCCAGTGTATCCTAGTGCATCCTCCTGTATCCTAGTGTATCCTATTGTATCCTACCATATCCTACTGTATCCTACTGTATCTTAGTGTATCCTAGTGTATCCTACTGTATCCTTCTGTATCCCAGTGTATCCTAGTGTATCCTAGTGTATCCTTCTGTACCCTACTGTATCCTAGGGTATCCTACTGTATCCTACTGTAGCATAGTGCATCCTAGTGAATCCTAGTGTATCCTAGTGTATCCTAGTGTATCCTAGTGCATCCTACTGCATCCTAGTGTATCCTACTGTATCCTAGTGTATCCTCCTGTATCCTAGTGTATCCCAGCGTATCCTAGTGCATCCTCCTGTATCCTTGTGTATCCTAGTGTATCCTACCATATCCTACTGTATCCTACTGTATCCTAGTGTATCCCAGTGTATCCTAGTGTATCCTACTGGATTCTAGTGTATCCTAGTGTATCCTACTGTATCCTATTGTATCCTAGTGTATCCTAGTGTATCCTACTGTATCCTTGTGTATCCTCCTGTATCCTAGTGTATCCTGCTGTATCCTAGTGTATCCTAGTGTATCCTAGTGTATCGTACTGTATGCTACTGTATCCTAAGGTATCCTGCTGTATCCTACTGTATCCTAGTGTATCCTAGGATATCCTACTGTATCCTAGTGTATCCTACTGCATCCTACTGCATCCTAATGTATCCTACTGTATCCTACTGTATCCTACTGTATCCCAGTGTATCCTACTGCATCCTAGTGTACCCTAGTGTATCCTACTGTACCCTAGTGCATCCTAGTGCATCCTAGTGTATCTTAGTGTAACCTAGTGTATCCTAGTGTATCCTAGTGTATCCCAGTGTATCCTACTGCATCTTACTGCATCCTAGTGCATCCTACTACATCCTAGTGTACCCTAGTGTATCCTACTGTATCCTAGTGTATCCTAGTGTATCCTACTGTATCCTAGTGTATCCTTCTGTATCCCAGTGTATCCTAGTGTATCCTAGTGTATCCTTCTGTACCCTACTGTATCCTAGTGTATCCTAGTGTATCCCACTGTATCGTAGTGTATCCCAGTGTATCCTAGTGTATCCCAGTGTATCCTAGTGCATCCTCCTGTATCCTAGTGTATCCTATGGTATCCTACCATATCCTACTGTATCCTAATGTATCCTACTGTATCCTAGTGTATCCTAGTGTATCCTACTGGATCCTAGTGTATCCTAGTGTATCCTACTGTATCCTAGTGTATCCCAGTGTATCCTAGTGCATCCTCCTGTATCCTCCTGTATCCTAGTGTATCCTATTGTATCCTACCATATCCTACTGTATCCTACTGCATCCTACTGTATCTTAGTGTATCCTACTGTATCCTAGGGTATCCTACTGTATCCTACTGTAGCATAGTGCATCCTAGTGAATCCTAGTGTATCCTAGTGTATCAAAGTGCATCCTACTGCATCCTAGTGTATCCTACTGTATCCTAGTGTATCCTCCAGTATCCTAGTGTATCCCAGTGTATCCTAGTGCATCCTCCTGTATCCTAGTGTATCCTATTGTATCCTACCATATCCTACTGTATCCTACTGTATCCTAGTGTATCCTAGTGTATCCTAGTGTATCCTACTGGATCCTAGTGTATTCTAGTGTATCCTACTGTATCCTATTGTATCCTAGTGTATCCTAGTGTATCCTCCTGTATCCTTGTGTATCCTCCTGTATCCTAGTGTATCCTGCTGTATCCTAGTGTATCCTAGTGTATCGTACTGTATGCTACTGTATCCTAGTGTATCCTGCTGTATCCTAGTGTATCCTAGTGTATCCTAGTGTATCCTAGTGTATCCTACTGCATCCTACTGCATCCTACTGCATCCTAATGTATCCTACTGTATCCTACTGTATCCCAGTGTATCCTACTGCATCCTAGTGTACCCTAGTGTATCCTACTGTACCCTACTGTATCCTAGGGTATCCTACTGTACCCTAGTGCATCCTAGTGCATGCCAGTGTATCTTACTGTATCCCACTGTATCCTACTGTATCCTACTGCATCCTATTGCATCCTAGTGTATCCTAGTGTATCCTAGTGTATCCTACTGTATTCTAGTCTATCCTAGTGTACCCTAGTGTATAATATTGAATCCTATTGTATCTTATTGTATCCTAGTGTATCCTAGTGTATCCTAGTGCATCTTAGTGCATCCTAGTGTATCCTAGTGTATCCCAGTGTATCCTACTGTATCCTACTGTATCCTAGTGTATCCTACTGTATCCCTGTGTATCCTACAGTATCCTAGTGCATCCTAGTGTATCCTCGTGTATCCTAGTGTATCCCACTGTATCGTAGTGTATCCCAGTGTATCCTAGTGTATTCTACTGCATCCTACTGTATCCTAGTGTATCCTAGTGTATCCCACTGTATCCTAGTGTATCCTACTGTATCCTAGTGTATCCTGCTGTATCCTGCTGTATCCTAGTGTATCCCACTGTATCGTAGTGTATCTTACTGTATCCCAGTGTATCCTAGTGCATTCTACTGTATCCTAGTGTATCATATTGTATCCTAGTAATATCCTATGTATTCTATCTTAATAATATTCTATTGTATCCTAGTCTAGCCTAGTGAGGAAAACAGCCGATACCTTGTTGAGTGCTTCCCAAAAAAGCAATTTCAGAATTTCTAGTTGTCTTTTAATGTTTGAGAGTTTCTTGCTGTGGGCACTTAACCTTTGAAAAATGTTGTTTTTGACCTACCATGTTCAGAAACTGGAAATCTAATTTAAATTAAAATGAGTTTTGGCAAGTAAGAATACAGGGAGTAGACTTTAGTCCGGCTGGACGCGTAATTATGCACACAGTGGTAATAAGCAAACACTAGTACTCCACTCATTGCAGAAAGCACTCGCAGCAATCTTTTTTTTTTTTCACAGCAAAATTTTGAATGGGTTTTATTTTACTTGTTAGCTCACTTAGTTAGGCTCAATAATAACATCAGGACAACTTTTTTTGATTTGTAAATGATTTAATATATTTAGTAATTTCAATTTTTCTACTGTTTATTCACAAAACAAATCATATGGAAAAACCTTGACAGGCGCTTAACAATTGTTCAGTTCAAAGTAACAGTTAACATATTCTTGAAATAACATGTAGTGGTAACATGAATTATATAGTTCCAGTTTAGATGCACATACAGTATAATCCTAGTCAAAAGTCATGGTTTTTGCATTGCAATACACAATATTAACAGTAGTTCTTATGAATTAGAATTCATTAATACATTACCTTACATTCTTAATATATATACTCACAGTAATTTGATGAATTATATTTTTTTGATTAAAAAATGATGAAGAATATATGTCCATGACTGTAGTCAATACTCTGTGTATGCTCTTTTATCAGATTTTCTAAACCAACTGAGCCCCTCAATCCCTGTTCCACAGTCCAAAATCAATACTTTGTTCCAGAGTGAATACTCTAAGACAATACAAGACAATGTAAGATACACTAGGATACACTAGGATACAGTGGGATACACTAGGTAACAGTGGGATACACTAGGATACACTAGGATACACAAGGATACACTAGGATACAGTAGGATACACTGGGATGCAGTAGGATACACTAGGATACACTAGGATACACTAGGATACACTAGGATATAGTAGGATACAGTAAGATACACTAGGATACACTAGGATACACTAGGATACAGTAGGATGCAGTAGGATACACTAGGATAGTCTAGGATACAGTAGGATACAGTAGGATACACTAGGATGCACTAGGATGCACTAGGATACAGTGGGATACACTAGGATACACTAGGATACAGTGGGATACACTAGGATACAGTGGGATACACTAGGATACAGTGGGATACACTAGGATACACTAGGATACAGTAGGATGCAGTAGGATACACTAGGATACACTAGGATACAGTGGGATACACTAGGATACACTAGGATACAGTGGGATACACTAGGATACACTAAGATACAGTAGGATGCAGTAGGATACACTAGGATACACTAGGATACAGCAGGATACAGCAGGATACACTAGGATGCACTAGGATGCACTAGGATACAGTGGGATACACTAGCATACACTAGGATACACTAGGATACACTAGGATACAGCAGGATACAGCAGGATACACTAGGATGCACTAGGATGCACTAGGATACAGTGGGATACACTAGGATACACTAGGATGCAGTGGGATACACTAGGATACAGTAAGATACAGTAGGATACAGTAGGATAGTCTAGGATGCAGTAGGATACACTAGGATACACTAGGATACAGTAGGATACACTAGGATACACTAGGATACACTAGGATACACTAGGATACACTAGGATACACTAGGATACACTAGGATACACTGGGATACACTGGGATACACTGGGATACAGTAGGATGCACTAGGATGCACTAGGATACTGTAGGATACACTTGGATACAGTAGGATGCAGTAGGATACACTAGGATACACTAGGATACAGTAGGATGCAGTAGGATACACTAGGATAGTCTAAGATGCAGTAGGATACACTAGGATACACTAGGATACAGTAGGATGCAGTAGGATACACTAGGATACACTAGGATACAGTAGGATGCAGTAGGATACACTAGGATAGTCTAGGATGCAGTAGGATACACTAGGATACACTAGGATACAGTAGGATGCAGTAGGATAGTCTAGGATGCAGTAGGATACAGTAGGATACACTAGGATACAGTGGGATACACTAGGATACACTAGGATACAGTGGGATACACTACGATACACTAAGATACAGTAGGATGCAGTAGGATACACTAAGATACACTAGGATACAGCAGGATACAGCAGGATACACTAGGATGCACTAGGATGCACTAGGATACAGTGGGATACACTAGCATACACTAGGATACAGTGGGATACACTAGGATACAGTAAGATACAGTAGGATACAGTAGGATACAGTAGGATAGTCTAGGATGCAGTAGGATACACTAGGATACACTAGGATACAGTAGGATACACTAGGATGCACTAGGATACACTAGGATACATTAGGATACACTAGGATACACTAGGATACACTAGGATACACTGGGATACACTGGGATACACTGGGATACAGTAGGATGCACTAGGATGCACTAGGATACTGTAGGATACACTAGGATACACTAGGATGCAGTAGGATACAGCAGGATACACTAGGATGCACTAGGATGCACTAGGATACAGTGGGATACACTAGCATACACTAGGATACAGTGGGATACACTAGGATACAGTAAGATAGAGTAGGATACAGTAGGATACAGTAGGATAGTCTAGGATGCAGTAGGATACACTAGGATACACTAGGATACAGTAGGATACACTAGGATGCACTAGGATACACTAGGATACATTAGGATACACTAGGATACACTAGGATACACTAGGATACACTGGGATACACTGGGATACACTGGGATACAGTAGGATGCACTAGGATGCACTAGGATACTGTAGGATACACTAGGATACACTAGGATGCAGTAGGATACAGCAGGATACAGCAGGATACACTAGGATGCACTAGGATGCACTAGGATACAGTGGGATACACTAGGATACACTAGGATACAGTGGGATACACTAGGATACAGTAAGATACAGTAGGATACATTAGGATAGTCTAGGATGCAGTAGGATACACTAGGATACACTAGGATACACTAGGATACACTAGGATACACTAGGATACATTAGGATACACTAGGATGCAGTAGGATACACTAGGATAGTCTAGGATGCAGTAGGATACACTAGGATACACTAGGATAGTCTAGGATGCAGTAGGATGCAGTAGGATACACTAGGAAACACTAGGATACAGTGGGATACACTAGGATGCACTAGGATGCAGTAGGATACACTAGGATGCACTAGGATACACTAGGATCCAGTGGGATACACTAGGATACACAAGGATACAGCAGGATACACAAGGATACAGTGGGATACAGTAGGATACACTGGGATACAATAGGATACAGTAGGATACAGTAGGATACACTAGGATACAGTAAGATACAGTAGGATGCACTAGGATGCACTAGGATCCAGTAGGATACACTAGGATACACTAGGATACACTAGGATACATTAGGATACACTAGGATACTGTAGGATACACTAGGATACAGTAGGATGCAGTAGGATACACTAGGATACAATAGGATACAGTGGGATACACTAGGATACAGTGGGATACACTAGGATACACTAGGATGCACTAGGATACACTAGGATACAGTGGGATACACTAGGATACACTAGGATACAGTGGGATACACTAGGATACACTAGGATACACAAGGATACAGTGGGATACAGTAGGATACACTGGGATACAATAGGATACAGTAGGATACACTGGGATACACTAGGATACAGTAAGATACAGTAGGATGCACTAGGATGCACTAGGATACACTAGGATGCAGTAGGATACACTAGGATAGTCTAGGATGCAGTAGGATACACTAGGATACACTAGGATAGTCTAGGATGCAGTAGGATGCAGTAGGATACACTAGGAAACACTAGGATACAGTAGGATGCAGTAGGATACACTAGGATAGTCTAGGATGCAGTAGGATACAGTAGGATACACTAGGATACAGTGGGATACACTAGGATACACTAGGATACAGTGGGATACACTAGGATGCACTAGGATGCAGTAGGATACACTAGGATGCACTAGGATACACTAGGATCCAGTGGGATACACTAGGATACACAAGGATACAGCAGGATACACAAGGATACAGTGGGATACAGTAGGATACACTGGGATACAATAGGATACAGTAGGATACAGTGGGATACACTAGGATACAGTAAGATACAGTAGGATGCACTAGGATGCACTAGGATCCAGTAGGATACACTAGGATACACTAGGATACACTAGGATACATTAGGATACACTAGGATACTGTAGGATACACTAGGATACAGTAGGATGCAGTAGGATACACTAGGATACAATAGGATACAGTGGGATACACTAGGATACAGTGGGATACACTAGGATACACTAGGATGCACTAGGATACACTAGGATACAGTGGGATACACTAGGATACACTAGGATACAGTGGGATACACTAGGATACACTAGGATACACAAGGATACAGTGGGATACAGTAGGATACACTGGGATACAATAGGATACAGTAGGATACACTGGGATACACTAGGATACAGTAAGATACAGTAGGATGCACTAGGATGCACTAGGATACACTAGGATGCAGTAGGATACACTAGGATAGTCTAGGATGCAGTAGGATACACTAGGATACACTAGGATAGTCTAGGATGCAGTAGGATGCAGTAGGATACACTAGGAAACACTAGGATACAGTAGGATGCAGTAGGATACACTAGGATAGTCTAGGATGCAGTAGGATACAGTAGGATACACTAGGATACAGTGGGATACACTAGGATACACTAGGATACAGTGGGATACACTAGGATACACTAAGATACAGTAGGATGCAGTAGGATACACTAAGATACACTAGGATACAGCAGGATACAGCAGGATACACTAGGATGCACTAGGATGCACTAGGATACAGTGGGATACACTAGCATACACTAGGATACAGTGGGATACACTAGGATACAGTAAGATACAGTAGGATACAGTAGGATACAGTAGGATGCAGTAGGATGCAGTAGGATACACTAGGAAACACTAGGATACAGTGGGATACACTAGGATGCACTAGGATACAGCAGGATACGCAAGGATACAGTGGGATACAGTAGGATACACTAAGATACAGTAGGATGTAGTAGGATATTGATTATATTTTGATACACTTGGTGAAGCATACACCAAGTACTTACCATACGTGCTGCGTGAGACCGCTGACAATAGTTGAGTGTAAAGGACACTATTAGACACATTTAAGAAATAGATTCAAGGTAGTAGTCTATTATCTATTACTGTTCAAATGTTTATACCGCCGTGTCAATTGATGTATTTTATACCGTATTTTAATAAAACACATTTCATTGCTATGAATTTGATTATAAATTTGTTTATTCTATTCATTATGTATTTGGATGCAGTTATTGGGGCTTTGAATGGGTAAATATTAAGGCTTATGCAAAAAAAATGCTTGAAAATCTACCGTATTTGGAGGGGATGTTGGGAGGAATACGTTGAGCATTCAATAATATTTGTTAAGAAGACGTCAGGGATTTCTAGTATTCAGGAATATTCGTGACATACGACTGAAATTCGGGGGGTGGTTCGCTAAGAAGACGTCAGGGATGTCTAGTATTCAGGAATATTCGTAACATACGACTGAAATTCGGAGGGTGGTTCGCTAAGAAGACGTCAGGGATGTCTAGTATACAGGAATATTCGTAACATACGACTGAAATTCGGGGGGTGGTTCGATAAGAAGACGTCAGGGATGTCTAGTATACAGGAATATTCGTAGGGTGGTTCGATAAGAAGACGTCAGGGATGTCTAGTATTCAAGAATATTCGTAACATACGACTGATATTCGTACGGTAGTTCGTTAGGAAGAATTTGAAAATGTCTAATATTCAAGAATATTCAAAGCATCAACGAAATGAATTCAAGAGTACAAGAGTACAAGAATACAAGAGTATGCGTATTTTGTACATCAGGTCAGTCAAGAGTATACGGGACGAAAATGGAAAAACTGGCTGGATTCGTACCGAGTGATTCTAGCATGACGATGCATCGCTCGGACTTGAATACCATGGAATTTTTCTGAATGCTTAAAGTATGCATGTCCATATTCAAGCATATTCTTCTCGAATATTTGCCTTTTTGTACAGTGAAATGTCATGTTGTTGTATTAATTTCAATTCATAATACCTAACAACTGAGAAAAGAGCTAGAAAAAACCATAATAGGTAGACAGTCCAGGTGGCATGAAGTCTAAAATTAAGCTTAAACATGCACGTCGGTAATATGTACTGACTGAAATAATTAGAATCTTACCAAATACAAAACTTACCAAGTACTGCAGTGTTGAAATTACTCGAAAATTACGGGAATTTGTGTGAAAACACGGGTATCCTGTTCGTAGCGAGATACCAAAAACAACAGCTCCTGTTCGGCGTCATAGCTTGACATAGGAATTTGGCATGTCTTTTTCTCTCAGTCAATAACAGTACCTAAAGGTTGCAATAAGTCCAAACGCTTGACCACTTAAAAGCTGCCACCATTGCCGGGGATAGCAACAACTTAGCTGATAACTAACGGATCGTTTCCTTGACGTGGTTCAGTACGAAGCGGTACCTGAGCTACTCGGTTCGGCACTACGCTGGAATGTAACTGACTGTTCTTGTTCTATCAGAGATAGTCGTACTTGTGAGCTGTAGAAATCAAGTCCCTCGACAACTTGAACGCGTTGAAGACCGAGAAAGTCACCCCAAAAGAATTTAGAAACTAAATCGACCTCCAAAATTAAAGCTACCAGCTTATGTTAAGTCAGGACCAGAATGAATCACTTCGCCTGACAGCTCACGTGTTGTGCTGTCCTCACTGGGGGGTCACTCAAATTGCCACTACTCCAGTACCCTATACCGACCTCACATGTATGAATGCTCCTACACGAAGACCTACGATTACACAATTACATAATGCCTCTAGATAATGCTCAAATAAATACAGCCAAGAGAAAACATAAAAATCCTATTTGCGCGCAAATATTCCATAACCATACAGACGCAATTCGTTCTCTTCTAATAAACAACTGAATATTTTATTTCGGCAAAGAAAAACTTGTAAGCGTCCATAGTTACGACAGGCTCGTAACATGGTATATGGGATCAAGGATCAAGCCCCAAATTATGGCCAGGGCTCAGGGATCAAATGGATGGGATCGAGGATCAGGGACGTTGGGTTAGGATCAGGGATCAGCTCAGTTTTTTGCACCAAGGATCAGGGATCAAAAATTTCTAAAAATATGGGCTCTGGGATCAAAATTTCCGTAAAAACCCGGGATCAGCGAGACGAATATATATACCATGTTACGAGCCTGTTACGAAGTAAACAAAACCTTTCGCAACAAGCCTTCCAAGTGATTCCTTTCAAAAACTTCCTTTCTCGTATTAGTATTATACATCGACTTAAAGTTTTGATGGTGTAATAAGATCTAACACGTAAACAGGAACGCAAAAAGGAATCATGCATGCCGAACCCTTAGTCAAGTCGACAATCGCTCATCCATATTATGAAGGCTCGAAAAAACTCAGGATTTGACTTATAATAAACAAACTAAAATCGCGTTGAAGCCCAAAGTTGGAAACTTTTTAGTGTGAGAGGCAGGACGAAACATTTATTTGACAAGTCTGTTGAATATTTTATTCGAATTTTATTCGACTCTGTCGCCTTCAACAAGTCAAACATCTACTTAGTCCGGTGGGGACGGGGATCTGAAAATCTCGGGCGATTTAGGCAAAATCTACCTTCTCCCCTGGTACTGGGGACGTTTTTGTTTTCATTGCCTAATAACGAGCAACATACGGTAAATCGACGAATGACCGCCGAACCTCGCCGAACCTAAAGCTTTTGAAGCGTGAAAGATTCCATTGTTTTCTTAGACGCAACCAGAACAATAGGCAAAGCTTGATATGCATTGTCAGCGTGCCCAATCTACCAGAGTTCAACAGTTGACCAGCGATGGCAAACGGTAAAACAGCACAAGAAATGTCGTAAGTGCCTTAGATCTCACCATACAGACAACTGCAAAAAACTGATGGCACTACATGCGACAAGTGCAGCAAGCGACATCACAGATCCCTACACAACGAAAGATCATCTACCACCAGTTTGAACCCCAACGCATCACCGTTTACAACGCAACCTAAGCAAGAAGCAGATAGCCACAGTGTACAAGAGGAAAAACCGAAGAGTAACGTCATTGGTCTTTATCCTGTGCAAAGAGTTAAGTTAAAGAATAAAGACGGAATTCCTATTGACGCCCTTGCAATGATAGACAGCGGTTCAAGTGCCAGCTTCATTTCAAAAGGAATTGCCCAAGAACTTGGCCTCAAAGGCCCACAGACACAGTTAACGATAAACATTGCTGGTGGAAAAAAGAAGTCAGAAGAATCAGAACTCGTCGAAGTTTCCGTAGTATCATCGACAGATGAAGACGTTGAGAAGACTGTGCAAGTTTACACTATTGCTCAACCCTGCAGTTCAGCAAAGACAGTATCAAGACAAACAGTCGAGAGTTATCCTCATCTAAAGAAAGTCTCAGAAAAGCTGTATTTATCTGGAGGAAAAATTGACATTCTAATTGGTACTAACTTTGTCGATGCCTTTGTAGATATTCACGTCATCTCTGGAAACACTGGCGATCCTATTGCAAAGAAGAATTGCCTTGGATGGTACGTCATAGGACAATTTGAAGATCACTCTACGAACAGTCCACGAGTCAACTCTATAGATGTGGAAACAGTTAGCGCACTACATGATGTCAAGAAACTCCTTTCGCAAGATATGTTGGGTGTCAAACCAACTGAACTGTACGTGCACTGATAATTTATTGAAAGAAAACAAGTTCGTAAAGTCTCTAGAAAGTTCAACACAAATTATCAACGGACGCGTGCAAGTAAAGATGCCGTGGAAAGATGCCGGACCACCAAAAACAAGTAACTACGATTTGGCCTTAAAACGTATGTACGCCACAGAAAAGAACTTTCAAAGAAAAGATTGCTTCCAAGTTATTGAAGACGAAGTTCAAAAGCTACTTGATCAAGCGTTCGTAGTAGAGGTACCCAGAGATAAAGTCGATCACAAACAAAAGAAATGGTATCTGCCTCTTCAAGCGGTGTTTACTCCAGAGAGATTCACCAAAGTGAGACTTGTATTCGACGCATCAGCCAAAGGTCACGACGGACTGTCCTTAAATGACCACCTCGAGAAAGGTCCCAACTATATCAACAGTTTACCAAATGTGTTAATGGCCTGGAGATGGGACGCAGTTGGTTACAGTGGAGATATTCGCAAGATGTTTAATCAGATATTGATACACCTCGACGACCAAGTCTTTCACAGATTCCTATGGAGAAGAAGCACAGATGATCCCCCGACAATTTACCAGTGGGTGCGCTTAAACTTTGGAGACAAGCCTTTACCAGACATTGCCTAGCTCAAGCTCCATCCACTTCTTAGCAAATATGTCTAAAGAAGAATTCCCAGCAGCAGCTGAAGTACTTCGCAAGCATTCATATGTGGACGACATCGGTGGTTCCTGTAAAGACTCCTCAAGTGTTAAACAGATAACGACAGAAATTGACGCAATTCTCAGTAAAGGTCAATTCAATATCAAAGAATGGCATTCAAACCACAAGAAAGTTGACCAGTCAGATGAACGTTACACAAGTTTCCTAGGTCACAATTGCAAATGGGACAAAGAGAAAGACACCATGTTATTCAAGAAAGACAAAGTTGCCATGGAAACAGATAATATCTCAAAAAGAAATTGTCTAGCCTGCGTAGCTCAACTGTGGGACCCAATTGGTCTACTCGCACCTGTTACTGTGAAATTCAGAATAGACTTACAAGAACTGTGGAATCTAGGATACTCGTGGGACGAAATCCTACCTGACGAAATGCAAACAAAATGGAAAGAGAACGTCCAAGAAATGAACAAACTGTTAAGCTTCGAGTTCAACAGAAAACTGAAACCAGACAACGTAGTTGGACAACCACAAGTTCATGGATTTAGTGATGGTGGAGAAGATGGCTGCTCCATAGGCAGCTATGGAGCAGCCATCTTTCTCAGATGGGAGCTGAAAGATGGAAAGTTTTGCTGTGTTCCTGTTCTAGTCAAGTCATTCGTGGCTCCTCTAAAAAAGAAATCCATACCAAGACTAGAACTCTTAGGATGTTTAACACTCTCAAGAATTTACAGCACATGTAAGAAGCCCCTGAGGTCGTTGAAATCGACAAATGCAAGAAAGTATTCTGGGTGGATTCATTAACTGTTCTATCATGGATTAGAAACTCACCAAGGAAATTCAAGCCTTTTGTATCAGCAAGAGTAGCTGAAATTCAAGAAACCATGGATATAGAAAGCTTTGCCTACATCCAATCAAGAGACAACCCTGCCGATGCTCTGACCAGAGGAATCAATGCAGATCGACTTCACGAATGGATAGACGGTCCATCCTTTTTACAGCTCTCTGAAGACAACTGGCCAGATTTCCAAGAAGTGTCACTAAGAGACATATTTAGAGTATATTTATACATGAAATCAGTCAAGAGTATACGGGACGAAAATGGAAATTCTGTCCGGACTCGTTCCGAGTGATTCTAGCATGACGTTGCATCACTCGGACTTGAATACCAATCCAATTTCCCTGAATACTTGAAGTATGCATGTCTATATTCAAGCATATTCTTTTCGAATATTTGCCTTTTTGCACAGTGTATATGAATAAAAAAGCTTGGCTTTGGACTCTGATTGTATTTTATTCAAATTTATCATGCAAAGTCAACTGCATCAGTTATCTTAGTGGAGATACGAGGTCACAAAATGTTTCATTTTCAGTTGTGCATTTTAGTTGAGTATTTATCGGTAATTCAGAGCTGTGGAAAATATGAAAGAAAAATGTACACCAGTAGTTACTAATGTTTTAAATCTTTTATTTTGTCCTATCTGAACTATAAGTTACAAAAGTTGAGCTTCACAATATACGTCTCAAAGTACACAGTCAATCGATTAATTGGTGCCTTCTATTCAAATCATATTTTTGTATCAACTGCAGAATGCAGTAGATACTATGCCATCGTGTTGAAAATGGATATACTTCATGCTTCACTCAAATTATGAGATCACGGTATATTGGTATTCACCAGAACATGTATGAGTTCTGACACGAAGTTCTATGCTTGTTAACAATAGAAATGTGTTAACAATAGAAAAGTCGGAATATTTTCGGATAATACGCGGGAACAAACAAGTAAAGACGAAATGACGTACGAATCGACCGAATGTCTTTCGGAAACATTCGTGAAAAATCACGGACAAAGTAACTGACAAGCACGAAGTTCCATGTGACTGACAACTGGTGACAAGTTTGACAGGAATTCAAGTCAAAAATAAATCTTGGTAAGTGATGTTTTTTACAATGTTTTTATGCTCATTGATAAGGCTGAGGTTTAATAGAATGTGTCAGGTTTATTCTTATGGAGAATGTTGTAAATCATTATTCAATTTTGAGGTCATTTTTGAGTGTAAGTAAACATATAAATACAATATTAAAGTGTTCGTCTCGATCTCTTCGAGCTCTCGCAAATGTTCTATCTTTTAGCAACAGTAAACAAGACAGTTTACAACGTAATAGCCTTCGTATGTACGAAGAGCTCAAACATGTGTACCTTGATTGCAACGTAGTTAATAAACTATGATTGCAAGGCCAAACAAATCGGGGGTGGAAGCGGAATCATTTAAGTTCAATGATTCATGATTCCCTTCAAATTTCAGCCCATGATTCATGATTCCTTATCAAATTTTTGTCTCAAATTTACTTAGGTAAATTTTAAACTGATCGGTGATCTCAAACTAATAATGACAATAAAGATGTATTAAAAATAAAAAGTATCGAAAATGCTTACCCTTTCCTCGTACCAACAGAATCAATAGTTAATTGTATATCATCTTCGTCCGAGCTGTATTTTCTTTTGCGGCGATGTGAGGATTTGAACCGAAGCAAATCATCAGAATGACAATCTAAAGGTCATGGGGATCAACAAGATATGAACGAGATATTTACCCCCGGGGGGGGGGGGGGGGTTCTTCGGGGTCAAAACGCTACGGATGATCGTCGGAAAACTCCAAAACGTACCCTAAAAAATACCCAAATGCCAAAATGTTCGACCCTAAAAAATACGTAACAACTCAAAAATACCCCTAAAAAATACCAAAAAATCAAACAAAAAACTAACAAAAAAGTAAGTAAGTAAAAAAAAAAATCGTCTCGTTTATTTTGTACCCCTAAAAAATACCATCTTTTCTGAAAAACCTTGGATTTTCTCTGACGACCCCTAAGAAATACCAAATCGGCGATTTCAACCCCTAAAAAATACAACGATCATCCCTAGCACACCAATATAGGGAGTACCCCTCCCGGGTATTTACCTTTCATGTCTACTTTCGTGTCTACTTTTGTGTTTATTATTCTTGTGTTTTTTGTGCTTCCCCATATTAAATCTCTAAAAACGTACAATGACGATCGCGACAGAGGACGAGAATCACAGAACTACAAGAAGGCGTCCAGGAAAGCCACCGGGACGTTCGACAAACGTTGGTCAACAGGAGTTGATATCATGCCAAACTCTTTGATTGGCAGTTTAGTAGTTTATTGATTCATAAGTTAAGGATTACCAGGCAGAAAAATACCAGGGCAACTAGATGACCTTTGACAGTTTCTTTTGTCAGTGCAAATACAAGGACGATTTTCTGTCACGCCAGTGTCATTCTTTCACGAACCCGATGAAGCAAATTTGATTTGCATTGAAGAGTTTCAGTAAATGATTCATGATTCCTAATTCCAATTACACTGATTCATGATTCCTTAACTTAAAACGCAATGATTCATGATTCCTACAAATTTCAAAGCCGTGATTCATGATTCTGATTCCGCTTCCACCCCCGAAAACAACCACTAGCAATTCCTTTTACAAAACCTATGACACTGTCTATGAAAGCTGTCTCTATTGATGGACGTAAAAACATTGTTAAAAATATCACTTACCAAGTTTTTCCGAACGTTTCCGAAAGACTTGTGAGGAAATACCAAACTGCCCTGTTCAACTCCATAAAATATTTCATCACTCTTCGTGTTTTTCTTTTCGATGCATTTCACATTGTCAAAAATATTTCTATAACACTTCTGCAGTAGATACATCCACCTTTCAGGAGCCTTTCATTTTGTTTTGTTGGATCAAAATTAATTGAAAATGTCACGTCACGGGTGTCAGGCAAGGTCGGTGCAAAAATCTCCATTCGTTCGGGTACATTTCTTTGTAATATGGATGGGCAAGGATTTAGCTTCTGTCTGTAACAGGTTTTCTATAATAGCCTGCATAGCTGTCCTATACTGCCAACTGCACAGGCTTCTCACAAGGTGAAAGCAGGACAAACGCTGTCAAAGGTAGCCTATCTAAACGCCTTCATTAGGCAGCTATTTGGCTCGTTTCCACCTGGGCACGATTGAAGGCACCAAGTGCGTCTAGGTATTAGCATAGTGGACAAAGATCCATTGTCAGGCAATCGATGATTAACTAGACGCACACGTGCGTTCACTCGTGCCCCGGGAGCCCTTCAGTGACCGGCCCCGTGCGTACTCTTCCCCGAGCCGTTTCACGCATTCTTCACTTAACCGTAACATAATAAAGACCTTTTTTGACCTTTTTAGAGAATATCTGATTAGTCAATTTGTCTGTCAGCACCTTAGTGTTTGCCTTTATCCCAACATGCAAAAATATACCAGTTTATTCAACTTTTTATTTCACTATATATCTTAATTTTTTGCTGCAAAGACTTCTACAACGACGTTTTTGACACAATAACAAATCGTGTATTTTTTCGGCGTTCATGTTTCAGATGTTTTATCTATTTAATACGTGACCAAACGCATCACGTCAAATAGAGCCTTGATTCCATGAAAATATATAAATAAATTGTCTGGCCAGAATTGTGTTAAAATTCATTACAAAAATGTCTCAAGATCTCTTGAATGCTTGAATGAAAAATATAATTGACTTGCCTCTATATCCGTAACATAATAAAGACCTTTTTTGACCTTTTTAGAGAATATCTGATTAGTCAATTTGTCTGTCAGCAGCTTAGTGTTTGCCTTTATCCCAACATGCAAAAATATACCAGTTTATTCAACTTTTTATTTCACTATATATCTCAATTGTTTGCTGTAAAGACTTCTACAACGACGTTTTTGACACAATAACAAATCGTGCATTTTTTCGGCGTTCGTGTTTCAGATGTTTTATCTATTACGTGACCAAACGCATCAGGTCAAATAGAGCCTTGATTCCATGAAAATATATAAATAAATTGTCTGGCCAGAATTGTGTTAAAATTCATTACAAAAACGTCTCAAGATCTCTTGAATGCTTGAATGAAAAATATAATTGACTTGCCTCTATATGCGTTCGTTTAGCAACATGTAGGGTGAGAAATTCGTAGATTTCCAGCTCAAAGGTTATTGCTACGAGTCGCGAGAGCTTCAGTTTTCAAGTACTCCATCGGAGTTCGATATTTGGTCAAAGTATTGGAGATCAAGCTCAAAATAACAGCCCATTCTGAAGCTCTTATAAGTGTCTAGGTATATCTCGAGTTAAAAGCTCCATTTTCTATTGTCTCACTACTGGAAAAGCCTGTCTCTGAAAGCCATTTTTGGGGCTGTCCGCCATCTTGCATTCCTAAAGTTCCTGACTGGCGTCATCAGGAGCTTTAACACGTGACCGATTGCGAAAGAAAGGCCTCTTCTGGCGACGAAAAGAGAAAAAAAAACATTTGCATTTTATAACTCGTTCCCGGCCTAAAGGCCTGGGCACGAGTAATTACATTTGAATTCAACCAGTTAGGGTCTGTGGCTGTCTCAACCTGATACCATGTCTGAGATGATCGTGACATTCTATGCTCAGTCATGGTCTACAACTTAAAAAACATATAAGACACTACAATCACAAGAGCCTGCAAAAGATGGAGTATTTGTGTTATGCAAGTGGTGAATACTACGCAAAATGTCATGATGAATTTAAGGAGAAAACTGGAGAATTTGCTAAATTGAGAGAATTCCTTTCACTCCATCTCCCTTCAGTAATAAGAACGATACTCGAGACAAAGCAGGATTCACAATTCAATATCTTGAGTGTCGGGAGTGGAGATGGAAGTCTTGACTTGCAAGTACTGCAAATCGTACAGGCAGAGCTGCAAAAAAATGCAAAGATCCAAGATATGAAGATATTTAATCGTGCTATCGAACCAAACCACCATCACATCAGTCTTTACAAGAAAGCCATTGAGACCTTGCCAGAATCATTCAAGGGCAAGACCACCTTTGATATTCGTGCTCAAACCTTTGATGAGTACACACAAGTGAGAAATCAAGCAGAACTAGCAACAGAGTTTGACTTGGTTCATTTTACTCACAGTATTTATCACGTTGACGCAGAACAAGCCTTGGAGCACTGTTTCGAGAAGGAGCTGTATGAGAATGGGTATGTAGTAGTTGCAGTGGAAGGAAAAGATTTAATAACGACTACGCTTGGACTTGGAGAAGTGACTGCCGATTTAAAAATAGGTAAACCCCAAGAATCATATGTAACTGAAGTCACAAAAGTGGTCCAAAGGAACGGATGGAAATACGAATCGTTTCAACAGGAGTACGAGATTGACGTAACCGAAGTCTTTGATGAAAGCTCCATCCAAGGAAACCTCCTTCTTGATTTCTTGACTCATTACGTGGACTTTCGCACCACGGCTGATAAAGCATCTGTTGACAAGGTACTGTCTGTAATACGTGACCACACAATGGTCAGAGATGGAAAGCGCTTGGGCAAAAAGATTGAAAATGTCCTTATTATAAGCAAGAATCTAATTTAGATGAGACAGTCTTTTTTATTCTACAACCTTCTATAATGTGAACCGTAGTTGATCAGCCTAGTAATGAAACCTCTATGATATGGACACATCCATAATATAAAAATTAGGTACTACCTAATAGCGGAGCTCCTAATAATAATTTTAAATACTTTGTTTTTTGACGTTTTTGATTCAAATGAATTGGGCAAATAAAGATTGTATTTTGTTGTAGTAGTTGAAATAGAGATTTATTGAAAAAACTCTTGCCCTTCAGTCTCCTGAGAATTATAAGGCTTGCAAGCTCAGTCATCACAGTGATATTTATTCAGATTCAGTCAGATTTTATAACTCACTTTGTAGTATTGCTTCATAATTCTCAGAAATTTAAACATCCTTCAATTAAACTGGACATTGAACATTATATTTAGATTTTTCTGTCTTGATAGTATTGTGGCATCTTCAGGTTTTTGTACTATGTAGAATAGAATGACACAAATAAATAGTTGTTTGAAACAAGAATTCTCTCTTCCAGGTTACACTAATCACGACTTAAGATGAAACTGTAAAACAACTCAAAACAACTACTACCTAATAACAGATCTCCCATTTCAATTTTGATATTTTTATGTTCTTGATTAAAATGAATTGGGCTTCCTGTGGTAACTGCCCAATTGTAAAGGTCTTGAAAAAGTTGAAATGTAGATTATTTTAAAAAGCATTTGCTTTGGTTTGTATATACTCTAGCTCTTTGGTCTCCTGTGAATTGTGTGGGCTTGTAAGATTATTGGTCTTATTACAGTATATTTCAATATTCAGATTCACTGTCAGATTTCATAATTGACTTTGTAGTGGTTCAGAATTCTCAGAATTAAAATGCAAAAATCTCCAAAACTTTTTTTAAATTGATACAAGTAATTAAATCTTTTCAACATCCTGGATATTACAGAACAACATATCTTAATAATTATTTGTCTATCTTCACTACCTATATTGTGACATCTTGTTTTTTTGTGGTTGTTGTTGTTTTGTTTTTTAATGCATGTAGAATAGAATGACGTGCTTGTCTTCCAGATTACACTGATAATACAATTTAAAAGAAAACAAGGAAATAAGCATTTTCAATTACCCAAACTTCAGCTTTATTTACACATTAGTGGAGTTAAAATAAGTTCAAAATCATTTTTTTACTAATTGTATTATTAAAAGTAGCGCAAAAAGTTCACTGTAAAACAAAATGTCATTGTACATGTCATGTACTAATATGTGTTCAAACTTGGCCACAGTTCAACATGCATAAACGTTAATTTTTTTAAGTCATCAATCCCAAATAAATGATAAAAGATCAAATATAGGTACAAGAGCCTTTTTGACATCATTTTCTGGCCAGGGTCTTTACCTTGAAGTGCTTTCCTTGTTGTCTTTTGAAGCATAGTAATAATGCAGACGCCGGATTCTTGATTTCCAACTTTGGCTAAATTTTTAAGCAGCTTTATACTGAAGGCATTTTCACGAAACGAAGAATACACGATCCTCAATGACTCATTCATTATGAGAAGTTTTTTGAGGCTACGAATCCAACTAAAAGTCGTTCAACTTTGAAAATGTTTTCTGTGTCCTTCGTCTTGCGAGCAGTTTTTGAAACGACTCCGGACCCGAAAAAAATTCAAACGTAGTGTTTTTTTCACTTTAACCCGTCGAAATTGGCACAGATTAATGATCATGAAAATCGCTAAATTTTTGCGAGGTTTCCAGAATAATATTTCTAAGTTTTGCAAGTTAAATCTGCAAGGAATCTTGTAAATTATCAGTTTTCAAAGTGTCAGCGCGCGTCAAGTTGGCGCCAAAAAGCAATCAGCCAATCAGCATCGCGATGTACACGGACGGACGCCGTATGTATGTACGGACGGACGTACAGCCGTTGGGCTCCCTGTGTGTCCATGAAAAATCAACTGGATGGGTTATAACCATTTTTTCTTAGGTATGGTGCTCCGCTCGCGCGGGCCTTGCGCGGGAGCTCCGCTATAAAAATTAGGTACTACCTAATAGCGGAGCTCCCATTTAAATAAATAATAATTTTAAATACTTTGTTTTTGACGTTTTTGATTCAAAGTAATTGGGCTTCCTGTGGTAATAGGCAAACAAAGATTGCATTTTGTTGTAAAAGATTATAGATCAAGCTTTATAGATCGATTTCACTGACGTCATCGAGAAAAATAAAGTCGGTTTCAGAGCATCAAATAAAATAAAAATACTTGTACCTCAAAGAACAACTAAATCTTTGCAACTCTAGAAAATATTGAGTCAAAAGAGCTTTTCACCACGAAGATACGAATGTTTGAATGTGGGCTTGTTGTTGGTAAGAATGTATGGGGCCGCCATATTGGTGTACACCAATATGTACACCAATATGGCGACCATAAATACCAAGCATCGAAATGATATTAAAAATACATTTATTTGTTCATTTTATTGATTATATATATAGAAAATGACAATTAAGTTCATTGCCAAAGCAAATGAGGTGAAATTTGTCGCAAATTGATGTGTTCTTACGTCGTTTGAAAATGCGTGACTGCATGGCGTGACACAATTTTGGTGCCGATAATTTGCCAAGCGATGAACAGAATCAGACCAAATTTCCAGAGACGACTTCTTTTCATGATACATACAAAATATCAGGCAATCAGCTTTCTCCGAATTTTAGTTTAGATTTTAGTCCTCTCGTGACGTCACGTGAAATCGATCTATAGCATTTGCTTTAGTGTTTGAAAAAACTCTTGCCCTTCAGTCTCCTGAGAATTATAAGGCTTACAAGCTTAGTCACCTTTATCACAGTGATATTTTATATTCAGATCCAGTCAGATTATATAATAGACTTTGTAGTGGTGGTTCATAATTCTCAGAAATAGACTGCAAAAATCCCTCCAACTGATTTGCTTCACATAAATACTGAACTATTTCAACATCCTTCAATAGACATTGCAGAACATTATATTTAGAATTTTTTTGACTTGACAGTATTGTGGCATCTTGTTTTTGTATTATGTAAAATAGAATGACACAGATAAATAGTTGTCTTTACACAAAACAAGAATTCTCTCTTCCAGGTTACACTAATCATGACTTTAGATAAAATTGTAAACAACTCAAAAACTACTTCTACCTAATAGCAGAGCTTCCATTTCAACTTTATATTATTTATGTTCTTGATTCAAATGAATTGGGCTTCCTGTGGTACTTGCCCAATGCGTCTGTTGTCTAATTTTACAGCGGTATAAACAAACTCGAAAAAGGTCTATTGTAAACAGCTTGAAAAGTTGAAATGAAGATTGTTTTAAAAAAAGCATTTGTTTTGGTTTGTATATTGTAATAAATGGACTTGTAAGCTCAGTGACCTTTATCACAGTATATTTTAATATTCAGATTCATTTTCAGATTTCATAATTGACTTTGTAGTGGTTCATAATTCTCAGAAATAGAAAGAAAAAATCTCCAAAACCTTTTTTAACAACTAATTAAACCTTTTCAAGGTCTTGGATATTACAGAACAACATATATTAATTTGTCTGTCTTCACTATATTGTGACATCTTTTTTTGTGGTTGTTGTTGTTGTTTTGTTTTGTTTTTTTAATGTAGAATAGAATGACACACTAGGTATGGTGAATATTGTATCTTCCAGATTACACTAATAATACAAATTATTTAATAATAATAATAATAATAATAATAATAATAATAATAATAATAATAATAATAATAATAATAATAATAATAATAATAATAATAATAATAATAATAGAGGCCACTTCACTCAAGTCAGGAGAAGCTGATCATTGCAGTTAGGGGAGATAAGCCTGATGATCTAGAAACTCCCAAGAATTTTAAGACAAGGAAAAAGAATGACAATCTTAAGCAGTGGAAAGACAAGCCCCTGCATGGTCAATTTGCTAGACAAAATGAAGACCATGTGAATGTGAAAACGTGGACATGGTTGAAAAAGGGGAAGCTCAAAAAAGAAACTGAATCGCTTATCATAGCTGCCCAAGATCAGGCAATAAGAACGAATTACATCAAAACAAGGGTCGATAAATCACAGTCTAATCCTAAATGCAGGATGTGTCACAATGCTGATAAACTGTTAGTCACATCGTGAGTGGTTGTCAGAAATTAGCACAAAAACAATATAAGAGAAGACATGATAATGTTGCAAAGGCAATCCACTGGGACATACTCGGGAGATGTGGGTTTGATCGAAAGCCAAAATGGTATGAACACGTACCAGAGTGTCAGGTTGAAAACAACAAATTCAAAATCCTCTGGGATTTCAGCATAAGAACCGATAATGAGATTCAGGCTAGACGCCCTGACCTGGTAGTTATTGATAAAGAAGCCAAGACTTGTAAGATTATTGATGTAGCTATCCCCGAAGACACAGGGGTGAAAACTAAGGAAGATGAAAAAGTACAAAAATACCAAGATTTGACTCGTGAAATCAGAAAAATGTGGGGTTTGCGAACAGAGGTGATACCTGTGGTGATGGGTGCATTGGGAACTGTACCAAAGCGACTTGAGAAATACCTTGAAACTATGGGAGTGAGTACACCCATTGAGCTAATTCAGAGGACAGCGTTGCTTGGTACAGCTAGAATTTTGAGACAGGTGATAGAGATCACCTAAGGAAATGAAAGGCAGATAGGTATTCTTTGACAGTTTGTTACTGTCGAATGCCTATGAAATACCAGCAGAAAGATCATAAGCTGTGAATAATATTTATTTTTCAATAATAATAATAATAATAATAATAATAATAATAATAATAATAATAATAATAATAATAATAATAATAATAATAATAATGAAAACTTTATTTTTATGTTTTGTTACATGTACGTGCAATTGTAAATCTCTCTACTTATAGGTGAAATACAATTGGCTACTTGATTAACAATATTATCATAAACTAGATACATTCAACATTTACATAAACTTGAAAGAAAGAAAAAAAAAATTCCTTAACAATATTTCATTAGTTCTGGATTCGTCCATGTCTTGTTCTTACAGCAAAATATGTAATACGTAGTTCTGATAGCAATCTTTACAATCGATCTTACGATATACTTTTTAAATGTATCATCGACACCTAGATCATCCAACATTGTTATAAAGCTTGATGAATCATTGGCAAACACACCTAGAGCACTCACAGAAAGATTTACAAATATCACGTTTTTGAACTGACGTTTTAAGTTTTTGAAAAGGACTTTGTATTTAACTTTTTTCCGTTCAATGTTATTCTGGAGATTTGATTCAAAACCCACTGTTAGTTCAAGAACGTATAATAAACCATCAGGTTTGACAAGCAGTAGATCAGGGCGGTATTCATCATCTGTAATTATCGAGGGACTTCTAAAATCAGGTAAATCAGCATAAAGGGATGAGTGGTTGACAGATTTGAGAGATTTTGCCAAGAAATTTAGAATAGAATCATGCCTCCAGGTGTAACGTCCTTGCTCCAAGTAGATCTTGTATCCTGCCACCGCATGGCCAATGGTTTTGAACTTTATGCAGAATGTACATTCGTGACTTGGCGATAAACCCCATTTGGCAAGGTTTTTAAGTGTGGGAAGTGTGTTATTTATGTAACGGATTGTGAAGTTAAAGATATTCTTTGGTAACTTTGATTGAGCAAGAGAGCAGTTTTGTTGAGCGTTGTTTAAAGAGTACTTGATTACACTTGAAAAGAAGAAGCCTTGTAAAACAAAATAATTTCTGAGTCTATGCTCATGGTTAGTGTGATACTCTTTGATGACACCCTTTGTTGATTTGTATGCATCATATTGAAGATTAGTATAGCAGCTTGTAGGTTTCCAGAGATCGTTAACTGATTGATTTGGGGAGTTTTTTACGACTTTGCGGAGAACTGTTTGACACTTAGTAAATTTTACAGACGGAGATTTTAAATTAAAACCAAATTTGTTTCTTGGTAAGAAAGTGTTACTGAGTGTTCCAGATATGGGGGCATTCAGCCATTTTCGGAGACATACTGAAATACTATTGGATCCAGATTTTTCCACTATCCATGTTTAGAGATATCGGCGAGAGTAAAATGCCAGGTTACTTTGGAGAGAACATAGTGGTTATATAAGAGGAGCTTATTCTTAGGATGAAGTGGTTTAAGATCAATATCAGACATCATGTCTTTAATAGTGGTGATAAGTTCAGATTTGTGAGTTTCATTGGACATTTCAAAATCAAAGTGACGGCCAAGGTATCTAAATGACTCTCCTATTTTTACACAAGGGACCAGGTGTTTGTTGATTAATAGTTTAGGAAGGTACTGTTGAGATTTAGTTAGGGATTTCTTGATTCCAAAAGTGCTACATTTATCAACTCTAATACACATGTCAGCCCATTGACACCAGATGGAAAAACGGTTTAGTAGATATTGGTTTTCACTCTCTTGGCCACTTATCACTGCCGCATCATCAGCAAATTGAAACCAATGAAGGGGGCTTAGGAATAGACCAGTGGTATTGAAAGAGAAGCCAAGTTGACGATATTTATCAGATTTAATGTGTTGAATGAAAGTGTTAAAACACATGTTAAAAAGTAAAGGACTAAGGCAATCGCCCTGAAGGACGCCGCGACCAACAGCAATGAATGGAGTATTGAATTCTGAAGTGATGATGCTCGTCTTGAAGTCAGTATATAAACTTTTGATAAGAATTTTGATGTGATGAGGGACATGATGATATTCGAGAACAGACTGTATGAGATTATGATGCACTTCTCCAAATGCATTTTTAAGATCCAGTAGTGTGATTACAAGGGAACGTTGTTTGATGCGCGCTTTGTTGATTATGTTTGCCATTTGAGCAGTGTGTTCTAAAGTACCTGACAAACCAGGAGTGAATCCCTTTTGGATATCATGCTCTATAAAGTCATTGACCTTGAGGAAACGGAAGATTGAGTTACGAAGACATGAGGTAAATACTTTTAACGGCACGGATTGCAGAGTTATAGGACGAAAATTCGATGGCATATCAGTGTTTCCTTTTTTATGAATAAGTATGGTACATGCTTTTTTCCATTCAGTAGGGACACATTTAGAAGACCAAGCGTCACGAATTATATCTGTTAGATAAGTTCGTAGAAAAGGGCATCTTTTGAAGCATATAATAGAGAGTTGATCAAGAGGACAAGGAGAACCGGACGCTTTTATTTTACGAATGACATTCGTAACTTGATCGTATGTTGGTGGATTAAGGTCAAAAGGAATTTCAGGGGCTGATAGGCTAGGAATCCAGTTTGGAATGATAAACAGCTTGTTTGGAAGGATTGAAGAGAGAGTTTTACGGAAATAAGCTGTGCATTCTGCCATATTGAAGGATGGAAGGACAGAATCTTTTTTGTTTAGAACGTTTTTGATATATCCCCAGAGACTCTTGCTTATGTACGCGTCATGATTTATATTTCTGTCTTGCTCATTATCATCAGTCGAATCGGAAGTGAGTTTGCGTAATCTGTCACGCAAGGTTCGAGAAACAAACTTGACTTCAGCAACATTCACATCATTACTGGACTTTAGATCTTTTAAAACTTTTTTAAGTTCCTTTACTGAGCAATCTTTATATTTAGCAACTAAGGTTCTATCACACAACTCCATGACTACACCACATGTACTAGAGAAATAATTATAGACAACTTCGTTTAGAAGCTTGATTTTCAAATTTGTATCCGTAGATCTGATTGGTTCATCTGAATGAAGGGCAATTTTGAAAAAGTCGTTAGCCGTTGACCACTCATCATCATTTTTAGGGAGTTTTATGCCTTTCTTTAGATCAGGAAAATTACCATCGTCGAAGGTATCATTAGTAGGATAGTCATGTAAATCAACAGATTCAAAGTTTTCAGTAAATTGCTCTTCAATGTCATGTCGTAACTCATCATCTAAACCAAGCACAACTTTACAACTACGCTGATGCATTTTAAGACCACGCACGCCTTTACAATTCTTGCCACAGCAACACTTAACCACTTGGGAATTTGCAGGACCAGTAGAAGGTGAATTAATTACTGGTAATTGCCTTGCAATATTATCATTGCGACTCGGTTCTCCTTGGATGACACGGTGTTTACATCTCCACGAATGGCGACCCAGCGTGACAAAGTCTTTACCACAGAACGAGCAAACCACACACATCAGCAACATAACAACAAAACTTGAACGAATCATGATTTAGATCATCTAAGAAACTGATATAGTGGAAAGTTTGATGGATGTTTTGAAAATGCAAGTAGGAAATAAGCAATAAAACAGTATACATGTACAGAGCACGTCTGCACGCGACTTCGCTCTATGTAATAATAATAATAAGTATAGGCCTTTATAATAATAATAATAATAATAATAATAATAATAATAATAATAATAATAATAAGTAATAAGTATAGGCCTTTATCAGCATATTTTTACTGGAATATTTCTTAACCTTTATTTATTTATTTATTTATTTATTTATTTATTTATTTATTTATTTATTTATTTATTTATTTATTTTCTTTCATTGAAGTTTCTTTGTATCTCTAAGACACATAGGTTACGCTTCGCGTCCTATGTGTCCTTGTAATTAGTGCATATAGACGTTAATAAACTGCATAATAATAATAATAATAATAATAATAATAATAATAATAATAATAATAATAATAATAATAATAATACGGAATTTCTATAAATAGACAACCTGAGTGGAGATTTTATTCACAGTACAGGTGTAAGATACTGCTTAGCCTCGACCCAAAGACCTGGGGCTTAGAGACTAAGCACACTCTGCAGAATGAGGGTGGTCCCTATGATCGCAGACGTCTGCATACCACCCAGCACGTCTGGAATACCCAGATCTTTCAGGTACCCCTCAAGATTACTAGACACGACCCCTAGACAACCAACAACCAACGGAACCACCTTTGTTGACACCCGGTGCAACTTTCGTATCTCCTTTGCAAGAGGAGAATATTTAGCAATTTTCTCCTCTTCCTTCACCACCACATTACGATCCCAAGGCACCGAGAAATCAACAAAGGTCCACTTACGAGCCGCTCGATTCAACACAGTAACATCTGGACGATTATGTTCCATCTTCTGTGTTGTCTCGACGCTCCTGTCCCACCAAATCTCTACTTCTCCATCATCCGAAATCCTAACCTTATCTGGAACCTCCTTATACCAAACATCAGCACATTTCACTCCATACTTCCGACACAGCTCCCAATACACCCTCAACCCCATCCGATCATGTCTCTTCTTATATTGCTTCTGGGCCAAAACACTACAACCACTCGCCAAATGGCCAACAGACTCCACCTCCTTCCCACAAACCCTACACTTTGGATCCACATTCTCTTTCTGAATAATAATAATAATAATAATAATAATAATAATAATAATAATAATAATAATAATAATAATAATAATAATAATAATAATAATAATAATAATAAAAATGGACTTTATTTCAAAAACAATCTAAAATATATATATACACAGTCATACGTCACAATATTGATTAACATATTTACAAATTTCAGTTTTATGTTCTTGAAATTACTGGAATATATTAAATAAATCTAAAATCTAAAAACTATCAAATATCTAAAATAATTATAAAAGGCTGAAAAAGTGGGCTTAGAGCTAGCAAAATCAAATATTTATTAAATTTAAAGTGCAGGCGTCTATAAAGTCATTATCTCGTTTTAAAAAGTGTTTCTTCGATCCTCTTGATGCTTACATGTACTGAACTTCAATAGTTCAAAAGAAAGCAAAGGGTTTCTTAACCAAGTTAATGGTTGTGCATACGGTTCGTCGTTTTTAGCAGCAATTTTTGATGCAAGTTCCTTCAAGAAAACGTTCCACATTCATTCCCTAGACCAACCGTTGGTTCCAAATACAAGGGGTGTAAAGAACTCATTTCAACATCCAAAATCCTTTGTTGGTATTTTCGCTTCTTCTCATCCTCCTTGCTCTTTAAAAATTGTAGATGTTGGTTTGCCCTGATAACATTTTGAATTCACATGCGTGACTCTAACATCAAAGAATGCTGTGACTCCCCACGGGCCCAAAAACTTCCTGCCTTAATGTCTAATCTTGCATCTGAACTTGTAACTGTACTTTTGAGATTGAACCTTTCATTGTCTAGAGGCTGAAGATGGGGCTCAATTTCAACGTTCTTGCAAACCTTGTTAATAAGCGTTGCCAGAAGGTTGCGAATACCATCATGTCTTTGTGCAACGAAACCTCCTTTTTTACACGAGAGAGCGTGGCCGACGGAAAATCTTTCACCACAAACACAAAGGCTTGGTAAATCAGGCAAGATCATGTTGTACCTTAGGCGAAGAGAATCTCTGAATTCTTGCTTGTTAAGAGCTAGGCCTTGGTCCACAAGCGGCATTGCGTTAAGCCAGGAGCTTGCTCCTTTGTCCCTCAGTTGACTGACTGATCGTAGAAGATCAGGGGTGAGCGAGGCATCAATTCTTTCCATTTTAGATGTTGTTTTCTCTTTTCTGAAGGCTTGGTTTTGTCTTTTAAGCTCCTCAGTGGTGCTCTCCTCAGCCGCCATGAAATTGCTCTGGGTCTTTATGGATTCTATATGGGTTCTTGTGATGCAAGACGAAGCAGCGAATTGAAGTGGTGCGAATTGAAGTGGTGCTAATAATAATAATAATAATAATAATAATAATAATAATAATAGCAAATTAAAAAAAAAGTGATGTTTAGCATATAAGAAAAAAATACAACAAAGCACAGGTGCATTCCCGCTTTGTTGCATGTAATTAGATTTGAATTGAAAACAAAATAAAGATGCCATAATAATAATAACCAATTTAATAACAACCAATTCAAGACGGACCCAGGGAAAGTGTATGCAAGTTTCAACAGGATAATAGACAGTGACAAGACCAATGAAAGGCCAAAGTTTAAGAACAGTATGGACGACGATAGTAATAGCGGCTCTTTATTTGAGAACATCGGTCAAGCCTGTGCTTATTGGGAAGAGCTTTGGACAAAGGAAGGAACAGGAAATGAAAAGGCGGGTTGGCTCAAAGACATCCGGTCTGCCATTAGTGAACGAGTAACTCAAGACAACGAAGGGGAATGGGTGTTGGAGACCAGCCAAGCAGTAGGTGAGCTCAAAAAAAAGAAGAACTGGAGTGCCCCCGGGCCAGATAAAATTGCCAACTTTTGGTGGAAACATGTGAAAATCGTACATGATGGTGTGGTGAAAGCCTTTAAATCTATAGGCATGCACGCTGAAGCATATCCATTATGGTTTGCAGAAGGGAAGACCACCTTGATTCCAAAGCCGGGGGCTTTCTCTAGTGAGAACCAAAGACCAATTACATGCTTGAACACAATCTATAAATGGTTCACTTCATGCCTGCTGCAGCCGATGGATCAACACCTGTGTACCCATGGCCTAATGGAGGAGCAACAGAGGGGTGCAAAGCCTGGATGTAGTGGTACTGTGGATAATCTCCTAATTGATCAAATGGTCACTAAAGATTGCCACAGAAATAAGCGAAATCTGAGTATGGCATGGGTCGACGTAAAAAAGGCCTATGATAGTGTCGATCATAGTTGGTTGGTGGAGATGATGCATATGCACAAGTTTCCCAAATGGTTATGTAAAGCGATACACAACTTGTGTATGTGCTGGAATACAAGGATAGTGGCTAAAACGGCTCAAGGCTTTGAGAAGTCAAGCTCGATTCGCTTCAATAGAGGGCTACCCCAAGGGTGATAGTCTTTGTCCAAGGTTGTTTACGTTGTGCATCAACCCAGTTGCGTGGAATCTCAGAGCTACGGAGGGATATCGCCTTTCAAGCCCATTAGTACGAGCATTACACACTTGTTGTATATCGATGATTTGAAAGTATTTGCAGCTTCTGAGAGTAAGCTTAGTAGTATATTAAAGTCAATAAGATCAGAGATGTGTGACATTGGATTAGAATGGAATTCTAAGAAGTGTGCTGTCATCCACGTCAAAAGGGGAGAATGCCTAAATAGTGAAGGAGTGAAGCTAGATGAGTCATCTTTGATAGCGTCCCTGAAAGATGGTGAAGAGTACATGTTTCTAGGGGTCTTGGAGAGCCTGATGCAAGAAGAACAACTGGCTTTAGAAATTGCATCCAAGTCTTATCTACAAAGACTGGCAGTAATTTGGTCTAGTCCATTATCAGATCATAATAAAGTCACAGCATCAAATCAATATGCTTTCCCTGTGATGGGATATCTGATGTGGACTTTAAAGTGGCCGATAAATGATTTGAAGAGCATTGACAGACAAGCAAGACAAATAATTGTTAATGGTGGTGGGAAGCACCCTGCTGGCTCCATAGCTCTGCTGTATTTGTCAAGGGACAGAGGAGGAAGAGGTCTGCGATCAGTGGAGCAAGAATATAAGAATATAAAGATCAAGGCGGCCTTAAAGTTATGCAATAATCCCGATGCAAGCATCCAACTCGTCAAAGAGTTTGAGGAACGATCAGTTAAGCTTAAATACCAGTCTATTCTCAAAGATTCTGTCAAGTTTGCCACAGAGATAGGTCTCAACCTTTCTCTTGACTGCCCTGTTGCAAGATGTTACTCAGAAAATGGCGAGGAGATCCCCGAGAAGAAAATCAAATCAGTAATCAGGGAGGCATGCGAAGATAAGTTGCTGGAGACTGTGAGAGATATGAAATGGCAAGGAAAGTTCCTGAGCGCAAGACACGAGGATCAGGAACTAAAAGTTAAGAGTTGTTTTGCTTGGCTTAATGAGTGGCCAGCTTGTCCAACGTATACAGCAGCGGGAATGTTTGAGTTGTATGAACAACTCTTGCCCACCAAGATTTACTCTAAACACAAGACTCGTGTTACCCTGGAAGATGATGTGATGTGCAGGTTATGTAATAAAGCACCGGAGACAATTGCACACGTGTTAGCAGGTTGCTTAGCACTTGCTCAGAATAAATACCTAGAGAGGCACAACGCTGCTCTGAAAGTTCTATTCTATGAAGTGTTACATGACCTAAAGTTACTCGAAGATGTTCCACCGTGGTACTCTCCACTGCCACCAAAGCCACACTATGAATCGAGCAAGGCAGAGGCGTTTTGGGACATCCCTGTGTACGCCGAACATCACGAAGTGAGATCAAATAGAGTCGATGACCGGATTGTTGATCATGTGAACAAGAAGGTTTTGCTGATAGAAATGAGCTGCCCATGGATCGACAATAGAGGAAAGAAGGACGAAGAGAAGACGTTAAAGTATGACCCGTTGCGGTGGGAGTTAAAACAAAGGTATCCAGAATACAAGATTGAACAGACTAATGTCATCATTGATTTGCTTGGAGGATGGAGCGAGGCAGTCGAGAGAGATATCATTGGTATCGTTGGGGAGAAAGCATCAAAGGTCCTAAAGAAGATGCAGAGGAGTATCATTTCCAGCTCACTGAACATTGCCAGAACATTTAAAGTATTGACTTGATGAACTATGAATGCATCTAATGTAGTTGTAATAATATTATTTTTATTTTACCTTATTTAATTTTACTTTTACCGAAGAAGACCGAAGGTCGAAACGTCTTTATTAAAGCTTTTTTGGACATTAGAAGTTGCCTGCCTTCTCTTTCAACTAAATTCAAGATATATATATATATGTATGTGTATATATATCTATATCTATATCTATGTATTGTAGTATTCTATTAAAACCGAATAAAATGTTAATTGACATTTAATCTGTTCTTATTATTGCTCATGCGATGGATATATTTCAAACTTCGGTTTCTTGCTGTGAATCTTCCCTTCAGTTTCTTGCTGTCTGTTTTACCTTCCATTAACTAACTTTAGTGTTGTTATCTTCCTTTACCCGCTCCCTACATATATTTTCTAAAGATGTATTTGACAAAGGTTTAATTTTTGTTTATTTTTTAGTAAACACAGTCGATAATAAAATTTACCCGTGTTGTTACCGCTGGCAAAAAATCGATTACTTGCAGGCTCCCAACTCTTGAACTTTCTTGAACCTTACACAGAAATTCAAAATGCAGATAGATACAAATACTTAATGTTTATGTACGAAATACTCGTTAATAAAAGCTGAATGCAGCAGTAATTTGTGCCTCTAGGTCTGAATAAACAGTAAATAAGATATGAGTTCAAATATTGGAAAAAGATGGTGGCAGAGGTGGCGAAGTTGTTCGATTGGATCTTCCGAGCGTTGGTGTGATTGGTCCAAAATAGATTTTCCAATCATGTTTGGTAAACAGGTTTGACAAGTTGTATTAATGAACAGTTTCAGCCTTCAGAATCCGGCCACTGTTGTTTGCATAGATTTGTACGAACCTTGCTCTGTTTGTTTTCTTTATCTTCAAAAGCACTTGTTCTACGATGTGCTTATTTTTCATTTTTATCTGAAAATACAACGAGTCTTGCTTACTTTACAGCCGACTCAAATTTGTCCTGGTCGTTTTCTTTAAAAACAGCGGATTAATTCAGTTTGAGGGTCACTTTTCCAAATCTTAGTCATTCCAATTACAGCATTTTTACAGAAAGGTAAGCTATAATTTATTTTATATATATACAAAAAACATCCATACGTCTATCAGTGTTGTTTCATCACTGTTAAAAAGAAACAAAATTATGCCCTCTAATTATAAATTCTTAATTTTTTATTTCGAAAAACAGCTTTAAAAGGGACTAATTTCATTTCCGTTATCATGTTAAATATCACCTTGGTGTTATTCTGTTGGAAAGCATTTTTCAAGGATCTTCATTCGTGTGAAGTTCCATTACCAAAATAATATATTACAAACTAAATCTTTACTTTACGCCAAATCACAACGAAGCCATACTACACAAAGAAAACCGACAAAAGATGCATCAGGTAGAGAAATGGTTATTTAAGACTTAACTTCCAATTACAAAATTTAATTGTGTACGTTATTCCATATCAGATTTAAGTTTCTCTAGGATAAAAATAATGTAAACATAACTCTTTTTATTACAGAGTCAGAAGAGAAAAACGTGGAGGCCATCGATGAGTTTCAGGATCATGTAGAAAAGGTAAAAAATGCTTTATTTAACGATTGTATTTTTGCCATTAGAAAAAGTCATTCAATATTATAGGTGGGGCACATTTCCGCTTGAAAAACGACCAGTAAGATATACTGTTACCAGACCTATATCAAAACATGTTCCGAGTGGTAAATCTGAAGTGGCTGTTGTGAGATAGTTAAAAGCTCAGGCTGAGACGACTCGCGCGAAACCCATGTACGCCCCTGCGCAAACGGCCGCGTTGCCTTAGCTTCATTTCATTTCATTTCATTTCATTTCATTTCATTTCATTTCATTTCATTTCATTTCATTTCATTTCATTTCATTTCATTTCATTTCATTTCATTTCATTTCATTTCATTTCATTTCATTTCATTTCATTTCATTTCATTTCATTTCATTTCATTTCATTTCATTTCATTTCATTTCATTTCATTTCATTTCATTTCATTTCATTTCATTTCATTTCATTTCATTTCATTTCATTTCATTTCATTTTTGATTTAATAAAACTTTCAGTGCATGTGCAAATACAAATTATATATATAACAAATATAGATAAGAAAAAACTAATTAAGAATAAAGACAACAAATACGAGACTATAAGAAATGCAGTGGGGATGAACTAGAAGGGAAGACAATGAAACCATACAAGCTAGTTGTGATGGTAAGTGAAAGTGCTATCTTGTTACACGTCTCCGATTGTCAGTTTTCCTATTCCGGCTTTTGAAATAGACTTTATATCAAAGTCTAACTTCGACAAACAAAAGACATGGCAGACATGTTGGTGGTTTTGATCTTGATTTTCGATTCTTTTGTCAAGACCAACAACATGGCAGCCATATCTTTTGTCTCTACATTCTCCGAGGAATGCTTGCAAACCAAGAATACAAGCATCTTTTATAAAGTCATTCATATAGATAGAAATCCAATATAGTTAGATGGTTGGTATTTGTAAGTAAGGGATCAAATAAACGTATGGATGTTCGTTGGAATGAAATCCATAATAATAATAATGTATTATTGTATTTTTCCATTTGATTTCCAGGGTTGTCAGTCATTCATACCCGCTTTAGTCTGAAATATAAGCCTCTGGAGCCACGAGTACCGTAAAGTAAAACATCGCCATTGAAGGCAGACATCAGACATGACGGCTACACCTCCTTCAAATTCAAGTTTCCCAAACACTTCAATTCAGAGTTCCTGGAGCGAGTACCTAGAGAGTACAAGCACAGCATATTGGGTAATCAAGATCCTTATTGCCATAGCAACCATAGTTGGGAATACAATCGTGATCTACTTGATAGTAACAAAAAGGAAATTACACACGACATGATAACTGGTTTATCCTGTCTCTAAGTGTATCAGACTTGCTTACTGGTGTTTACATCACACCTTCGGAGATCTTTTGTGCGTTTTTCAAATTGTGTATAAAAAGCCTTGTAATCAGAGCCGTCATACCGAATATATTAATAATTTCGTCTATATGTAATCTTTGTGCCTTGACACTCGATCGTTATATAGCGATTCTCTATCCGTTGCGTTACACCACTTTAGTAACGTCGGCACGTGTGAAACAGCTTATCTTTTTAGCCTGGTTTTTACCGTTGGTTGTTGCCATAGCTACCATGCTACCCGCTATGTGTCCGCAGCTATTGAGTATAGAAAGATACTTAACTATTCTCTGGATTGTCCTGATCACCATTATACCATCATTAGCGTTAATCCTTATCTATCTACGAATATATTTAGTCGTACAGAAACAAAAAATGTTCATGCGACAAATGTACCAATCAGCAAACTCGTTAAACAAGTCACGTGATCGCTCCTCAGTGAAAGTCCTGGGTGTTGTCATCCTGTTCTTTGTACTCTGTTGGCAACCGTCGATGTACCGAGCAATCTGCGAGAGTTTTCATCATTGTGACGTTTCTAGTTCCGTCAAGCAATGCGCGCGTGTTCTTATTCTCCTCAACTGTGCCATTAACTTTATTGTATACGCACTGCTCAAGAGAGATCTACGCAAAGAGTTTCTAAGGATGTGCAGGAATATTGGAAGGACACTTGCTAGAGAAAGGAGTCTTTCACATAACTCTACGACCAGTGGACGATCTGCTTCCAGTGGTCTATCCACGTCAGTACGATATTTAAATCATTGTTCAAGTAGAGAAATGATCAAGTTGAATGGCAGTAGTAGAAGTGTGTGTGTCAAATCGAGTTAGAGTCATGATTATTATCATTAATATTATTATTCCATTAGTTGCTGGTCATGGAATGTAGAATGTTCATATCTTAATCAATGGAGCACTATCCTAAAGGTCATAGTTTCGCGAATCTCGCCTTTAAAAGCCTTTTTAGGTTCTTGATTCAGAGCTTAAATATTCTGAATAGAAAGATAACACAAGAGAAACACCCGGCGTGCTTACCATTATGCCAAAATTTTCGAAAATTCCAGTTGGAACATAAATGGTTCATCAAGTCAAATTTTGGAAATTCTGATTGGAAATCGTGGAATACCTGAAAAGGTTGTCCTCAATTTTCCGATCGAAACGCCGCTTACCATTTGGCGGTATTTCTATAGTTCCAGGCCTCTTATTGCATTTCTTTTTTTCAAAACTGTGGAGGTGATAATGGTAAAGTCTCTTCCATTCGGAATTATTAACCAAACGCAAAATATCTTACCATGATGTGATTGTCAAATCAACCGGAATTTTATGTCAAATGGTAAACATGCCCGATTACGACTCTTGTTCCTAAACTTGCAATTGCTTTTCTTGTGCCCCACAACTGCCATCGTGTTTATATTACAGTACCTCTGGAACAGTCGAATGTGTCTATATTACTTAAATAAAAAGGTGACTTTTAATAACTATTTTGCAAATGAAGGTCAATATTGACAATAATTGCATAAATTTACCTCATCACTTGTGTCAATTGTTATTTTCTATTTCTTGGGTATTTTAATAACATTTTAAAAAGATATCATCAAAACTAGCGATAGTAAGAAGCTGACGTCGCTGACAACATTATCGAAGTGAGAGACATGTATGCGACAGCGACATCGAAACATCAGTTCTTATCAGTTGCTAGATTTTATCGTGAAATGTTTTTAAGGGTACTTGGATGAAAATATATTAAATTTGGAAATGACTTGAAACTTAGTAAAACCTATCTGTACGACTCCCAATAATCACCAAAAGCAACATTTTCTTTACATTCAAAGGAAACGAATAGAAACTGTCAAGTATTTTAGCATTTCAATTGTGAGTAAATTATATCTAAATTTCTCTTTGATAATAAGCTTGAAATGCAGATTTTTGGGTAGAGGGTAGCTGGTCATTTAACTACATTCATCTTCAGATAGAAGTAACCAGTTTCTAATTTTCATCCAAGTGGGCCTTTATAAAACGATAGCACTTTCTATTGTTCTGCGGCATATCGCTTTCCCCACATCAGAATTTTTAGATTTTCCTTCTGGGGATGCATCAATCTATGGAGAACATGTTTTTGAAGGAATAATCTTTGAAACTTATTTCTAAAAAGATTTTTCTTATAAGTTTAAAATTTTCAACCAATCACAGGAGTCAAACAGAATGGAAAAGAAAAGCTATCAATTTGCAATGTTCCCCACATAGAATTTTTCTAATATTTCAGCCCAGAAGAGTTATTACTAAAAGGATCGGGAATCTTTCAGTGAATGAGAAATAAGTATATGTGCTTCCCTACAAAGTTACAACGATCTTTCATGTTTTAGCCAATAAGATGAACCGTTTAAACAATACCTCAATTACTACCTTCCTGTATTCCATGCCGTTCAGTACTACACTTATTAGGGCCCGTTCACATGAGAAGGGGTGCCCCTATGTAGTAGGGATAACTCCAGTTTTCTTTTCTTTTCCCTGGGGGACACAAAACAGAAGAGTTATCCCTACTACATGACACATCGAAAGTAAGCAAGCGTATACAATGAACGAACGAAACGAAATCATTTGAAGTCGGCAATCGTCTCGACTCTAGACGAACTTATCTGTACAGTTTTTACTCGACGAATGTAACCTTCCGAGTCATAATATGCAGTTGTATCTACAGCGCATGCTCAGCCAAGCATAATCACAAACCCGCCGAGTGAACGGTTTGTTCAAATCAAATTCAAGCGCAATCGCTCGCAATTTAATTGTTGTTTCAACCATTTTAATAAGCTCAATTAGACCAATTAGGTCAGCTCAATTATGATCGATTTACCATCACTATCCGTCGGCTGATCGATGATTACGTTGATTTGGTTTTGCTTAGCTTGCTGTAGGCTGTTTTGGCAATTAAAATATATCAACCAGTTTTATTGACAGTTAATAACCTATAGTTGCTATTTCAGCTGGTAATAACAGGAATGATATGTAAATAATACCAGAAATATGTCATATTTAATGAGTATCTTTTCTATGTTTGTTTAACACTTCGATGTGAACTTGTTTGCAATTAATATTCATAGCAAAAATTATTGCTTTGTAACATTCCTAGTTAAATCTTAAATCTGGAGAAGGATAAATCTTCTTGTCGGACATGTCGAAAAGAGAACTCGAGAGGTTTTTCTTTTCTTTTCTTTTCTTTTCTTTTTCTTTTCTTTTTTCTTTTTTCTTTTTTTTTTTCTTTTCTTTTCTTTTCTTTTCTTTTCTTTTCTTTTCTTTTCTTTTCTTTTCTTTTCTTTTCTTTTCTTTTCTTTTCTTTTCTTTTTCTTTTCTTTTTTTTTTTGCTTTGCTTTGCTCTGCTTTGCTTTACGGTCTTTCTTTCTTTCTTCAAATGTTTCATCCAAGTTTATAATATTACCTTTGTTGCAAAATTAAATCATACCTAAAACACATATATCCCAATATCAATATTAAGAACCTAAAAACTCTATTACAGCTCTAATGTTTACACACTATAATCTCCGTATTATCATGATCCAGATTATTAAATTTCGTTGTTAGTTTTCTATGACAATTATAAGGTCGATGCATAAAAAAACAAGTCATCTGTGTTTACAAAGACTTATTGCCAAAGGCTGTATTTGCTTAGCTGCCTGATGATCTTTATATGAATTTTATAAAATTTTTCTTTGCTTAAACTATCGACAACGGTGAGAACGTACTACATGCTTGCGTGAAAAAGATCTTGATAAAAACACAGCTCAAAATGAAGAGTCTTCTGGTAATCATCCTTATCGTGGGTTATGTTGCATACGGTAAGAATGTATTTACTCGTTTATATTGAATAGAGATTTTTGTGTTTTTTAAGAATTTTCTTAATTGCATCAGAAAATAATATACATGAGTAATATTCGATTTCTGTTTTGTGCAAACAACGATCTTCAGCAGTATTTCTGAATATTCACTGAACAACTGCCTTAAACATGAGAAAACACTTTATCCTTCTCTGATCTGATCTTTTCAGTTAAGACACTGGTGATGTTAGCTGGTACCATTTGGTTTCTTGCCTCGATTTCTTTTTGAACATTGGCTGTGAAGTTTTGTACTTCGTTTTACAAAATACTTTAAATAATTCAAGAGGTGATATTTATAAGTATTCTGAGTAAAAACGTTTTCAGTTTTTATTATTAACAAAGAATATTTTTTAATAGCAAGGCGTGGTCATCGATTTCAGTAACGGATAGGACAGCTTTTTCAACAAGACCAGCGATGTGAGAATAATATTGTATGAGTACAACAAAAGAAGCGTGCACAATAGCTTTTTATTCGTACAAAAGACACGACTACAGAAGAAAGATTTCATTATTTGTATCCACATATTTTCAAACAAGAACTCTCTAATCTAATTTTACTTTATATTTATTTTATTTTATTTTTTCTATTCTTTTTATTTTATGCATTCGGGGTAGTAATAGACATCTTTACCTTCGTATGCAAATTGCCCATTTCAGACCATGTGACATTCCCTTCAGAACTGCTCTTTTATGATGAACGTGTGAAAATATTTACATATGAAAGATCAACTCCCAAGAGTGACATCGCACACTATGAAATGGGACAACAAACAACGAAGGTAAAGAGGTCTATTGGTTAGGTCGATCAGTAGAAATGACTTTTTACCAACTCATCACAGATTTCGTTGGACATATTCAACGTAGATTAGCCAACTGCCTTTTGTTGCTTAGCAATGATGTACGTACTAGTCACACTTTTGTTTGTTTGTTTGTTTGTTTTCTTCGTGTTCTTTTTTTATTATATTTTATCTAATTCAGTTTTCGTTCGTTATGGCGTAATTTGCTGACCTTGGGCTTGCTCAATTCTCACAAACCTATCTTTTAAGGTTCATCACACTGATTTAATTGGATGTATAAGACATGAGATTTTATAAACAGCCTTTTGTTGCTTAGCAACAAATCACGTGCTAATCACGTGTTTGCAACTTCTAGGTTCAGCAATAAAGTGCTACGAATGTCATCACTCCGAAACTCTGGGAAAATGTGAGAGGAACCAAAGAGTTAACCACGATTGCGAGCCAGGTGACAGCTGTTTCTTGATCCATGAGACTCCTCTTGGAAGATCAGGAAAATACTACAGAAAAACTTGCGGATCAAGTGATAGCTGCGAAGATTTCTGTAAGAACAAGAAAGACTGCAAGATCAAGTGCTGCGATCGTGACTTGTGTAACTGATCACGTGCGTTACCATGGTAACATGTACAACTGACCAATCACTGGTTGTAATCATGGATTGATTCACAAATAGTGTCTTAGTGACTATTATGGGATAGCTATTAAAATTTCACTTGTGATTAAGTGTGTGCCTGCATTTCCTCCGATCGAACGACAAGGTTGATATTTTATCTAAATATCTAATATCTTATCAATACTCTCCCCAGTTACATCCGAGCAAACTACATCATCTCAGGTAGAAATTGACATTTCTTCTGAGTATTTCTATATTCTTTTTATCAACCGTGCTTTCGGGCATCTGACACATCATCAGGGACTGAAGTAACATGCTTTCCATGGTCTTTTACATGTTAACATACAGCTTTGTAGCGCGTGTTACGGATCGTTATTCGTTCGTTCGTACGTTTTTTGGTTGGTTCGTTGGTTCGTTGGTTCGTTTGTTTGTTCGATTGCGATCAGTCCTTTGTTCGTTTGTTATGTTTGTTTGCTTGTTCGTCACATAATAAAGTGGGGTAGGGAGGCGCAGTTTCCTGGAATTTTGGCTTGATTTTTGACAAGTATCCCCAAAGTATACACCATACAGTTAAACTATCGACTCTATCATATTTTTACTTTATTTTTTCTACATCAATACACCTCTTGTCTTTTTTTTTCATTGATTTGTTTACATTTAAGGTTAACTTTAAAGACACGTTAGCCATATCAAAAATAAACACCAAGTAATCCATATATCATAATTTACAAATTATACTCAATAAAAATTACAGATCCATTTTTGATTCGATTATAAATTATTTCCGGCTTTTATACATAACTAAGCCTCAGAACCGTACATAACCAAAGGGGCCAGTCAGTTATATATCTTTTGTAGGAAATGATTAGGTGTTAAGAAAGGGGTACTCGTTTCCTTATTAGCTAGTCAGAAGGGGGGCTCTGCCCCTGTGTTGTATACGACCCTGAACCTCCATCGGCGACCACCTCAACAACGACCACTTAATAATTTATCAAAAATTTTGATGATATAAGTATTAAGAACAGTAAATGATTCATCTATTTAGTCCGACCAACTCCGCTATACGTTCATGTTTCATGGCTAAGGATGGTCGCTTGTCGAAGGGTCTATTGTATAAGACACCGCGGCAAAACGACTGCGTAAGCGAATGTTTTCGCGGGCTTACGCACGTCCGTGTATTGACCATAGGAATCCCAAGCAATATATAAATAAATTTTTCTATACCATATGTTTTAGCTTCATTTTGAGCATTCAGATGCAAACTTGAAAGTACTTGGTGCAAAAGGCAGGCAAAAGAATATAGCTAAAAAAGGTTGACGGGGCGAATGGCGATCAGTGATTGCATGATCGAAAGGAACTGTGGTCACTGCTATTAGGCCGTTATCCGGCGCGGAGATATGATTCTCATCCTCATTAATTATTCACGAGGTATCTGGCCAATCCTTGTTCGTAATTCGTACCACGTGCAGTAACTGGAAATCGAAGGAAGTCTTTACTAGGCGTACTGAATTAATTTTGTTCAAGTCCTAGGACTGAATTAATTTTGTTCCAGTTACTCCAACTGATTTAATTTCTCAGATAATTTCAAAGTCCAAGTTATTGAAATTCTTATAAACAAATAGAAATGTAAACTATGTTTAGAATTATGTGAAAAAAATCTATGACAAATTTCACCTCGAGAAGCGAACTCCCAACCTTCCACCTAATGCGCACCGCCTTAAACCATTGCACTACTGATTTTCCGATACGATGTTTCGGAAGATAAGATAATTTTAAATGTTATGAATGAAGCTCATTAGGATTGAAATGAATAGCAGACAGAGAATTTGAATAGCTTTTGTTTCAAATGCCCGTTTGGGTATTGGAGAACAATAATTAGTGCGCAATGTATTCAAAATTATGTAAATCTGAAATCATGCACGAAGTAGCCGTCGCAAATGATAAAACCAATATATTCCTGTAGAATTTATTTTCCTCATAATTTTTCCTTCCCGAATAATTAATGAGGATGAGAAGTAATTCCAAGTCCTCCAATTCGGACTGGACGGGATTTCAAAATCTTGCGCGGACTTGAAATCCCGTCCAGTCCTCATTGTCGGACTTGAAGTATTACATCGCTTATCGACCACTTTGTGCAATAAGATCTTTACTGCATGGTACCAGCATTGCTTGGGTATTTAATTAATGAAAATGAAGCAATTCTTGCTACCCCAAATTTCCTTTCGGTCGTGCAATCACCAATCGCCGATTGCTATTCGCCATTCGCCTCGTCAACCTTTTTTGAAATAGCTATATACTACAACGTTATCAAACTGATTTTTTGGGGACTAACTCTTTCTTCTACGGCTTAGTTTTCGCCGGCAAAAATACACGGCCGATTGTTTTCATGGGAATCGTTTTATAAGTCGCGTATGCGTGGTACATTTTGCCACGATGTCATTGTATAAGTAACACAGGAAGCCCATACCTCTGTAGACAAAGAACTTGTTTTATGTAGATTTCTTATATTTATAACGAGAAAATATTTATGCTTTCATGCTGTTTTACGGTTTACCAAATCACCAAATTTCGATAGCTATCATTAACTCGACGCAAAAGTTGTTTACTTACGTTACCTTACGTTGCGCTGCGTAAGTCAACGCAAAAGTTGTTTACTTACGTTACTTTACGTTACGTTGCGCGTTACGTCACAATTTTGTTATAAAATTATTTGAAAATAAAATTCCATATTTGATAAGATAATTCCATATTTGGCTACGTAATTCCATTTCTAGTAATATCATGAAGTTACGTATGTGCGCTTAAACTAGTCGCAAGGCAGTTTTTGATTTCGAAGTGACATTCCATAGAGTGCCTATATGCGGCAACGAAATTGGTAGCAGGAGGAATTCCATCTCTGATTCAGTACCAACTTCGCTAAGCTTTTCTGATCTCCTGGCTCCGAATCTGCATAAATCTGTATTTGTTTCTTTGTTATCATTGTAATATCTTCTCTAGGCATTCGAACGTTAGCTGAAGCTTGTATGATACTGTGCAGAAAAATATATAATCAGGAATAATATATAAGATATCGGGAACACAACGCGTGAATATTTATCCAAAACATGCACGCCCTTCTCTGGTCGAACTGTTTTCGCTGTTTTTGTAATAAATCGAGCTACTGAAGAATTCCTTTTGAAGTCGCGACGGCTAGGACGCCGACGATTCGAAGTTCTAAGACTGTTTGAGAAAGTGACGTTTTGCTTTCTTGGCTCGTAAGTGTTGCAGTTGTTTTGTTTTATGTGTGGAGGAGACTCCATTTCCATGTTGGATAGGACAGCATAATCGTCTGTTGTGTCTTTGAATCGGAATGTCTTGTCTCCAGATGTCACTGTTACAATCATTTGTTCGCCTTCCTCTTTGTTTCCCTGCAAAACAATGACAGTATATTCCATAAAACGTAGACAGTGAAAATGTACGACAGGGATACAGGGATGGGTTTCACAATCTTACTCCGCAGGCGCCTTTTTCTCCGCCCTCTTCACATCTCTCTATTTTTGGGCCTCCTGTGTCGAGCAGGGACTGGATCACCCCACGGAGCCAAGTCTCCAACGGTCAGAAGGTTGTTAAAGGGTTCCCATAAGGGTCAATAAAGAAAGAAGTGTTGCATACGGTGGAGGCAAACTTAGGAAGAGGCCAAAGGAAAGCTGCTAAATTTTCAGTTATAAGGCCGTTTGAATACTGCTTCGTGGCGTCCGCCATATTGAAATATTTTAGAACACAGGAAGCCCAATCAAATTCGATATCAGCGCGCGCGTGCAAAACATGCGCAAACGTTATGCGCACGAATGCGCGAGCGCATTACCTTAACTGGCCTCGCAGTGGCGTTGCCAAACAAGTTATGCACTGACCATTGCAAGCATTTAACATATCTTGCATCACGCAGAGTCATTGCGCGGAGGCAAATTGCTTTAATGACTGTAAACAGTAGAACCGAATTCTGCTTTTGGCAACAGCTGCGGCAACTTATTTCGGCATTGCAACATGTAACGTCCCTTTTTGTAACGCGTGCAATTTTTGGGGAACGAGATTTGCGCGACGAGATGCAGAAAAAAATGCACCGTGTTACAATCCCTCCTGCAACTCGGGCATCTCGTTTCGGAACGCCATTGCAAGATACAATACATATCAAACAATTCCCAATAAGAAGGTCTCGCACGACTGTCCGCATGGATATCAACTCTATTCCATATTTGGGCAAACATTGTCTTATTTGGAAGTCACGTAAATCCATTTAGAGTCCGAAACGGTCCAAATTGCGATCAAAACTTGCAGATATTATAGCGATGAAACATCACATTGTCCACCATATTGAAAATAACTTAGAAACCTCGCATTTCGATAAACAGGAGGCCCAATAGTAAAAATGCAGCAAGCACATAGGCACTTTATCTAATCATTTAGTGTTTGTAAGGATTTAAGTTTATGTTTTATTTTTTGGGGTAAAAATTGTCAATTGGGACTCTCGTCCTGTTATTTTTACCTGTCAGCAGAACATTCGTTGATGTAATTTATAGCATGTATGTTGAAGTTACTTTTATGTTTTCTTCCTTGTTATTGTATGTAAATGTTTGCTTGACGAATTCAATTAAGCTAAACTAAACTAAGCCCGCGCGAACGACACCGATTGTTTGATATGCACCTTAAAATTGTACACATCCATAGTAAAATCAAACCAGGACCAAGCGCTTCTATCAGGTTACCACACCCTTTTTGAAATGACCACTTACCTGTGACCCCGGCAAAGATCCTGGTATTTCATTTGTCCCTTTTCTTTTTCCTTTCCTAAACTCTTTGATAACCAGCACATACTCAATCAAAGACATAAACACGAACACAAACGATATGAGTAGAAAATAGTCAATAGACTTGAGATACGACACCCTGGGCATCCCAGCATTCATTGAGCCCCTCATGTAACTTATGGTAAGAACCGCTGAGATGCCGAGCCCAACACGCTCTGACCCTTCCGTGGGGTCAATCCAGAAAGCAATCCAGGACACAATGACGACACAAATACAAGGGATGTACATTTGAAAGATGTAGTAGAGTGAACGTCGACGGAAGCGCACAGTGGCTGTGAGACCCGAGAACATTGCTGAAAAGTAATTGAAAGTAAAACCAGTTAACAATTAACCTCAAAGACGACACCATTGTGTAATGTGAACAACTTACTAAGGTGGACCGCCCCGCCCCCTCCACTTTTACTTGATCTCAATTCCTATTTACCCTTAAGTATTACAAAGTTTTCGATGGTAGAACTGGTGGTAAAAGTTACAGTAATTATGAAGGTGAAGATATACGCCTCTTTTCTTCCGCTTATATTTTTACGTAAAAATGGTTTAAGTCCACTGCATTTGTAGTCACAGGATTCTTAACTGAACGTTAACTCGGCGGGCTTTTGACTCCTTGGCTGAACATGCGCTGTGTCTGCATTTTGTTACTGACGAACGGACGACGACAATGAAAAAACTGCATTTTTTGAATCGGTGCCAACGCCCGCCGAGTAACTATTCTTAATTTTAACTCGTGGATTGCAAATCCGCGAGTTTTTCTATTCACTTACATGAATGATAAACAGGGTGTTTAAGGAAACGTTTAGCACTGGCAATCTCAAATTGTGCCATTTCTTTATCATAGATGAAGATATCAGTGCCAACACCAAACGGTGCTTGCCAAGTGTAGTTTAGATCTTTGTCCTCATACGAGACTGTGAAAGTAATTTACATGAATCACACCTTACAGAAAATATAGACGTATTGGAAATCCATCTCTTTCATTTGATGGAAAGGTGAATTTGACAACAGGTCTGTGCGTTTCTTCGAAAGGATTTCCTTGCATTGCATTGCTTACTGGAGAACACAGTTTGACCACTGAATTGGATGAACTAGTTCAAATACAAATAGTTAGATTTGTGGGGAATCTTGCGAGAAAAATTCAGGACCACGAGAATCGATTTGACATGATGAGTCGACCACTCGCAAACCTTTTAAACCTTTTATTTCGGGTTCTGTTTCTGTAGCTACCTATCTTGTATCTAATCTAACTGTAGGTATATAGGTATATATTGTATATAGGTAGTTGAACCTTACAATTTGTTGTATATCTTTTTTCCCATCTATATATATTGTAGAAACGTGGCACTAAATATAACGAGATTGATTGATTGATTGATTGATTGATTGATTGATTGATTGATTGTTGGTCACGTGTGTTGTACAACGGTAACTGAGCTCTCTATAACATCAACTGCATCAACTCTAATTCAGGAGGTTGTAGTATCGATTAAATGTCTGTATTTGCAATGAACCAAGGAAGAAAGCAAACTGTATATACTTACAACTTTCTATTGGCAAGTGGCATGTCTGTTCATCCATTGGGTAGTTTCTCAAGTCAACTTTACAAGAGTTTCTGGTTGTTAACCTACATTCAAAGAATTATTTTGCTTGTAAACTCAAGGCACATGGTAAAAAAGTCTAAAAATACTAACCGGCAATGAAAGCAAAAATCACCTTACTCTTGGTATCAGGGGATTTGGTTCCGATCGCCCAATCACTCGATCCCCTCCCACTCTCCCCCCCCCCCCCCCCCCCCCACCCCTTCCTTACCCCTGGAGTAAAATTCCCCTCGCATAAATTCAATTTGATTTTATTTAGTTGAACAAAATTGAAATTGTGTTTACAAATACCTTGCACTAAGCATAACTGATCCATTCATTAAGTCAATCCACACTTTCTTGTTCGAAAATATCAATGTATGGATCTTGGTGTCAATCGAATTACAGAAAAATGTGTCAGGCACCCAGAGTTTCTCTGATGAAGCACCGCTAAGGATTATGGTCCTATTGAGCCCGAAAGCGAGGCGTGGTTCCGTCCAAAATTGTCCAAGATACATATCAACCGTGAATTCCTGGAAAAGAAAACAATATGCGGTTTATGCGAACATGATAATTATAATCGGAGTATGAAATCAAAAGCGGAAGCAAAATGATTCCCTGAGCAGTTTCAAGCTTGGGGGTCTGGTACCGAAAGTACGAGAAGGAAGTTACTTAACCCCAAATTATTTTCAATGTTTTCAATCCGTTTCCATCGGCCGCAGTAGAGTATTTTTGAGTTTTGAATTCAACAGAAATGATAGTCCAAGGCATCTATTGTTTATTTTATATTGATTTGATTTTCGACTAATTTGTTTTTTGTTTTTACGCGCATGCGCTACGCTTGGCACTGTCTCTTTAAATTTAAGGGAAACATTTGCATTTACCATGTTTGTTTCGCTGAGTTCTCCAAATGACAGAAACAGCATATTGAGACCAACATTAAGCACCTTGACTGAAATTAAAACAAGTTTCATGTTGTTAAAACCAATCAAAATATGTATTTAGAAGACTCTATATAAGATTTTTATCCATTGTATAATGAGCATGCGCAAAGGGTAGACCATGAAATAGCTACATATATTTGTCATCCATATTTTACGTATTATTTTATTTACCCTCGTAAAATATTTTTCGTATGAAATTTATAGAATGCATAATCCTATTTAGCTTGTGTAATAGACGCTTTTGAGCATGCGTAATGGAGATTTAATTAAAGAGTAGTGATTTAGCTTCTTTTCTAATCTTGTCGATAATACTTTGAGAGAACATTCAAACCACCTACACACTTTGTAATTCATGAAGCTTAACCCACGCTATAATATGACCCAGGATATTAAAATGCCACGATAAATATTTTTGTAAACTGATTTTATGGATAAGATTTTATCTTCTTGGCTATGAAAAGATAAACAAGCGCCTATTGAGGTCTAAATCAAATTATCTTTGCCTAGATATACCATTCCAAAATATTTATAACTAGATTCCAACAATATGCAATTTCAAGCCAGAGGAAAAGAGGAAATGGAAGTCATTCCAATTAACATTAAACATTTCTGGGTAATGGCGTAATTGAGAAGCAAATGTTGCGTAATTACAAACACAAATAACAATTATTGCAGACTGAGGAACATCTTAATCATAAGTACTAGTACGCTTGTAATTTCTTGTTCCTTTTAGATAAGTGAGATACTGTTAATATTGCTTGTGCTTATTTCATTAGTGAATCACACTTCATTTTTGATATTTCGGTTACATTTTACAATTTCAGAATTACAGTTCGTTTCACGATTCTCCACATTTATAGTTCCACTCCATCAATAGCGAACAAACAAACATCCAATCAGTACCTAGCCAGATTTCCCAATTAATGGAATAATTTATGTCCAACAAACAAGATCTTTCGATTGTTGATTTTAAAGTTTTATCAAGTTTCATTTTGATAGAAGATTAGAGTATCTATCTAATAAAATTTCTACGTACAATATTTTGCTATCATACTTATTCTGAGCAGTTTTCATGAACGGTAACGAAGGAGTTGTGGAACCATGAATACCCAATGCATACCAAATATCATAATTGGTATATACGCGCTCTGTGATTGGTTGAGAACCGTTTGTGGCTACAGTGCAAACGTACGGATGACGTCACAGAATCTCACGCACTCTCATTGGTTCAAATATTTCGATCATTATTACAGTTAAAATAAAATGATTCCATTCCTTGCGCAGTCGAAGTGGTCAAAATACAGTGGAAACAACGTTAACACCAATCGACTACGTCTCGTGGCGTACTTTTTTGTTCTCGCCACATTTTGACGTCATCTGTGCATTTATTACGGTAAAGACGCACGGAAAAATTGAATCTACAATGCAGTTGTTCATTTTGCAGGTTTACATTTAACAAAAAGAACATCTTTTTCCGTAGTCCGTTCAGTAATATACCACGCAGGAACTGACGAGAGCACGGAAGAAGTGTAAGGAGAGCACGAGCCGTAGGCGAAAAGATGTTCTATTTGTTTTATTATATATTTTGAAGTAAATATTTAAGGGAAAAAGATCGATTTTCTCCGTACAAAAATTCAAAAGGTGTGCGCGCGCAGTCGAGCTCGCGCTGCTAACATCAGAACTGTACTTCCTTCTCTGATAAAGCTTTCAGCCAGTCAGAGCGCGCGTATCGACAAGGTATATAATATATATTTTTTATTTCCCTACCTCCGTAATAAGGACGAATTCTTTTATCATAATGCCTGAATGTCTGCTCGAGAAGTTTAGACACATTTTGGCCAGGAATGTTAACCTTTTCATCTCTAGGGCGATATCTCACCTCAGATGATCTAAGTAAAAAAAAACCCAGGAAATTGGTTTTATCATATCTTGTGATCTATTTGCGACAAATATAATACTCTCAACAGCTAAAAGGTATATGGTGCATCACTTATAGTTAGGGTGTTGCCCAATTAATTAAATTAATGGATTATAGAAATGCGAACCAATCGGCACATCGCTTGTATGATTTCTTCCATACAACAAGCCGGGCGCTTCTTTTTAAGGCCCCGTCCAAACGGAAACGTTTTCATTTGTAAACAATTTTAAGCGTTTATACACGTCCCGTTTACACGAAAACGATCATTTTCATCCAAAATGCTTCTTTTTGAAAACGCTTTTCGAAGTTACTATTTTCAAAAATGCTCATCTATCGTTCCGTTTGGACTGTCGTAAACGCTTCTTTTTGAAAATGCTGAACCAAGTGACTCATTAAGCAGGAGAAGCAAGCGTTTGCGCATGTTCATTAGTGTCCAGGATCCATAAGGCCGTTTTCACAGCGTTTTCATCCTTTTCTCTTGGCGGTAATTTTGTCTCAGTAATTGAGCTAAAATATATATTTTTAACAAAAATTCCATATGAAGAAACCGATATATTAATTAACAAATCAAATCATGTCAAATTTTATAAGCTTTTACTTCAATCTGTACTTATGTAATCTTCGATTTGCTCAATAAAATATAACATTAAAATATTGAAATAATTATCACTTATCCCAACACAGTACTTACTCCGAAATAATCTTCTTTTTCTCATGCAACAACTTCAGCTCCGCCGAAGTCAAATTTCCCCAACCTGGTGTCCTATAGCAAACAATGAGAACTCAATACCTTATTTGGTACATTAATTCCTTATTTGGGAATTGACCCTAGATCTCAGTCTAATTGATCACTCGTTTCCAGTCTCCCAAGCCTGCAACTTCCGTTAACGTCCTTTGATAAGTGCGTCGGTAATACATAATGTACATAATTAATATTCTAGATTTAAATTGTTTTAAATATTTAAACCGCATCTTATCATAAAGAAATTTGATTATGAAATTAAGAGGTTTGAGCTTTTTAAAGTTCAATAATGGAATTATTATGTTTCGCATAAGTAAATTATACCGGAGTGCGATATGTGAAGTTTGCCATTCGCGGTAGACGCCATACTCTTTAATGTGCTGTCTTCATTTATTCAGCAGTTTTGAAATGAACTTTTCAGTTCCGTCATCTGGTCTACACATCAAATCAGCGTTTTTCTTTTGTCTAAAAAAGACCCTTTCAGAGTGGATACCAAAACGGAGGGGGAAAGATGTGTTTTCAAGTTTCACCCGATAAGTCGAGAGGATATCATTACTGATGAATACTGGAACTGTAATGAAAATTACTATCAAACTTCAATTTCAGCATTCATCAAAACTTAACGTTAAATCACTTTGAGGTCAGCCTAAGTGCATTACCGGTAAAGACATCAGTTTAATTTGAAATTACCGCTTAATGTATTTTTTCAGTAACTCGATCAGCTAAACGCCGTTTATCTAGAGTAGCCCTAGCCCTAGATAATTTTTCCGTGTGCTGGACACAGTAGACGTACGTAATTCAATAGACAAACAAAAGATTCCAAGTGAGAAAAAAGCGAAGCTTACAATATATGGCTGTTACGATGCAATAAGAAAGACCATAGCTCAAGGACTAACTCTGTTTTTGTCGTCGTCAGAAAAAAATATAACAGACATCTCCTTTTTTTCGTGATCTTCTTTTTACCAAATGAGTTTCATTTTTACCGACTTTTATTTTTCCTTATCTCTTTTCGTATTCTTGTTTTCAATTTTATTTTATTTTTTTGTTAACTGAATGTTTGAGGTTTCTCGTCATTTAATTACTGACTCATTCTCTTACTGCCTCGTTCCATTGTTCTTTCCTTTCTTTTTCTTTTCCTTTCTACCTTTCCTATATTAATCTCTCTTTTGCTTTCCTTTTTTCGTTTTCATTCGTTTGTGCTTGTCTGCCTTTGCTATTTCACCGTCAATTTTTATCTCTTTTTCTCTAACTACTTCCTGTCATCAGTTTTTCGATGTGTACCTTCCGTGACTAAAAATAATATTTCCATCTACCACCAACAGGGCTTTGACGATAAAACTCTTTTTTGTCCAAACCCCTATTTAGTTTACATGTCAACTGATAAACGCCATGTAATTTCACAACAGTGTCTCTTCTTGCACGTATCTTTGTGATCATTCATAACTTTCTATTTGTATTGCTCTCAGTACCGCTTCCATCAATAAACCACAATTTTGCGTCAGTCCCCGTACTTCGGCCCCTTTTGTATCAAAGAGTGGTACTTCGTTAATGTAAATCAATTTCAGTCTTGAATAGAGAAAATTAAATTTTTTGACTGGCTAAGGTTTTAAGACCTTTACGACTTTAAAAATGATTTTTTTTTTGTCCCTAAAAAAGCTATTTCAAAAACCATAAAAAAGAAACGTACCAAACCACAGTTTTGATTGGTCTACGTCGAAGGAAACCATTGGTATGTTAGCATTTTAGTGGATTTCACGATTTTATTTTAAAACTTAAGTCGTGGAAATCTGAGCACTATTTTATTCTAATCTATGAAACGCTTTTCATAGATTCCTCATCACACATTTGATTACGTAATGTCTTTGTAATGTTATCTTATAGCTGGTTGCGATGAAATAGATGGAAATAGAATAGAATTTTACAGATTGAGTAGTTATTATTTTGAATTTTTTTCAATTTATTTATGGCATTATTTCGACCTTGAATGTAACACTTTGCAAAAAAAATTCATTTATCTAACATAATTTGACATTTTTTAAAGTGACTAAGTCATTTGGATTTGCGGTTTCTTAGACAAAAAAATTACAATTAGTAAATAAATTCATTGTCTTACTCTTTTCAGAGGATTAGAACATAACTAATTATTGTTATGGCTTTTGACTTACTCAGAATATTTGTGTTTCCAAAAAAAGGTTCCTAATTTTCCATGTTTTATTTCAAGTCCAAAAATCCACTTTAAACAGAATTACAAACAGTTAAATTCAAAACCAGTATTCAATTAGCCTATTACGGCCGTTTGAAAATCTTATCTTTCAATCTTTAATTTTAGGACCCCAGAATGCCCCGAAAAATTGCGAAAAAAAGTTTACGATATGGGCCTCTTGCGGAGGATTATGGAGACCCTTGTGAGAGCTTTTGTTTTTCCGCGCAAGATCTAATAATCGTTATCATTTATAATTGTAAGTGTTTTTGTTCGAGACTGAAAGACTGAAATAAAGCGATTCGACACTTAGAAACAAGGGTGACGCTAAAAGCTACAGTTCAATTATACATAAATTTATGTAAAAGGAAATATACATAGATAGTTTTAATTAGTTCATGTATCAATCATAACATTTTCGGTAAACTTACGGTATTGCAGTGGGGTGAGTTGGCTCTTTCTTTCGATAATCTTTCGGCAGAGATCTGCAAATTTACAAGAAAAGCAAGCTATGAATTAAAATGATATTGAAACACATTAAACTCACTAACTATTTTAATAAATATGGTCGTTCGTACTTTCTTTCTCTAAGATAAACTTTTCAAATTAATTCTTAGAAGGAATTTCCAGGTCTAATTTCTCTTCTTAATCTTTAAGAATTCTTACGCATTCCAGAAGTTGTGATTTAATCTCTCGTTAGAAATCACTTCACCGCGGAATCTCCGGCAATCAACCGCACACCTAGATTCATTGAGAGCGGTTTCTTATGCATCGGCTTCTCGCTGCGTTCTACTATATAGGCCCCTACTGTTTTTTCTAGCGGGAAGTACTATTGTTTTGTTATTTTTTCCATCGCAAATGTCAAATAGTAAAGTGATTTGCTATACGATAGCGTTGTTCTTATGAAAAGTCCGGTCTTTACATGTAAATTAAAACATGGAGCGAAATAACTGAGTAGAGTCATAAGCTACTCTGCAGGACGTCTTCTCTGTTTCAATGTTTGGCGATAGTGATTTTGTTTGCTCCAGATTAGACCCGAAACAACATTGTCAGAAATAAAAAAAGCTAAAAAATTGTTGCCTTTGCTGGAACTTAAGTCCCTAAATCTCAAAACTTTCCAGGACAATTTTCAACGCTAAAACAACTCGACCATGTAAAATGAATAAAGAAAACACTCGTGTAACTTCAGCGTGTATCAAAATGATCAAAATCACTATATTATGTTTAATATTCTAGAGGATTCTGTTTGAAAAATTCAAACTTTTTGGACATAATTTTTCGCCCGTTTTGAGTGGGATGATCGTTAAAACTTCAGTTTTTCACGGCTTCTTTGAATCCATTGTAAGCGTCTTAAATACACTTATTTCGAAGTACTCCAGTCGCCACCTGATACGACATTTGAATAGTGTGAAACATACATTTTCTTACCTAGATTGAACGTACGTCCTCCCAAAGAGAAGCAACAGAACAAGGATTCTAAACAACTTCATCCTACTAAAAGAAAGAATAATTATGAAAAAATTAAATCTGTCAAACATGTGCTACAAGGTGTTTGAACGTGATGGTTGCGGCTTGATTTGCGTAAAAACCCTCTTGACATTCCAAACTGCTTTTTCAGCTCCTTATTTAGCGACTCACCTAGTTCTCTAGTCCACAACATCGGAGAATAAGCTCTAAATTCACGCCGAAAGTCGTTTAAGGATCCGGCGAAGACAGTGAAGTAGTCAAGTTAATCGTAATTAGGATTCCTGTCTTGGGAATGATAATTGTAAGCTCTCAGCAACAGTAGACTTGAATCAATGATCTCAATCAAGAAAGGCACAAATCTTGAATTTGAACATTAATGAGAATGCAGATTTTCATCTAAGCTCACGATAGATGTAACAAGTCTTGGCACTTCGGGCGATTCGTCTTGGACGCTCTCTTCTTTTTGTGTCGTTGCATTGATTCATATAACTTGACAAAAAAGCCCAAAGAATCAATAAGAAGCGGATTAGCGCTAAATCAATCTTTTAACATCTCAATTTGGTATGCGCGAGTCTCAGACTACGAGAGGAAATCTCTTCCAAATATAGGAAACATAAGAAAATTGGAATGGATTTTGATTTCAAATCTCGCTGCAAAAATGCAGAGATAGTATGAGAAAGGCTAAAAGTATTACAGCTGTCGTTAATTATACTACTGACTGATTGCTCTGTCATTGTGACGGACAACAATACCGGAAAACAAAAAAATCATGGACAAACACAAATGATTGGTGAATATTTGGAATTTGTTCAATTTCGCTGTTGTAGTCATAACAAGTATATTACTTCTAGTAATTTACAAATAATCAACTTTTACCTCGTGCTATTTCGGGTTGCATTTCAGTTTTGCAAATATGTGGAACTCGAGTGCAGGTCCAGATTCTTTTCTCACCTATTTTTAGATGCACCATATTTTAACTCGCCATATCTTTAACTTTAGCTTGAAATGTTTTACATATTTTTCTCAAAAGATACATAAAAACTAGTGGCTCAAAATGATTCTATTTCCGATCCAGAGAAGATGTTCTTTTATGTTAAGGATAAGATTTGGGGCTTGTGAATCTAAACATCAAATTCCTATTTATAAATCCTTGTCAAGATTTAGTACAAAATTCAACAGTTTATCTGCCATAAATAAATGGAGTGATTTTTACTATTCATTATATAAGGATATCTTTTTGCTTACTTTGAAATCATTTGATTTGACAGTTGTAATTTCTGTGTTTATATGACGATGAACAAATCAAATTAAGTCTTTAAGAAAAATGATAACTTTGAAATTGCTGAGGAAGTTATGATAAACAACTTTCGTTCATTTTCCTTGTTTTCGTCGTTTTCGTCGTGTTTTTCCATGTATGATGGTCTTATTAACAATATTATAGTTTCAATAAGGTATAAACCATTCATTCCTTTATAATCCTATCATTTTGTGAAGCCCTTAGCACTTCGTTCCACACAATTAAGCTTAATCCTCACAAAAACGTGTTTTAAGTCGCCCTAAACGACGTGTTAATTTTTTCTTAAAAAGCCATTGAGATGCTGAAATGACATCTCAACGCTCGAATGCAATTGGTCGGTAAATAGTAAACAAATGTATCTATTCTGCTAGAAAATAGAGGAAAAATCGACGAATAAACGTTGAATATAAAATTTATAAATATTAATCCTTAAAGCATAAAGGGAAAGTTAAATTTTATGAAAAAGCCATTGCAATGCTGAGAAACCATTTCAATGTTCGAATGCAATTGGTCGGTCAACTTAAAAACAAATAAAAATCTTTTTAGTGTAAGGTGATGAATGAAACCTTTACATCGATAATGTCCTTCAAAGGATACTGTGAAAAAAAAATCATTGCAATGCTGAGAAACGAGGTGTGAGAAACCATTTCAATGCTCGAAATGGTCAATGAACAGTAAACAAAACCGCCTCTTTAGAAGAAAATTAACAAAACTCGACTAAAAAGAAAAACACAACTATTTCAAAAGATCAAGAAAGTTGGATTTTGTGAAAAATACCTAAATAGTAATAGAAAATGAAATAAAATCCCGAAAATTTGAGGAATAAGAAACATCCAAATTTGTCTTAAAACCACAACATTGGCGGTAGTTCTTCAGCCAAGACCGTCTGTCAACAAAGTAAACAACGGCTTATTGTTTGTTAGTAAATCTGAAAACACAAGTTCAAAGTTGCGAGTCAGAAACAAAAAAGGGAATGTAATTTGTTTCTCCCAAAAACAAACAGTAAAAAAGGCAGGATTTGTCCACAAGCAAATTGCATGCAATCGGGATAGTCGGCAAGGCATGATATATAAAACCCGATGACGATTTTGTTAATCTCAAAACAAAAGATTAAGATGTCAAGAAACTAGTTCTGTCTACCAGTTCTGTCTGTTGTGGAAGAAAAAAACCCTCGAAGTCATTTTAATGCTCTGATCTTGTTGTTTTTCTTACAAGTCATTAAAACCATATTTATTTAGCATAAAATACAAGCAAAAACTTCGTAGTAAAAGCCAAAATACCAATTTATTAGGATGTTTTAATATCCTGTTGGTTGGGGTGAAAAAGCGTCTTACCCCTTTACTAAAGCCGCCTCTAAACGCTAATTAACGACATCAATAATTGGATGGATCAGTTTTATTATCAAACCTCATATTACCCGCGTATCGTAGACGTCTTTTTCTATGCTCAAAAATCTAAATGATCCTCTCAAGAGAAGGCCGATATCATGCTTAAAGAAAACTGAGTCCCTGTTTGGAGACAAACAGGCGCGCACTGACGGCATTTTGTTTCCGAAATGATGGAATCGGAGCTGTTCAACGAACCGGATTCGAACACAATAATATGATACTGTATTAGTATTGATTTTATCATAACACTGATTAGTATTTCTAAGTAATATGAATAAAACGAAAAAGCTTGATAGTCTAGCTATCGTGTTCCGAGATTTTGATTGACCTCGTGTCATTTTCTATTCCATTCTACTCCACAGCCCTAAGGTTCGCACGGTAATTTGAAATAGCCAGCGATAACGAGCTGTTGCCATGGTTACCCGTACCACACGAGTCACCTTAACTTTTTCAAACATTTCTTTAGGATCCCATTGAGTTAGCCTTTTGGTCTCTTAGTAATCTGGGCATACCGGCTACAATTCATTTGCCACACGGGACACGGGATACTCAGCTGCAGTAATAATTACAGTGGTACCTCTATTAAGCGCACACCTTTGGGACCTTCGTCTGGTGTCCACTTAATAGAGGTGTCCACTAAAATACGCGAAGAAAATTTCACTGAGACCTGAGCTAGCTAGAGCCCGCTTAATAAAGGGGGGGTCCCCTGAGGCACCAATGTAAACCAATGGAACTTTTTTAATGCTTGACGCAATTCCACTTGGATTATGAATGGATTCATTGTTTATTAGCTAGCCGCTAAACCAAAGAAAATGAAGATGAATCTAAACTACAGCAGCTGTAAATCAAATCAGCCGATTTTATCGTTAATTTCCTCCGCCGCGCATTCTAATTTAGTTTTCCAAACGTGATATTCCGTCATCCCTCATCACATTGCACTCTCATTGTTACCACACCTTAAAAGACGATTGTTTTCATAATAGAACTACTATATACCTTCTACCGGTATAGTTTGTATTTCTCTTTGACTTCTGGGATATGACTCAGTTTACATCATGCTCCGCTTTTATAAAACTGTGGCAAAGCGAACATTTTGAAGAAACATGCTAAGATCATGATTAAATTATATTAAACAGAAAGCCGGATGGAAATTAAATCAACTGCTAAAAATCTGAAGATGTGTAATCTGGAAACTATAATGAGTTCCAGCACTTCTAAATTAAAAGACGAGCTTTTATGTATATCCCTTTTCGATTGCTTTTGTCGTTAATTAGCTTTACTTTTACAGAATTTGCGGACATTAATTCGTGAATGAGCCTCTTCGAATTCTAGATCTTCAGAAATGATACTTTTTGTTGAAGTTGCCTTGTTGGTGGGGGGGGGGGGGGGGGATGGTCACGACACACACTCGTGAGGCAATTAGTTTCTGTTTCATAAAGATATGGATAATATTGCTTGTTGGAGGACTAGATAATCATATCAATCAACAGTTTAACACAAACGAAACGCCTTTGCTTTACAATATTTTAATTCGATTTCAGTGTTGAAAAAAAGAGAGATTCCTAATCAAATAGCGGTCTTTTCACCTCACTAATGATCAAGCATTCAAAAACTAAGCGATCATGTGTTCTCAACTCTAGGCGATCATGAGTTCTCTACTTAAGGATGAAAAGTGTGACCAAAGTCTGTTCATTGTAAGATATATTCAGCTTTAAACAAGAGAACTAGCTCTGCCACTTTCGATGTCAATCAAAGCTCAAATTAGCAGTGATATTTCTCAATTATCAAAAATCATCTTAGCTTGTACAGCATGAAAATGTAAGTTTACTTAACATATATATGTAACAGCTATTAGGCGCAGCGTGAATGTTCACGGTAGCGCTTTTCAAAGACTCTCTTTTCACTACGCAACCTGTTCTATAACTTTCTTATAAAGAATCAAAACTTACGTATTTTTCGACGTCATAATTTGTCGAGTAACGTATTAGATAGACGTACGTCTTCACAAGCAGGTTTCAGAACGACTACCACACAAATTAACTGAATGTTTTTGCATGAAAATACTGCCCCTTACCGAGTGACTCAGAATTACAAAGACAAGTTTTTGACAATTATAGATGATCCAGAAAAACAGAACTGTCCATATGAGAAAAATTGGAAGTGACAAGTTCGTCATAAAACAACATGAAGTATTAGTCGAAGTAATTTGGGGGTAATTGAAGCGTCGTCTGTTTGAGCTGTTGTTTCGTCTCGATAAAAAAACTTGAGTGGACTTCCAGTAAATCAAATGCGTAAGTGTCAAACTGTTTTCAGATAACAATATTTTGAAGTTGAATAAAAACTTTAAAAAAAAAACCCACGACAAGAAAACATGACTTTACCGGCTTAATTAAAACCATTTATTTATTGAAAAAGTGTTCTCGGGTGTAAACAGATTTCCTTTTTACTTTCTTGGCGTCGCTTTCTTGGCACTTTTAAAATTAATTTGGCTCAAGGCTCTTAACTTTCAGTGCCAAAGATAAAAGACTTGCATGCCATTTGGGGTGTGCTGGAGGTCGTATTGGCTGCGTAAATCCGTTCCTAATACCCCAAGACTTGGAGTGTAATCCCTTGTAATTTTGGTGTTCAACTCCTTGAGATTTTGCCCCCTATATTAAAAATCAAGCTACCAACTGAGATATTAAGGCAAATCACGTTTTTTTCAGAAAAGGATTCAGAAGATATATTACAACAAACATACAGATCTCCAAGTACTATACATGAGCTCCTTGCTGTTTCTGATAAGCGCCAGATAGTGCTGTTGTTATTGTTTCCTAAAGAACAGAGCTGAGTTGTTCGCACTTAATTCTCAAAGTAATTAAAAATGTAACTAAACAAATATGTACTGAATACCTTTCAGAATATTCGCTCTATGGGTACAAATTCCGTGTCTTCAGTTGTGCTGGGTGTGTAGCGGACAAAGGACTCCGTTATCTAATTTTTCACAGCTTTCTTCATCCAATTTGAGACTGTAATGAAAATTATCGGAAGTGAAAAAATAAAATTACGGTGATAAAAGAAACGTTAACCATTGCCAAATGACCAGATAATTAAATTAAGCATGCAGTTATATCAACTAACGAGCCTGACGGACCATATAGAATAGGCAATACACGATGCGAGATGAGACGAATTATTTTATATGTCTAGTCGATAGTGTGCGATTTTAATAGAAAACAAACGCAGGTTGAAGTTTGCTTCACCATATCCAGTAAAATGGCAAAGAGATCTCATGCGTGTCCCGAACCTTATTCCCTTTTTTACTCCGACGTACCGAAAGGGCTAAGGTTCGAAATGTCAGTAAGTTGTCTCCTTTTTGTAACGGGTATTACAAGTTTCCATTCATCCCTTGTTGTATTTTATACATCGACGCAGCCCGAAACTAGTTCACTTGCTAGTCTCCTTTTATGTTGATAACAAGAAATGTTATCAAAATATTGATTCCTCAACCTTAGGATGTTTTTATTTCGAAATTTCAAGGTCAATTAACGTCCCGAATCTCAGCTAAGGAAAAAATGTTGAATTCGAAATTGTGTTTGAGTTTTTGAATGTACAACATTTTTTAAAGATTAGCTGGAGCATGTACATCGTGATCGTGATCGTGATCATGATTGTGATCGCGCGTGCCTGGCCCACCCTCTAAAGACAACAGGAGAAATTGTAAAACTTGTACATGTTTTGCCCAGAACAAAATCTTCGTCAATAAGACTAGCAACAAGCACTTGTCTGCTCCACCAACTTGTCAATGAATGACTCCCTCAAAAGAAAAATACTGATTGTCTATAGAAAGTTTCTAAAAATCAGACTCACCCCACGAGCACGTGTTGCCACACCCCTCTATTTTTCACAAATGTTTTATTTATCAGTTCTAACCATTAGAATATGGAGAACATTCGTTACTATCTGATCGAGTTTGATATGTAATTTTCCTCTGTATTGATGAGATCTTAGAAGACCGCTATTAAAAATAACTCTGTTTTGTACTGAGTACAAAATATAGAAACAGAAACTCATTAAAGAGTATATGTTATTAAGGAATAATTTACCAAACAAACTTTGAATTTGTTTTCTATTTATCTATAGATTACCGAAGCGATGGCGCCGCGCGCATGAATTGAGTCAGTTTAGCTCAGTTTTTCCATTTACGACAATTTCAGAACTTCTTCTTTTAATAATGATAATAGTAATAATAATAATAATGATGATGATGATAATAATAACATTCTTTTAGTAGTAGACCTATTCACGTGGGTGATTTTCAATAGGGAACTGCAAAGTAGTATTGAAGTAGTCGCATACAGTTTGAAATAAACGGCTGCAAAAATGATGGCAAAATGTGAACGATACCCTTGCACAGGAACCCGGATATTTTTGGCTATAATTCTTACCTTTATGATAGTATCCAAGGCTTAGGTGAGACTCAATATGTAGGAAAGACAAAACCTCAGAGATATCCACGTAACCAATGTTTTTTTTTTGCTTTCGCAGTTCATCAGCCGGATGTAGTACAACGACGCTTTACCAATTCATATTGTCAATATTGTTTGCATATCGTCGTGTTTTATAATACCAAAAATGTGATAACACTTGTCGTACTCTGTAATAATCCACCCATCTTACATTAGAAAAACACCTGTTACGGCATGAAATGTAATAATCTTTGTGTTATAACTGTCGTGAAATGAAATCTGTCGTGTTTTGTGATACTTGCAGGGGTGGATTTAGGGGAGGGTACAAGGGGTGCGCAACCCCTCCTGAGACGACTTTGGTTTTTTATATTTTTCCAAAAATATCCTCGCGGCAGTTTCCAATTTATATGATGGTTCACCCCCTCTTGAAGACGGTGCACCCCTTCCTGAAGATAATCCTGGATCCGTCCCTGTACTTGTCGTAAAAGTTAAGTAAATACGAAATAGGTAGTCTGGGCCATGACGAGCGAGGAGTACGAGGAGTTTCATGTCAGCTCCGAGCTTGAGAGGATCGGTTATGAGAACGGGACTTCCTCTGTCTTGAAAAGCAAAGCAGTTTAAAAAGAGTGCAGGGTATATGATTTTCTCAAAAGCGGAAAAATGTGGAGAAGATAATAGGAACAGGGCCGAGGCGAAGTTTGCTCGAATTTATTAAAAGGCAATATACCACTGACGCAAACACAAAAAGGAAAGACTGCGAACTCACCAAGATTTCATACGACTGTTAGCTGACCCATCTGTTCCGTTCAAAACCAGAAAAAAAAAATTATAGCACAAAAAGGTGGAGGTTTAAATTTGTGTCCCATATCATGTCACCCCTCATGTCAGCTCCGAGCTTGTTTTTATTATAAACTGTTAAGGAAGTTCATTTCGACGTTGATTGCTCGAGGGAACCACATGAAGACAGCACGTAGTGTTTCCACCGACTCTGAACATATGCTGAACATGTTTCTGATGGAAGTGTCACAGAACGTGACCTCTTTGACGATGAAGAGATCGAAAGCGTTCTACAGGATCTTTCTAAGAATATTTCTAAGGACAAGGCAAAGGATTTTTCGCACAGCTTAGCGTCTTTAAAAAGTATTTTAGGATAGAATTCTCATGGCGAAATGATATATCATCAGCGAAAAATTCAAAACAGCTACGCGACGAGGTGTTATTACAATTTACGATGGAACAGGTATTGCAAACTGCTCGACAAGTTTTATTACTTTTTACGACAGGTATAACAAAACACGACGGTTATTACATTTCATGGCATGCCACATATCTGTGAAGTGCGACGTAATACTTTGGTTGTCTATTTGCATTAGGTTAACATATTGGTTTCATCTGCCATGAAAAATTGAAAGAAATTGTACAAATTGCTACATCAACATTCATCAGTGCACCATTTTATAGCAAACTGTTTGAAACGGTCTGTAAAAATGATGGCGTTACACTTTGGTATTCCTATTAGATAGAAGCCCTGATATACTGATTTGAATTTTCATCATTTATTTACATGCATGCATCACCCTTGTTTTGTACTACTTTATTGGTGCTTGCAAAGAGCTTTTAAATCTACTTACAATACGAAATAACCTCATACAGTGAATTCTGTTTCAAATGGCACTTCTCTGAAAACTGTCCAGAAATTGACACAAGAATGATCGCAATAAACATATGCAGACTTGATGTCCTTTGTCACATTTATGAAATTGCAGGTGCAGTATCTTGGCAAGCACTGCTAGTGAGCAGTATACGTACCGGCATTACCAAGTCTGCACATGCCTATGTTGTTGTAACTAGTGAAAATCAATGTTGAAATTAAGTTTTGAAGCCTTTCAATAATGATAACAGTGCAGCACTTAATGATTATAGAGTTTTGCGGCCGATTTCGCATTAGTGACTGGTCTTTCGGATTACATTTGACCACGAAACAATAGATTCGAGTCAAGGCTGGGTTTTTCAAATCCATACATTTACTGTATTTTGTCTACTGGATCCTTGATTTGATTCTATTGTTCCGTGGTCATTTCAGCGAATTCGGGAACGCTGCGTTATCTTTATACAGTGAACATACACTTATTTCAAAAAACGTTGTCGCCAAAGGTCTAAAGCCTACGTGATACACCCGAAAGGGAGTATGGGTAGAAATTACTAAACACAGAAAAGGCACATGAATATCATCACGACAATTCACGACTATCTTGCTTCTACCTTATACAACAAAGGACGTGCATTGTTGATGTTAGAAATGAAGCCTAAATTCGAAAACCGAGTATAAGGTTTTGAAACTACCCATACTCCTTTTCGGTCTAGTCGCGTGGGTTTTAGGCCTCTCATCCGACAACCTTTTTTTGAAAAAGGTGTACATACATTACTAAATAGCAGTGCAAGGTCATGTTACTCTTAGTAAGAATAAGTGTTAGAGTTAAATGTTGAAGCTTTTCAATAATAAATTCTAATGAATCACTTTATTCTAGCTCTCTATCAGTAGTGAACACTTTGTTGGTCTTCAAAATTGGACGGATTTAGCGTAGTTAGCTTCGTCTAGTTTCTTCGTAGCTGTTCTTCTCTAAGTCATATTGACTGCCAGCATTGGTGCTAGTCCTTACTCCTCCTCCTCCTCCTCAATGTTAACTGAAAATAAAATAAAAGCATTTGAGATATATATTTTACAGTTGCAATAACTAGATATGACAGATCCTTAAGCTAGATGGCAAGTTCCAGTTGACATTCGATTTTCAGGAAGCGCTGTCGCACTCAAATTTCACACGCCTTTCTAATGAGAGGGAATGATAACTCTTCATCAGACGTAGCCTCCCCCGCAGGTATCTCTATTTTCTCTCTCTATGGGATTCCTGTGGGATTCTTGTTCGAGAATAGGGGGACTGAGGAGAGGGGGAGGAGAAGGGAAGAAAAGTATCACCTTCCTTTCTCTTACCAAACTAGCTCCTAGTCCCCCTCTCTCAGCAACACAGGAAACCCACGATATATAAAAATTCAAATTCTTAGATAAGAGACGCTACATTAGACACTTGTGCAAATTTGCCTTCATCAAAACCCGACAATCGGCGTCTGTCGCTCGTCTCCTACACCAGGATAGGCCCACTGAATGATTTATTTTTATCGTGTAGAATGCTAAACAAAACCTGCTCTTTATTCGTCTCACGGTATTCCTAATCCATAACGCTATATATTCAAAGTTCTGTAATTGCAGAATTGCGTTGAGTAATGAACTAAAGGCCATTCTCCACTCATCGCAGAAATTACTCGCAACGAGCCAGCGAATACTCGTTGGGAATAAAATCTATTGTTCAAAATTTCGCAGCGAGTAAAAATGATGGCTGCGAGTGCTTTCTGCGATGAGCGGAGAATGTGCTTTACTGCCTAGGGACACATTTTTTTTCAAAAAAGAAACATAAGCTACATCAAGAATATGATTAAGAGTAAATGTTTACTCTTTAATTTTATAACAAGTTTAAGTAAATTTTCGTCCCCACAAACCTGTATGTACAGGAAATCAGTCCTCTATTTATTCAGTTGTATTCAATAAGATAACTCTAATATGTACTGCATCACAAACTTTACCTTTTCTGCACACACTTCCTCCAAGGTCACCATTTTCCCGCTTATATCCCGCGGGACAACTCTTTACACATTTGTCATTAGATTTAATATGGATTTTATGGAATCCGGGTTTGCAAAAGTCGCAATGGTAAGGCCCATGGAAGCTGAAACTCTCACAGTTTGCACAGTTGGACACCATGCAACCTGTAGACCAAACATCTTTAGTTTAGTGTATGAATGGCGAGGTCATAGATCTTAAAATGCAATATTCGATTCTAAATAAAAAGCTGCATTTTAACTCCAGCGGGGGGAGGGGGGACAGCTCTCCAAAAAAAAGTACATTTTCAGACTGCTTGTGTGTCAGTAAAATTAAGTGTAGCGATTTCATGAGGCTGTTCTTAAGTATAAAAAAGTTTATTTATGAAAACCGGCCAAGCAATCAAACAGTCCCAAGTAAGATCTGATTCACTGGGTATGCTGAGCAATTACTCATGCAAATAAAAAGGTTTGTAAAATGCCGATCAATGTCATGTTAAATCAAAGAGGCGCTATCTTTTATGGCGAGTGCATGAACAAAGCAGTGGCGGATCCACGGGTGGTTCAATGGTTTCCATGGAAACCTACTTTTGTGAGTTTATTCTGAGAACTGCGGTGGTGACGTGTTGCAAATTTCAGTGGAACCCCACCCCATCCCTAACCCCGTTTTTGAAATCCTTGATCCGCCACGGAGAAACCATATTTTTTTTCTCAAAAATGGTATATTGTAAAATGATGAGTAAACCTAGGAGCGAAGCCCTCCTGTATAGCACGTTGTTGATCTGAGCGCTATTTTCAAAGTGAGAATTTGAAGAAATTCTAATAGCACACAAGAAATTAGTAAGCTAATGAAAAAGAGGGAACCAAATATGCTGAAAGTACTTACTTTGATGACAGACATAGCCAGTGCCATTAACAAATTCCTTGGTATACCCTCTAGGGCAGTTTAACACACAGCGATCACCAAAGCCAATACGACTGGCGAGACTAATCAAGCCTTCTGAACACTTGTCACAACTAAATGGACGATGACACTTCTCACAGCCCCATAGGCATTCTATTTACGTAAACAAAACAATTAGCATCGACGTTATTCGGTGTGCTTTTGGTATGAGACGCACTCTTGATCAACGTAAATGTTATTGCACCAAACAAAACTAAATTGCGGGATGCGAGCAGGGATTGGTGGCATATATTAGGGAGCTTAAGCAGGAGACGTTTTTGTCAATGCGGACGTCACCGTAGTATACGATCCTCTTCATCCGTTCGCCATCATAGATGATGTGTCCGTTTTACTTTCGTTAAGCATAAGGTTAGTTAAGACTTTTTCATCTTGTACCAAGAACAGCAACCTCATCTATGACGGCGAACGGATGAAGGAAAACGTACGTGTAACATCCGTTTTGACAAAAATGTCTCTTGCTTAAGCTCCCTATTGTTGATATCCATGCAGGGACGGTTGTTCGAAAGCGAGTTAGCGTTTAACTCAGGTTAACGCCAATGGTTTTCTTTAGATTTAACCCTTTGGCTACATGGGTTAGCGTTAACCTGCAGCTTTCGAACAATCGGGCCCATATTAATAGTTTTCGGTCAAGATACGGTTGAGCCTCTTCGATCTGTACGACGAATGTTGGCCAACGTGCTTATCATCGCTTTCATAGGCAAAACTCCCTGCTAGACATCCTTCCGTCGTTAAATAAACAAAATAAATTTGGGGTAGCCTATCACCCTGCTTCCTCGCAGCATAAGTGCTGGATTACGAAAGGCGCAGCTCAACGCGATCAAGTCAAAGGTATAAAAAGACGATCATTACGAGCACAATTATATAGTCACATACACACTCACGCACACGTAGCAGCTACCATCCAATTCATGCATTATCTGATCGCGGATCAAAGCTTAGATCGAAACTAGTTTACTGAGGGAGGAAAAACCGGAGTACCCAGAGAAAAAATCCTTGAAGTAAGGGAGAGAACGGACAACAAACTCAAGCCATATGTGATGCCCCGTCCGGGAATCCAACCCGGGACCAAAGGGGTGACAGACTGACGGTCTCACCGCTTGGACACCCTTGCTTCCCTTCCCTTACTTCGGCACAGAATGGTTTACCATAAATCATTTCTACAAGTATATTGAATACTTACTAATACAATAGCCTGCAGATACATGGTGTCCAATTGGACATTCCCTGTGACATTGCTTGTCTTTTCCAATCATCTTATACCAGCCTCTCTTACACATGATGCAGAACCTATCAAGACAGCCCTCTGCAGAAATATCAATCAAGGGCCATGAGAAATCACCTCATTGATTGAGAAATGGATGGGTGTGCTCATTGCATTATAAGGTGATCAAGTCCGAATAGTTAGAGCCCCTGTGACTATCCTGGGATTAGCCGCTGGAATTTTAAGTTTTCAAGCGTGCTGCAAGACGACAAATCGTATTACGAGAATTAAAACATATATCAACAAGCACAAGGCACCGACCGCAAAAGTTCCGAAGCAAAGTTCCGAAGACAAAGTTCCGAAGCAAAGTTCTGAGCCACAAAGTAACCGGCTAAAGTAACCGTGCTATTTGGTGGTGGGTTTTCGTTGCCATACAAAATCACGTCTCACCTTCGGGAAAACACACGCTTGCATTGTTCTCCATGGTTTTATAATAGTTTTTAGGACATTTTTGGACACATCTGGAGATAAAGATTCCTTCTAAGATGCTCTTATCCTGTTCGCACTTGTAACAAATATTGGCACTTGGACAATCGACGCATCCTGGCATGAGGGGACATTCTTAAAGATAAAGATATAATCTATAATTAATATCACTTGACTCTATTCCAGTGTACTAGTTATTTTATAATACAAGTCAGTTTCGTGTAAATTGTCCTATATGATCAAGTCATTTGGGTCCTTTAGACAAGATTGCCGACCACCGACCACGTTGAGGCCCTTAGTCCCTTATTTGGGTCCTTCTCTAAACTTTAGGCTCATGCTCCAGTATTGGTCAATTATACCGAATAGCTTCAAAAATATTTCCAATGTGCAATGATTTTCTATTCATTGTAACTGTAGTTTGTTGCACAATCTGAAGAGTTATAAGATTTGTTTTTACTCATTTTCATGTCCGCAAATAACTGTAATCTAGCTTTGATCCAACCTCATCCAATCAATCGTCCGAGTTGCAATCATTTAGAGAAACAAACATTGGCTGCCTGAAATTGCCGCTAAAGGTCGGACGAGCAGTTGGATAAACTCTTACTAGAACATTGAGTTTCATGTAGAGCTCGGTCGGAATTCGCATGACGTAATACCCCGGTCCCCCTAAATATAAACAGTCTTACGTAATTTCTTCCTCTTGCAAGTTGGTCCATGGTAACTGTTTCCTTTTGTTGGCTCATATCCAGGTGGACAAGTTCGTACGCATCTTGTGGCGAAGCGTAAAGGACGCCTGTACCGGTAGTAGCCTTTTTTGCACTCAATGCAAGTTGGAAAGAGAAGCCCAGGACATTTGAGACAGTTACGGATACTACTGCACTCTGCAAGAAAACTTCCTGTTTAGTTCCGGACCCTTGCATCTCCCGCGCGCATTCGAGCGCTCGCAGTTTTATTAGAGAACATTGGTTTTACCGCAGGGAGTCTGGGCTCTAGTAAGCGACCGAAAACGTAGAAACTCGACCTCTAGCGGCGAAAAATAATATTTTGACATCCAAATACCTGGAAGGTTTTTATCAAGAAACATTGTGCACAGTATATAATGTAGGTGTTCAACCTCGGTTTCTCGGTTTTTGAATTGCTTAACAATTATATTGAAATGACAGCATTTTAAAAGAAATTCAATGAAGAAATATAATATAATATAACCTTATTTACCAACATTTTACGTCACACATGGTCAAAATGTTATGGACTCACAAGACGTAGCCATTTTGACCATGTATTGGAGAACTAATTTCTCGTCGAAGTGAATCGAACGCGATGCGCGCGCGCAATATCAAAACGATGACGCAAATTGTTGGTATGGACTCTTATTTAACACAGTTCTCAGCCAATCAGAAAGCGAGAAACTGATTGATTGTAGTATAATTGTATTTTCCTTTATCTTTCTTTATTTTACTTTCTTTTTTTATGTTTTTGAATACAATTAAATACCCCATTAAAGCATAATGTTGCATAAAAAATGTGGTCTTTTTACTGACCATGAAAATAATGTAAATCACGAAGTGTTCATTTTAATCCATGCAGATCAATCTGTTAGCAAACGATTACAACTGATTTAAATAACAAACATTTTTTCTTGAGATGACATCCAGTCATGACATCTTTTCGAGTAAGACGGAATTAATGAACAATAAAAGTAGCACAAATAAGGATTTTGATTTTGACACGATATCATCGATCCGTCTATCTTTGGTAACTCGTTGGATACGCAAAACGTATCAGCTACGAGTTATTGTTGCGTGTTGAAATATGCAAAGATGTGAAGAGCTCAAGAAAGCCAATATTCAAAATAGAGATCATTGATCATTCCGTCATTTAACACTGAACTTTATTAAACACCGTTTAGCAAATCTACTTTTACGTGGGGTACACCAATCCCAGTTATTGACACTTTAAGGACGACTAAAGAGCTAATTTAGATCACACCCAACTGACTACGGAAGCCCAGGAGGGTCACTGATCGTTTTTATTTTTAACTTTTTGCTTTTTGTTTTTAATGTTTCCGTTTTTATTTGTAAGCTTTCAGTTTTTATTTTTAACTTTTTGCTTTTTGTTTTTAACTTTTCGGTTTTTATTTTTTGCGTTTCCGTTTTTAACTTTTTGGTTTTTACTTGTATGTTTTCCGTTATTATTTGTTACATTCCGTTTTTATTTGTTACATTCCGTTTTTATTTTTCGCATTTCCGTTTTTGTTTTTCGCATTTCAGTTTTTGTTTTTCGCTTTTCCGTTTTTATTTTTCGCTTTTCCGTTTTTATTTGTTCTTTTTCCGTTTTTATTTGTTCTTTTTCCGTTTTTATTTTTCACATTTTCGTTTTTATTTTTTGCTTTTCCGTTTTTATTTGTTACCTTTCCGTTTTTATTTTTTGCTTTTCCGTTTTTATTTTTTGCTTTTCCGTTTTTATTTTTTGCCTTTCCGTATTTATTTCTTGCCTTTCCGTTTTTAGTTTTGGATTTTCCGTTTTTGTTTTTCGCCTTTTGCGTTTTTATTTTTTGCTTTTTTGTTTTATTTTTCCGATTATTTATCTTTAAAAATGAAAAACAAAAATTTAGTGTTTTTCATAAAATGGAAAAACGAAAAATAAAAACGGAAAAGGAACAAATAAAAACGGAAAAGCAACAAATAAAAACAGAAAAGCAACAAATAAAAACGGAAAAGCAAGAAATAAAAACGGAAACACAGCAAATAAAAACGCTCAGCATAGACCATAATGCACTGCGGGTCAATCGTCAACATGGTGGACGTGTGGTTGTGCTGGACTCTGATGTTATCTTATAAGACTTAGTTAAGGCTGGCGTTATAAGTATATTAAGCTTAACTTATAAGCTATAAAAGTTTACCGTATATGCCCGACTGTATTTCAACTCGATCTCCCGGGGGGGAGGTACTCGCCTATATTTTCTATATACGGGTATATGTGCCGCGCTATAGGGTATGGTTTTTCGGCTTTTCGGTCTGGGGTAGGGTATCCTTTTTTGACATTTTGTCTGGGATAGGGTATGGTTTTTGTCTGGGTTAGGGTTACAATTTGGTCGTTTTAGTCTGGGATAGGGGTAGGTTTTGGTCGGTTTTAGTCTGAAATAAGCTACGCTTTCTGTCGACACAGAAACGATGTAAATTCCATTTAAAGTTAGTAAATATTGATTTCAATCTATTGAATGACCATTTTTTGCATGTCAACAAATGTAGTATGACCACGATGTAGTTAACACTAACTGTTTAATCTAGGATAGTGTGTACAAGTCTTAGGTTAAGTCTGGGGTAGGGTATGAAAAATCGAAATTTTAGGTCTGGGATAGGGTCAGGGTTTTGAGGTCCTTACCCAAGTTGGGGTGGTAGTACCTCCCCCGGGCTCGATCTGAAATGTTCAGTAAAACTTACCGTACCATTCCCTACAAATACGTGAAGATTTATTGATTATTTACGATACTCTGTTTGCTTGAGTACGTGTGGAAGGCTTTATTTTACATATTACAAACACCTGCAGTCAACTAGATCTAGAGGGTGGAGTAGACCGTTATCGAGCTATCATAGCTCTAAAAGTAGCACCGCGGACCCCTTTTCCTTTATTGTTTTGGTGTTCCGAACTCAAAAACAACCTACATGCAAACTGGAATTTACAGAAAAAATCCTCGATAAAATCTCGCGCGAGTCCATTAGAGCCTTAACTACTGTACTGTACAGTACTATACAAAGGCAAGACAAGCTTCGGATTGGAATCACTTTTTACTCCAGGTTATTTACATTTCTTTGCACGCCAGAATTCACCAAGTGACCATTTGTTGCAAAATGAAAATCTTTGAAATATCTACTAATTATTTTTTTCCAAACATGTACATGGTCCATTCCGCCTAATAAAGTGAAAATATACAGCACAACCACACGTCCACCATGTTGATGACGATTGACCCGCAGAGCATTATGGTCTATGCTGAGCGTTTTTATTTGCTGTGTTTCCGTTTTTATTTCTTGCTTTTCCGTTTTTATTTGTTGCTTTTCCGTTTTTATTTGTTGCTTTTCCGTTTTTATTTGTTCCTTTTCCGTTTTTATTTTTCGTTTTTCCATTTTATGAAAAACACTAAACTTTTGTTTTTCATTTTTAAAGATAAATAATCGGAAAAATAAAACAAAAAAGCAAAAAATAAAAACGCAAAAGGCGAAAAACAAAAACGGAAAATCCAAAACTAAAAACGGAAAGGCAAGAAATAAATACGGAAAGGCAAAAAATAAAAACGGAAAAGCAAAAAATAGAAACGGAAAAGCAAGAAATAAAAACGGAAAGGTAACAAATAAAAACGGAAAAGCAAAAAATAAAAACGAAAATGTGAAAAATAAAAACGGAAAAAGAACAAATAAAAACGGAAAAAGAACAAATAAAAACGGAAAAAGCGAAAAATAAAAACGGAAAAGCGAAAAACAAAAACTGAAATGCGAAAAACAAAAACGGAAATGCGAAAAATAAAAACGGAATGTAACAAATAAAAACGGAATGTAACAAATAAAAACGGAAAACATACAAGTAAAAACCAAAAAGTTAAAAACGGAAACGCAAAAAATAAAAACCGAAAAGTTAAAAACAAAAAGCAAAAAGTTAAAAATAAAAACTGAAAGCTTACAAATAAAAACGGAAACATTAAAAACAAAAAGCAAAAAGTTAAAAATAAAAACGATCAGTGACCCTCCTGGGCTTCCGTAACTGACCTTTCTTTCGGCATTTCCCATTGACTAATTGATGCCCTGGACAACAGCGTGGTACACAACGAGCGGGCTGTCCTTTCAGGAAGTATCCTGGAGAGCACTGCTTACAAACACCCTTTTTGTTGCAAAGCTTGCAAAATTTGATGGCACATGCTGTGGGAAAAAAGAGAAAAAAAGAATAAATTTTAAGACAGTCGTGATTTAAAATGAAGAAGAAGAAAGAAAGACTTCGCATACGATTGAAAGTGATATAATACGTGGTTCAAATAGAGCGGTTTTCGTATGAGTGCGAAACTTACCGCGCCGTACCGTGACCGTGCCAGTGCCGTAAAATCTAAAAAAAAAACACTCAAAATTCCTGCCGTAACCGTACCGTGCAGTGATCGTGCCGTTTTCACACGGCATACGAAATCAGCTCTAAAGGTTTTCTCCATCACAAGAAACTAATAGAATTTCATCTGTATACGAACTCCGAAGGTGTATGTTATGAATGAGGTGTATGTATGAATGAGGTATCGGACAAATCGTAGGAATAGGATCCCAATTAATATTAGTATAGAAATTGAATTAAGGTCAAAGCTTGAAGTCTGATGGAAAAGATACGACAGGATAATAGATTTTAGCCCTTTTCTTCATTTACCAAATAGGGGCAGATACCACGAGGAAACAACTCAGCCGAAGGTAACAAAGGAAAAGGTGACTTTTCTTAAAACCTTCCATTTGTTTCGCATTGTGTTTTTCTCCTAGTACGCTTTCTCAGAAACAACTAAGAACAAATAAGCGAAAATAACATCGCGAAAATCAAAATACAGAAAAGCGTTTGCCAAATGGGCGAGTAGCCCAAAAAATAGAGAGCTGAGAGCCTTTGGGCAGTTTTCGAGAGTTCTAAGACACAGCTGCTCAAAAGATGTTGACCCATTAAACGCACCTTGAAAAGCAAAAGCTGTTTAATCCTTATTGACAAGTTTTAATTACCTTTAGAATGATTTAACCAAGCGCTTGTCGGGTTTCGAAAATTTTCCTAACTAAAAGTTCTACTTGAGTAAATTATGTATGGCACTGGATAGATTTTCAAATGCATTTGCCAGATGAATTTGTCAGATATGATGAACGCTTTTGTTATATAAAATTTGGTCAGGTTTTGTCATCCACACGACCAAAAATAATTGTCAAATTGAAACTTTGTTCGTGTTATTGGCTTAACGAGCTCAGCAGCCTTTTAAACATATTTAACAAACCATCTTTGACGATCAGGGACAGTCGATCAATTCCTTTGACCCTATTTAACTAGCAAATCCAATTGCATTTACGTGATTTGTGAATTCATAATGCTGGTGACGGTTATCGGATGATAACCGAAATATTAAAAAGAAAAACATGAACAACAAATGGCTTCTAGTTTTCTCATTTATACTATAAGTGTATGCCCGAATAAACATTTTTATGTGCAACGTTGTTCTCAGTTTTTTTAAATCCAGTAGTTTATTTTTGGAAACTCATTTCCTTTTGGTGTCTTTTTTACATATGGAGACCAACCGTGGTTGCTACCTTAGCAGGCGTAATCTGGACAGAGGCCAGGTCCGCTACAGTTGATTGTTGCTATTATTACTCTGAGCCCTTATATAAAACGGCCAATAATTTGATATCAGTCAACTTAGTAATTAACCTTGGGTCATGTTTTTAAGGTTTCATAAGCACGTTTTATGGTAATAATTAGTCTATGAGAATATATTAAGGCCAAACATTTTTGACACAATTAAAACAAAGGAATTCAAATTAAATTGGTATTCGGTATTTTACTGTACATCCAAAAAAATCGATATATTTTTACTATAAATATAATTATTTCAGTTCATGCTTTAAAAACTAGAATAGACTGAGCTATTTTCTTCTGGGGCACGCCTGTCTATGCAAGCAAACCCCCAAAACTCGCCAAGACAAGGCGCTCAAGATTAAACTATAAAACATCTATAAAAAGTTTGTTTTCATCGGAACCTAGGCAAACTAGACCAAACTAGGCATAACAATACTATGCTGACATTCGCAACTGTGCACATGAATCCAGCCTTTTTCTATTTTTTGCAGGCAGTCATTAGCTAGCTAGTTATCGATTATTTCAAATCATGTCATCGATTCCTTGAAAGTCAAGCCCGAAAGGTTGGATTCTATTTTCAAGTAAAGTGTGTATATTTACGTAATGTAGTAATTTTGACCATTTTCAAAATTACTTGGCCTCGAGGCTAACCAGGCCATGGCTGGCTGGTTTCTTTTGTTTCGTCATGTTAATCTCGTTATCAAGCAAATTTTGAAAGGGGTCTATAACCCCGGAGTTTTTTTTTTCTTTTTTGTTTGTTGTTGTAGTTGTTGTTGTTTTGTTGTTGTTGTTGTTGTTTTTGTTGTTGTTGTTGTTGTTTGAACAATTGACCACTTCCCTTAGAAGATCGAAATAAGAGGATCTATTTTAATAAAAGGTATACTTACTTCTATTCTGTGAAGCTTCAGTTACGTTTGCTGCTGTTTGAGTTATGCTGACGTTATTGCTGGAATCGTTTTCAGTGATACAAACCACTTCACGCCGACTTTCCAACTCAGTACCACGTACAAGAGTCATTACAGTGGTTAAAACCAGCGTCAAAAGAAGGTTTTTCGCCATTTTAATGACTATACACAAAGCAAATCTCAATGAAACATATTATATAAGAATTTGAGTGAGGGCAACTTGAAAGCACACAGTTCAGTTGACAGATATATAACATCATCGTAAGTTGTTTGCATGCAAGAAAAATTCAGTTCACTAACTTTCAAATTTTATGAAAATTTCCCACTCTCAAAATATTTGAATTTTTGTCCAATACTTTTGATATCCATCCTGGCCGAAATATAAGTTAAAATTAGCATATGCCAGCTAGCCCTAACTGTGCAACGGCATACACAGGAATATACAGCTTTCAGTCAGTTCTAGAATTACGAAGTTTCACTAATATAGCCTTCCGACCCGCTGATCTCATGAAAATTTGATCAAACAAATCTATCATAATTGTGTAGGAGAGACTGGGAAACCATAGAATTTGAATCCACTAAACCACTATTCGCTAATTAGTACTATTAACTTCCCGAGCCATCAGCAATTCATAGTGTAGTTATAATGATCACCCTGCAAAATCATCAGCTTACCAGTATGATTTTTCCAAGACTTTCAAGCAAAATCACAGAAGATATCTATGACGTACGAGTGTATAAATGCTCTGATCGATGAAAAATTAAGAGAAAGAAAAATTCCACGACTCCATACCATATATAGCAAACACGTATTTGGCTCGTTTAAAGGGCACGTCATTTCCTGGACCTAAGACCTCTGCAATAAAGGGAGGGAGGCTTACATCCGTCACGTATTAAAACTTAGCGCAAGGGCGGAGGAGGGGGGGGGGGGGGGGTGGGGTGGGGGTAAACTAAGGATCTTTCCATTTACTAGGCTTTACAAGACCCATTGTGGTTGACACCCGTTTTCCTATCTGTACAGATCAGAAAGAAAGAGAGAGAGTTGGGATATATGTTCCCATAATAGAGTTTTTGGAGGGGGAGGGGGAGGGGGAGGGGAAATGATACTTGACTATGGGTATGAGGGTCAGGATGAAGTCTCCCATTGATCTGAGATTGAGTTTCGATTTAGCACTAAAGATCCGAAAAGACAGAATTACATCAGAACTCGTAGAGAGATTTTGGAGATGTTCCCATATGTAGCGCTTAGGGCGATAGGAAATGATATTTGATTATGTGAATGACATCTTGATGGCATCACGCCCTCCCTATGCCAGTGAACTTGAGTTTCAGACTCGGCAAGGTAGAATTCCAAAGAGATGCTTGGAGAGAGTTGAGAAATTATCCCAGCAGAACTGGAGTTGCACTGAGGAGAGGGGATGGCACTTGTCTATGGGTATGAGCATCTGGATGGCGTCAAGTCTCCCCCGGGGGGGGGGGGGCTGGCTTGGACTCCGATCGTAAATGGACGGGGATGCTCGTCGTACCTTTTAGGGGTCAAAATCTGCAATCTGGTACCTTTTAGGGTGTCTCAGACTTAAGTGGACTACCAGAGACATAGCTGGTACCTTTTAGGGACTGTTTTGGGGTAAATAACTACCTAAAATAAGCATGAAAGGGACGATTTCGATGGTCTGAATTGAATCTTCAAAGCACATCGATAACAAAGTGTTTCATTACTTTAATTCTGTATTATTGTTTTTGAATTGGTACCTTTTAGGGGTAGAAATGACTTGTTGCCACTCCCACTCCTTTTAGGTACCTTTTAGGGGTCCTTTTCAAAATTTCCGACAAGCATCCCCGTCCTCTTATATATAGGAGTCCATCCTCTGAGTCTCAAATTATCATTTCTTGGCCAACGGTCTGCGAAGGAAGTATAAACAGTTGGTAGATTATCCCAGTGGTATATAGACGTATTGGTACGAGGGGCGTATGGGTATCACGGTGGGGTTAAGCCTCCCAATGAGCCAGTGAACTCGAGTCGCAAATTAGCATTGAAGGTCTGACAAGGTAGAGTTTCACAGTACGCTAGATATTGCAAAAGCGCCCTTACGGTCGATTTCACAAAATGTATAATAAAGTGAGGAAAGAAGCTTCATATTCAGGCTCAGAAAGAAGATCGTGACCAGTTAATTCTTGTTTTGGTTTGTTTGTTTGTTTTTTTTTTGTTGTTGTTGTTTTTGTTGATTATCGATCGTGACCAGATTTTTTGTTGTTTGTTTGTTTGTTTTTGGTTTGGGTATTTTTTCGTCTTTGTTTATCGATTTATAAAATATTTGAGATATAATGAAGACGTACGCTGTTGGCAAGCTACCATGTTTATATATCAGAGGACAGAGACATGGCTTCTCACTTAAACGTCGAGAAATATTTCATAAAGGCAACACAAAACGGTTTCTTATGTTTTTGTTCTGTGACAAGCAAGACAAATACTCGACGCTTTCATCTTTCATTGTGTTTGAATCACATTACGGAAATATGCGCGCACGTTTTTAAGTATGAATTATTTTGTTAGAGAAAGAACACAGAGACAATTAGCTAGCACATTCATACAATGATATGAACGATTTATAAGCACGTGTCTAGTAAAGGGTAATTCAGGCCGATATGAGGATTTTTCTGAACATGATGCCAAATACGCAAACCCCACCCTCCCCACCCTCAAGTCTTGCCTGCATCTCGTTGACGTCACTGACGGTTTCAAAAACTCTGCAGTTCTTAACTCTATTGGTCATCTGACCTCCATTTACCAGCATACAAAAGATGGATTGTATTTAGTTTTAATGATTGAGAACACACGGACTATTAGACATATCATAATCACATTCAAATCTCTGTAAAATAATGCATTCGGTATGCATTAATCGATTGTAGACTATGATCACGTGATGACTATTAGCCATATCGCATTTAAATTTTTTCTAAAGTAATGTATTCGGTATGCATTAATCGATTGTAGACTATGATCACGTGATGACTATTAACCATATCGCATTTAATTTTTTTCTAAAGTAATGTATTCGGTATGCATTCATCGATTGTAGACTATGATCACGTGATGACTATTAGCCATATTGCATTTAAATTTTTTCTAAAGTAATGTATTCGGTATGCATTAATCGATTGTAGACTATGATCACGTGATGACTATTAGCCATATCACATTTAAATTTTTCTAAAGTAATGTATTCGGTATGCATTATTTCGATTATAGACTATGATCACGTGATGACTATGATAGTTAATTTTGGACGTTTTTGTATTTTAATGTATTCCATGCCACCAAGAACCTTCCACTATGGATCAGGAAACTATGGAAACCTTGCAATTGTGTTGTTAACTTGTGCTGGTGGCTATGGTCGACCTAAGCAGAGAGTTTATTTAGAGTGTATTATTACCATTAAACCTCTGCCGACCAAAGAAACAGAGGTGCGATGATATAGGGGTGTTCACTATATTGGGGTTTTATTGATAAAGAAATGTATGGAGATTTCATCTGATGGGACCTGGAGACCTGCCGATTTGGTGCAGTTGGTGGTACACCACAAAGATCTGTTGAGCAGGTGCCCAAATGTTGAATCTGTAGGGGTTAGGGTTAGGTGCGCACCCTCTTTACTTAGACAACGTTGGACCTTTTCCTCTCGATCCTCAGTCCAAAATATCCTCTAGATTCTCTTGATATCATTTTTATTTCTATAACGCTGCACCTCGTCATGAGGGTAACCCTGGATCAGCCTCTGGAGATGTGCGTATTGTGAATCGAGGTGTCTGTATGGAGAAGGTCTACTGTAATAAGATACAACGCATGTGCATGTAGGGATAGTTTTCAAAACCTTCAGACCAAAATCCATTACTCATCACTTGTATTTCAATTCTGATCGTGTTACTTACTTGTTTGGCAGACGAATCCCTTTCCTTTTACAAAGCTTTTCCTGTAGCCACGAGGACATCGACGAACACACCGTGTGGTGGCAATAGATCCATAGAGACGCCGATTAAACTTTGCAAAGCCTTTCCAGCATGTATCACAACGAAATAGAGAGGTACATTTTTTGCAACCTCTTGGACATCCTAGATAAAATATACAATGCATTCAAAAACCGTCTATACCAGAGGACAGAGACATGGCTCGCACAAAAACGTCGAAAATATTTTATAAAAGCAATATAAAACGATCGCTTATGTCTCCGCTGTACTGTGATATAAACACTCTGGAAGATGTAGAGCACTCGAAATGCAAGAGAAACACGGCTATGCCTCTACACCTCCCATCGTGTTTATATCACAGTACAGAGCCATAAGCGATTGTTTTAAAAGCAATAACTTTTATAAAATATTATCACGTGCGCTTTTTATATTCCTTAAGAATAAAACGTCATAAGTTAAACTTCATTGCACGCATTTGTAAGGATCTTGTAAACTTTGCAGAGCTTTACAATTACAGCCATCATATGAAACCTCTCTTTACGAACACATACATAATACGGACATCTCTCTATAACGGACAGGTCTCTATGTCCCAACAGCTGGAATCTCCATACATTTCCTTGTAAATGAAACTCCTGTAAGACGGACAACTCTGCATGTATTACGAACATTTTTCTTCGACCCCTTTGGTGTCCGCTTTAAAGAGGTTCCACTATAGTTTACATTTTTCTTATCCATTCAGAAAAATACGCATAGTATTTGTAAATAATTAATACTACAATTACAATTCTTACTTCGTGCCATCTTCTTGCAGAAAGATCCTTTTGCTGACTTCTTTCCCATGTAACCAGAAGGACATTTCTTGATGCATTTAGTCTTGATATCATATGTACCCTTGTAGCGATACCAACCTTTCTTGCATACCTCGCACTTACGAAGCCATGGGATCATTGCGTGACGACATTTTGCGCAGTGGGGTATTCCACGGCAAGCTAACGAATACAACCAGTCAGATTTAGTCATTAGAATTAGAATTAGTATCACTGATGTTTTTCGTGAGGTCCTGATGCTAGGGGACTTGAAAAAATATAAGTGGAACCATATCAAACCTATTTTTTCGTTCGTGCGCGCTTCCTGTGTTTCTACTATTGGGTTTCCTGTTTACCGTTCAAACTTGCAGATATTGTAGCGGATAAAACACATCACATTGTCCACCATCTTGAAATTAAATTAGCTTAGAAACCTAGCTTTTCGAAAAGCTAGGTTTCTAAGCTAATTTAATTTCAAGATGGTGGACAATGTGATGTGTTTTATCCGCTACAATATCTGCAAGTTTTGATGAAATTTTGACAGTTTGAGGTTCCAAATTGCAGGAAAATCAACAAAAACAAATCTACGTGACTTCCAAATAAGGTAATGCCTGCCCAAATATGGAATAGACTTCATGGCCGTGCGAACGAAATTTTTTATATAGACCTGTTTGATATGTATCTATATTTTCTTAGGTACTTTTGATTTATTATCGTATACTTTTTTTAAGATTTTGAATACATATTTATCATGCACCAAAAAATCTGCACCCCCTAAAGTATGCGATAACAAATCAAAAGTACCTAAGAAATTATAGATGTCTCTATTAAAATCACTACCTCTACATTAAATATTTTTCATAAATCGCTTAACTCACATGTTGATTTTTGCTTAGGGAGGAAAAACCCGAGAAACCGGAGAAAAACCCCTCGTGGCATGGTAGAGAACAACACATCAAACAAACTCAGTTCATGACATATGATCCGAGCACGGGCGATAGGATAATAATCATCTGAAAATTTACTTAAACTAGACGCACACGTGCGTTCACTCGTGCCCCGGGAGCCCTTCAGTGACCGGCCCCGTGCGTACTCTTCATATATCTTAATTTTTTGCTGCAAAGACTTCTACAACGACGTTTTTGACACAATAACAAATCGTGTATTTTTTCGGCGTTCATGTTTCAGATGTTTTATCTATTTAATACGTGACCAAACGCATCAGGTCAAATAGAGCCTTGATTCCATGAAAATATATAAATAAATTGTCTGGCCAGAATTGTGTTAAAATTCATTACAAAAATGTCTCAAGATCTCTTGAATGCTTGAATGAAAAATATAATTGACTTGCCTCTATATCCGTAACATAATAAAGACCTTTTTTGACCTTTTTAGAGAATATCTGATTAGTCAATTTGTCTGTCAGCAGCTTAGTGTTTGCCTTTATCCCAACATGCAAAAATATACCAGTTTATTCAGCTTTTTATTTCACTTTATATCTCAATTGTTTGCTGTAAAGACTTCTACAACGACGTTTTTGACACAATAACAAATTAAAAATCGTGTATATATGTTTTTCGTTCATGTTTCAGATGTTTTATCCATTACGTGACCAAACGCATCAGGTCAAATAGAGCCTTGGTTCCATGAAAATATAAATGCGGAATTGTCTGGCCAGAATGTCGGTGTTACAATTCAATATAAAAACCTCTCAAGATCTCTTGAATGCTTGAATGAAAAATATAATTGACTTGCCTCTATATGCGTTCGTTTAGCAACATGTAGGGTGAGAAATTCGTAGATTTCCAGCTCAAAGGAATTGCTCTGAGTCGCGAGAGTTTCATTTTCAACTACTCCATTGAGAGCTCGATATTTGGTCAAAGTATTGGAGATCAAGCTCAAAATAACAGCCCATTCTGAAGCTCTTATAAGTGTCTAGGAATACCTCGAGTTAAAAGCTCCATTTTCTATTGTCTCACTGCTGGAAAAGCCTGTCTCTGAAAGCTATTTTTTGGGCTGTCCGCCATCTTGCATTCCTAAAGTTCCTGACTGGCGTTCACTTCGAAGACCTTCGAAGAGTTCGCCCTCGCTCAAAGGTGATGAATGAAGGGCATTGTTTCTTACGCTCTTAACCAATCAGGAGTTGTAACACGTCACCGATTGCGCAAGAATGCCGCATTCTCGTGGACGACGAGAGGAAAAAAAAAAGAAAAAAAAAAGAAACATTTGCAGTTTATAACTCGTTCCCGGCCTAAAGGCCTGGGCACGAGTAATAAACAGACAGTATTTATAAATTACCTTGAATTACTGTTATTTTGTCTTTTTGTATTCCTCCAAACGTTTTAGAAAGCCAAATAGTCTTTTACAAGGCCCGTAACTTCTTTAAAACTCCAACCGATGCGTTAGAAACCCGTACGGTTCAACTGTAGCCAACGGTCTGTTGACGCGAACATGATATCCCCTCGCCAGTAAACGCGGTTTAATCAGTCATTGACAAAAGAACCTAGGGAATAGGGCTTTTCTTTTCCCTAGGTTCTTTTGTCAATGATTAAACCGCGTTTACTGGCGAGGGGATATCATGTTCGCGTCAACAGACCGTTGGCTACAGTTGAACCGTACGGGTTTCTAACGCATCGGTTGGAGTTTTAAAGAAGTTATGGGCCTTGTAAAAGACTATTTGGCTTTCTAAAACGTTTGGAGGAATACAAAAAGACAAAATAACAGTAATTCAAGGTAATTTATAAATACTGTCTGTTTATTTAAGTAAATTTTCAGATTATTATTATCCTATCGCCCGTGCGTAGATTTGTTTTTGTTGATTTTCCTGCAATTTGGAACCTCAAACTGTCAAAATTTCATCAAAACTTGCAGATATTGTAGCGGATAAAACACATCACATTGTCCACCATCTTGAAATTAAATTAGCTTAGAAACCTAGCTTTTCGAAAAGCTAGGTTTCTAAGCTAATTTAATTTCAAGATGGTGGACAATGTGATGTGTTTTATCCGCTACAATATCTGCAAGCTTTGATGGAATTTTGACAGTTTGAGGTTCCAAATTGCAGGAAAATCAACAAAAACAAATCTACGCACGGGCGATAGGATAATAATAATCTGAAAATTTACTTAAATAAACAGACAGTATTTATAAATTACCTTGAATTACTGTTATTTTGTCTTTTTGTATTCCTCCAAACGTTTTAGAAAGCCAAATAGTCTTTTACAAGGCCCGTAACTTCTTTAAAACTCCAACCGATGCGTTAGAAACCCGTACGGTTCAACTGTAGCCAACGGTCTGTTGACGCGAACATGATATCCCCTCGCCAGTAAACGCGGTTTAATCATTGACAAAAGAACCTAGGGAAAAGAAAAGCCCAGGGTAGGTAACAACCCTAGATACTATTGTTCTCTCGTCTTCCAATTATCGTAGTTCGAAAGTGACATTTGTGGGAGACAGTGATGACAGATTTTGCCCCTTATCCAAACAGCCCCAGCGCTCACTGAACTTTACGTGCCTGGCCAAGGTCTTGTCAGCACCACGGTTAAGCAAACAAAGATTACGTTAAATGGTACAAAGCGACTGAAACTCTTCTTTAAACCGTGTTTAAACCGCTATTTTTCTTGACCGTAATTTCGCGATGATCGGAGAAACTAACTATTTGACATGAAATGAGCGTTATTTGCCGATGATCGAAGAAACTATTTGACGAGAAATGAGTCTTTGTTTGACTAACCGTGGTGCTGACAAGACCTTGGCCAGGCACGTTGTTTGGATAAGGGGCAAAATCTATCATCACTGTCCCCACAAATGTCACTTTCGAACTACGATAATTGGAAGACGAGAGAACAATAGTATCTAGGGTTGTTACCTACCCTGGGCTTTTCTTTTCCCTAGGTTCTTTTGTCAATGATTAAACCGCGTTTACTGGCGAGGGGATATCATGTTCGCGTCAACAGACCGTTGGCTACAGTTGAACCGTACGGGTTTCTAACGCATCGGTTGGAGTTTTAAAGAAGTTACGGGCCTTGTAAAAGACTATTTGGCTTTCTAAAACGTTTGGAGGAATACAAAAAGACAAAATAACAGTAATTCAAGGTAATTTATAAATACTGTCTGTTTATTTAAGTAAATTTTCAGATGATTATTATCCTATCGCCCGTGGAGAGACTTGACATTAATCCGTTCGATCCTTGGCCTTGGGAGATGATGAAAAACGTTATCTTTACGCAATGAGAATCGTATGTCGCACAACGTAACGGAATATTTATATTAAGGATTATAACACAAGAACTTACGGCCTTTTCGTAATTGTCTTCTGGATTTCTTGGCCTTGCATTTGCTATGATGTTTTGCTTTTTTACTGTGCGGTTTGTTACGTTTTGATTTCTTGGGTCGCCCAGGCCTTGACAGATGAAGGTCTCCACTTCCAAGATCACCGTCGCCTGTCATCCCAGAACCGAGATCGCCGCTGCCAAGCTTGCCACCACTCCCGAGGTCACCGCTTCCAAGGTGATCATGGCCGTCACCTTCGCCTGACATGCCACTACCATAACTCCCACTGCCCGGATCAGTTTCATTTACTTCAGTTGCAATGATGCCCGACCCAGAAGCGTCGACATGATCGTCGTGCCCGTCGATGCCACTGCCCCGATCACCTTCAGCTCCACTTGCAATGTCGCCCGACTCGTCATCATGTGCTTGCACGAGCACTCCCACAAGCACCAAAGCCAATAACAAACTTAAGATTGTTTTCATTGCTGTAAACGTGAAACAAGAATTCATGGAAAATGTCGATTATGGACAATTGCACTGACTCATCCACAACCAACAACAAAGCCAATAACAGCGATAATTATAATAAAATAATAGTGCAGATTTCGTATGAGTTTGAAAAGGACCGCGCCGTGCCGTGACCGTGTCAGTGCCGTGTTTCCTATCAAAACATTCGAAAATTCTGCCGTAACCGCGCAGCGACCGTGCCGCGGCCTTTTCACACTCATACGAAATCTGCACTAATTATGGAATACTTATTATAAAATTTACGCATATGTGTAATGAACCAATTACAAGTCCGCGTTGGTCCCAAAGGCAAGTCGTTACCTGCGTTACGGTCTGAGTCATATGATTGTCACATGATGCAGGCACAAGCTAAGTTTGATCTTGAACTTATGCAACCTCTGTGTTTGGCTTGAACCTGTTCTATGACGTATATGACTCCGTGCTCCCTGAAGATTATTAGTTTAATCGGAAACTTAAACTGAGCCCTAAAATTACACCGATGTACCAGTTGACCTTTCAATGACCAAACGCTTTCTTGTAAATTGTCCTTTAATCGTCCGGTAACTGATTTTTGTATCATTCACTTTCAATATCCAAATATTCCAATTTTTACATTTAGATCAATTGTAAGGCAACGCCTCTAGAAATTTCCAGTTAATATCAAATAATTTTGACTGCAGCTTGTCGGCGTTTGGGTGATTAGATTTTCCAACAAATCCCTATGAAAAGGAGCTACATTAAAAGAGTTAATTCAGATTTAGTTGAAATTACGTGTCTTAGTTGAATGAATTAAAAGGGACTTCTTGAAAAAAAAGATTGAAATATAGCGTTGCTTTTTGACTGGGAAATCAGCTCCCTTGCGAAATCACTTCCAAACTCGCTTCAAAACTTCAAAACTTATGACGTAGCTGTATCATGCACTCCTTATCATATTTCAGTACAATAAATTTATTTATTAATAATGCTTAATGTTTTTAGTCATAAATGTAGATTTATTTTTTTTGTATTTGCGTTGTATTAAGTAGAGTCCACGCCCCCTATGGAAATCAGCTTTCAAGTTGTTGGGGCCAGAGTGCCTAGATAAAGTTTCACAACAACCACCATCTCTAAAAGTCCAATTCATTATTCATGGTACATTTCGACATTCAAGACACGAATAAAGCATGACTATTTAAGCTACTAAAGTTTTGTTATGGGTACCGAAGCTTTATTGCGAAACTTGTCGAGTCACAGCTTTCTCTTACCTCTCAATAAACAAGCCCCCCAGTATATAACACAGACAGCAATTGTTACAGACAAAAAGAATTAACATAAAAAATGATTCAAAAAGAAAACCCTTATACTCAGTAAAATGCATGACTCTCACTTTACCGATCAGTTATAACATGTACTGAAGATAGAATTATTTACGATTATCTTCAGGAAGTGAGCTTTACGAAATACTACGCTTTATACTGGCCAAAACATGAGTTTTTGGTCAGTACTCAGAGTGTCCTTTTGTTAGCGACCGAATACCTGTACTCTCAGCTATCTTTCTCAAACGTTTCAGCACTCTATCGCCAAAGAAGTAAATTGTCAGCTCCATGCTAACAGTAAAGGCCCGCTGTAAAGTTCGTAGGATTTCAGAACTCAGCGAATTCCTTTTGTCAAATTTAAAATATATATAGGGAACTTTTTCCGAAAACCTAAACTGCTGGAGAACAAGAACTTACCAGATGTTAACTCCAGATCCCCAAACAATGAAGTCAATCCTGCAGATCTGCGAGGGTGTTATGCACTGAACGGTTTTGACCTTGATTTATAGGTCTTGATCGTACGACTGTCCATTGTCTTTTTAGGTGAGAAGTGCAACACTTAGTCATATCTCCCCGGGGGAAACCTCCAAAACGGACCCTAAAAAATACCCAAATGCCAAAATTTTCGACCCTAAAATCTAACTAACAGCTCAAAAATACCCCTAAAACTAGCTATTTCTAATAGAAAGTAAAGTGCTGCGAGCAGAGCTGTTCCCTTAAAACTTACGAAAGTACACCGCTTTGTCTGATATAAAATACAATACAATACAATAACTTTATTATTGAAGGGGAAAAGGACGCCCTGGGCATTTGACTACCCCAAACCATTTCCAACGGCAAAACTTAATCCTCTCTCTGATTGGCCTCATTATAATTAAATTATAATGAGGCCAATCAGAAGCATTTGTGCGGTTGAGCTCGATTCGTCTAAAATTACAAGTAAACAAGTTGACCCTACGCACATCCTCGGAGACCCAGGGCGTCAGGGAGGGGGGAGGGGAACGGAGGGGAAAGGAAAGAGGGGAAAAGGACGCCCTGGGCTTTTGACTACCCCTAACTTGTCTTGAGGCCAAACGTCAACAAAGGCTCTGATTGGCCTCATTATAATTTAACAAGACGCATAGCTGCGTGAACTCGGGCTTTCTATGTAGTAAATCATGAGTTCTCTTTGTTAACATTGTCCCTTTAAATTCTCCATTCGTTTATTCTGCTGTGCTCTTTGACCTAAAAGCGCATTTATACAGGCTTAGCCTTCTTTTCTAGAAAGACCTATACCCTATACCTATACCCTGGTTTATCGTCTCCTTCCGACGTTTATTTACTTGATATATAAGAGAGAAACTCTCTAAAGAAAGCGAATAATAAACCCCTGGAGCCTAGGGTAAGAAAGACCCATCGGATTAAAAATTGATTTTTGTTTATAGTCACTACACGTGAAATGGTTTTTTCAAACTAACTTATTTGACTTCTCTGCAGTGTACTATCAATTTTAATCATGATATTTTGATTCATTTGCTTTATTAATAACAACAACTTTTGCAATAATTTGAAGAGACAAATAAATGTGTTTTAAAGTTTATCAGTTTATCTGAAGGGTCAGTGCTCGAGCGTCGGACCGGAAATCCGAATGTAGGCTCAAATCACGCTGAGGGCTCGGAATTTATAAGATCTGAAATTTTTACACTCGCAGAAGCATTCACATCCAACGAACACATTTCCGAGTGACAATCCAATCATTTACTTACAGAAGAATTGTTGGTAATTCTGCCTGCCTTGAAACAAACCAACTTTAATAAAACTGATTTGCAATACTCACAACTCTACAACTTCAACACGGATTATTAGCAGAATTGATTCACAGTTGGTGATCATTAAAGATGAAAACTACTGCTCTATGTTATAACTGCTCTATGTTTTAACTATAACTATTAGACTACGTTGAATTTAAGCACAAACTTTCCTTTATTTTCTTGGTTTTTAGCTTTCAAATAGCAATACAATTTAGATGACTTGGGTATTTCAACGAATACGTTCGTAAACAAACTCAAAAATGTTCGCTCGTAAATTGATCTCTCGTAAAGTTCGCGGACCGACCCGTTCCGAAATGCTTGACATCTTTTAGTGTGGGTCTACCGCGAACGGTGTGTGCCTTTGTATGTGTTTTGAGCGTATTAAACCTAGAATCCATGCTTACTTTCGACATCTTCGACACATCCGCCATCTTGCCATGTGCTTTTGACGCTTATTTAGGTATATACTTCATGGTTTTGAGTGCCGTATAGGCGCTCTGTACTTCTCAAGTAAAGAAGCGACTATATAGGACAATCATGAAGTATATACCTCTCGACGCATGCGCCTTTCTATCTATACGCATGCGCTTTAGTTGCCAGACTGCGTTTTGCGTCGGAACGAGGAAAATAATAACAACAAGACGCATATCTGCGTAAACTCGGGCTTCCTTGATAATTCATTTTTGAAAAATTGCCTTCTAAATATAGATCACAAAGCCTTTTGCTATTGTTTACAATACTTGATAAAGTTTTTGAATTCCAATAACTAGCTGGTGATTTTATTACAGAGTAGCAGATAGAGTAGATGGCTACAGCAACACTTTGTTTGGGCTTCGTTTTGCATGTAGTCGTTTGAGGTAATATGCTGGTTTGTATATCATTAATTTTCACCCCTTTCATTTCAAACATTGCATTGTTATGTATACTCTGGAAATAATGAACTAAACCATTTATGACAGTAGGCAAGCAGTACACATGTACCTTGAGGGTGGCTTCTACCATATAAATCTCTTGCATGAGAATCAAATACTTTAAATTTCATCACCATACCCTAGATACCAGAGTGACTTGTCGTCTTTTGTGGGAGTTAAAAGAGTCGCGAAGCAACGAGAAATTGAGTCGCGACGACGGTCGAGTCGCGAAGTGAATTCTACCAAACTAACTAAAATATACACAAAATGTCCTACAAAATTACTCTAAATCGTAAAACTTCTCAAACCTCTGGCACCGATATTACCCTGGGCCATGTGCGACAAATGCAGACTGCAAACTGCAGACCAGAAAAATTCGATTCGCCAATAGCAAATAGAAATAAATGGATAATCAAAACAATAAATACATGCATGAATAAATAAATAAAATAACTAAAACCATGCACCGGCGTTAGGATATATGGTGACCTCAAAGGTCATACATTGTTGCAACACACTGCTGCCCTGCATTTTGTTCAATTATTAACAACTCATAACCTTGGCTATATGGCCCTGCAATTGTCTTGCTAGGGTTAACATACATTGAAGCAGGACCAGGATTCTATTCTATATCTTTACTCAATTTAAACTCACAATGATTCGCTACGTGGCTCTGACTCTTGTAAAGACTCATAGGTTTATTACATGAAAACAATGACAAATACTGACTAGCTTTATGTTTTAACTTCAACATACGATGATGAATTCTCCTACTGAATTTAAGCACAAACTTTCCTTTATTTTGTTTTTTTAGCTTTCAAATAACAATACAATTTGGATGAGTTAGGTATGACTCTGCTCGCAGGGTAAGTTGAACGAATACGTTCGTAAACAAACTTTCTAACCTTTCTGATCTTGTTCTTCAGACGTTCCATAGTTCGTAATGATATTCTACTTGGTTCACGATCGCGTTTAAATCACTCGATGATGCTTATGAATACGCTTTACATTGGATAATTCATTTGATATAGCATGGTTCTCGATAGGTTCACTCAGAAATGTTCGCTCCTAAATTGATACTCTCATAAAGTCCGCGGACCGACCCGTTTCGAAAACGCTCGACATCTTTTAGTGTTGGCCTACCGCGAACAGTGTGTACATTTATATGTAGTTTGAGCGTATTAGAAAACATATTTACCCATAAATTTGATAGCGATAACTTCGACAGTTCATCCGCCATGATTTCCAAACATATGCTTTGCTTACTTCCAAGCATGCGCTTTACTATTTGCACGCATGCGCTTTACCTACTAGACTGCGATTTGTGACTGAACGACAATGAAGCCCAATTTTAAACTCGGGCATTCCACAGGAAGCCCGAGTAACAAGACGCATAGCTGCGTGAACTCGGGCTTTCTATGTAGTAAATCATGAGTTCTCTTTGTTAATATTCAGAATATTGTCCCTTTAAATTCTCCATTCGTTTATTCTGCTGTGCTCTTTGACCTAAAGCGCATTTATATAGCCTTAACCTTAACCTAAGACCCATCGGATTAAAAATAGATTTTTGTTTACCTGTGAAATAGTTTTTTCAAACTAAGGCCTACTTCAAACGTCGCATCTCACATGTACCGAATTCAATGCAAATTAGTCAAATCTTTTGTTTCTACTCATTATCATCTCATTTGCATTGAATTAAGCACATGTGAGATGCGACGTTTGAACTAGGCCTAACTTATTTGACTTCTGCAGTGTACTATCAATTTTAATCATATTTTGATTCATTTGCTTTATTCATATGTATTTTAATTTATTTTAATGTATTTTAAAGTTTATCTGTTTATCAGTTTATCTGAAGGGTCAGTGCTTGAGCGTCGGACCGGAAATCCGACTGTAGGCTCAAATCACGCTGAGGGCTCGGAATTTTTAAGGAGGGGGACATTGGGGGGTTCTGGATCCCGCAATACCGCAAAAAAATTTCGGAAATCCCGCAATACCGCGTAGAAATATCGCAAATCCCGCGTACCGCAAAAAAAAATAAAAAATAAAATAAAATAAAATAAAATAAAATAAAATAAAATAAAATAAAATAAAATAAAATAAAATAAAATAAAATAAAATAAAATAAAATAAAATAAAATAAAATAAAATAAAATAAAATAAAATAAAATAAAATAAAATAAAATAAAATAAAATAAAATAAATAAATAAAATAAAAATAAAATAAATTACAATTTAAACTTTTTTTCGGCGAATTGTAAATATCGTATATGACAAGCCACGCAGTGCACGTTTTGGTCGGGAAACAAAGAAATCACCATTTTATCGACTTAGCTTTCTTTTACTACGACTCACTTTAAACACTTTGCGTGACTAAAACGTAAGGTATCAATATTTTACAGTTGTAGAAACGATCTACATAAAGGGATTGAATACTGGAGAAACGCCTCGTAACTGAAGTAACTTTACTGGGTTCTCGTTCTTGAACTATATCGACGATAAACTGTTGAATACATTGGCGACGATTATCGTGGCGGTTCTAAATAAAGTTAAACACAATAACTTACAACTTGAAGTTCGATTAATGCCAAAAGAATGGTTGAAATACCTCATGGTATTCTCTCCTCATCAGCTTGAACGTTCTCGCAACGGAAACTTTATACACGGATTAACATGAATTATGAAGATTAAATTTGGCGGCAATTTCCGCTGACCAGTAACGCTAGATTCTACAACAGTATAAATCGGTAGATCTGACCTTCTGTATAGAATGGAGCATTCATCAGATTCATATATTATACTCATATATCAGTCGTCAGCGTCGTAGGTCGTCTCCAGCTTTCCACAATAAATACATGTCACTATTATAATCACGAAACTATCAGTTAATAACATCAAGTAGTGCACGGTCATGTATCAGAACAACTTACCTAAAGAAGAAGACGTTTGTTGAAACATGTTCGCCTCCCTTTCCTTCTTCTATGAAGAAGGAAACGCATTCTATTATGCTTGATTTACTGATCAAGGAAATGTGGCACACTTCTTTACTGAGCATGATTACAATAAAGAATGATGCTGAAAAGGTCTGTAAACGCACGAGATTACCAGGTCAAACCAGATACTTGCACGACCTTGCGCTGTTTACGTGACTTTACAGGTCGCTCGAGTTACATTTAAGATAATCTTCGTTTATGATTGGTTCTTAATTGAAATATGACATATGATATCCAATTCCTTAGCTTGAGATGACAAAAAGGTCAAGCCAATGTAACTAAAACTACAACGACTACAAAATCCCGCATACCGCTGGGCTAAAATGATATCGCAATACCGCAATTCGAAAATGTTTTTCCCGCAATCTCGCATCTTAAAGCTGTAAATATCGCATATCGCACGGATCGCAAATCCCGCATTACCGCAAGATTTTGATCATTTTACCGCAATACCGCATTAAAAAATGGTCAATACCGCAATACCGCAAACCCCAAGGTCCCCCTCTTTAAGACTGAAATTTTTACACTCGCAGAAGCATTCACATCCAACTAACACATTTCCGAGTGACAATCCAATCATTTACTTACAGAAGAATTGTTGGTAATTCTGCCTGCCTTGAAACAAACCAACTTTAATATAACTGATTTGACAACTCTACAACTTCAACACGGATTACTAGCAGAATTGATTCACAGTTGGTGATCATTAAAGATGAAAACTACTGCTCTATGTTTTAACTATAATTATTAGACTACGTTGAATTTAAGCACAAACGTTCCTTTATTTTCTTGATTTTTAGCTTTCAAATAGCAATACAATTTAGATGACTTGGGTATTAGTTCAACGAATACGTTCGTAAACAAACTCAAAAATGTTCGCTCGTAAATTGATCTCTCGTAAAGTTCGCGGATCGACCCGTTCCGAAAACGCTCGCCATCTTTTAGTGTGGGTCTACCGCGAACGGTGCTGTGTGCCTTTGTATGTGTTTTGAGCGTATTAAACCTAGAATCCATGCTTACTTTCGACATCTTCGACACATCCGCCATCTTGCCATGTGCTTTTGACGCTTATTTAGGTATATACTTCATGGTTTTGAGTGCCGTATAGTCGCTCTGTACTTCTCAAGTAAAGAAGCGACTATATTGGACAATCATGAAGTATATACCTCTCGACGCATGCGCCTTTCTATCTACGCGCATGCGCTTTAGTGCCTAAACTGCGATTGTGGACTGAAGGCAAACAAAAAAATAATAAATAAAATAACGAAGCCCAATTTATAACTCGGGCATTCCTACGGAAGCCCGAGTAATAACGAAGCCCAATTTAAAACTCGGGCATTCCTACGGAAGCCCGAGTAATTATAATGAGGCCAATCAGAAGCGTTTGTGCAATTAGATTAAAATCATCTAAAACTAGACGCATAACTGCGTGAACATGGGCTTCCTAATTAGTCATAAGCTTCGTTTTTATTACGTATAACAATGTACAATTTAGCTATAAAATCAATATGTACTGATACTTCTATCAAACAAGCTACGCATCTATTCTTGAAAAAGCGACTTATTATCCAATTTATCTTCAGCTTCAGTAATATGTGTTATATCTGTGTGGTCATTGCTAATATTTGTACAATCAATAACAACATCTTTATACAATGTGTTACTAGCTTTAAGCCATGTATTAAAGTGCTGCTTGTACAGATGTTGGTCTGGCAGCTTCAAAATATACATGACCTCTAAATTGTAGTTTTATTTTTAACTTAATCGCTGGAGGACGAGGCAGAATGTTACATGTCTTATCACATTGCACTGGTACATTGCAAATAGAGCCTTTAACCTTACGTTGCTGACCTTTAGGCATAATAACAATTTTTTCAAATACATGTACCATACGCTGTGCTATCAATATTTGTTCTAATTTTCGTAGACATTCAAGTTCAGTTTGTAAAACTGTTGTGGTACGTTTGAGCGTATTTTATGATAAACAAAGCATGCTACTGAGTTCACGGCTACGATGACAACGTAAATGCCTATAATTATAATAAACAAATCTTGAATAACGAGATCTAATATTATCGGTGATCTTTATTGTGACTCTGCATCGATCATTATATACATGTATAATCAATCAACTAGTCTTATCTAATAAGTCTTACATCACAATCACTGAACGATGAAATGACAACAGTTTGAGTATAGCAGTCGAAGAACTTGACTGTTTTGTACCCTAATAAAGTTAATAGTAATAAATAAGGAAAATAAAACATACTTTCTTGAAGTAAAAAGAATAAAAGAAACAGTGTACTTAGCATTATTACAAAAGAAATGATCATCTTTGATGTCGCTTTGCCTTGAGTGTGGGATGGTTTTGTGTAAACACAGTCGCTAGTCTTGTATCTTGTTCGCTTGAAATCCTCATTTTTTGCTCGGTATATCTTTGTTCACATTCTGTACTTGGATTCTTTGTGGTTTTAGAGTTGGTATAAGCTGAAATATAAGTCGCTTTTGTATAGATAGGTAGCTTGTTTGGCTTAAGTTTCACGAAAAATTCACGGTATCTCGACAAATGCCCTTTTGCGTGGATAATTCCCGATCAAGACGACAACACGCATGCGTGGACATTTTGACGACCAAGACGACAAACATAAATAAAGGCGAATTTAAAACATGGGCTTCGCTTCCACAGGAAGCCCATGTAATTACCAGTAAGCAAGTTGACCCCACGCATCGCCAAGACTTTAAACAATACAAGCTGTCACGTTTAGTTTGAAAAGAACCATGTTTCCAGCTCACCGCGAATTTTTAAACAATAAATACGTAATCTCTTTCATGTATTTTGCAATAGCAATGAGTTTAGAGTGAAAAATATAGATAAATTGCAAAGACCTTGGTGAAACAAGATTTATTTGAGGAACTTCTCACAGGATATGGCTTAACAACTGTCACTATATCAAAGCGATAATTGAAATGAGCCAGATATTTTTGTCATTTGAACTTTGTTTACGTTAGATCATTTAAAAAACCTTGGATTTTCTCTGACGACCCCTAAAAAATACCAAATCGGCGATTTCAACCCCTAAAAAATAATACGACGATCATCCCTAGCACACCAATATAGGGAGTACCCCCCCCCCCCCCCCCCCCCACCGGGCATGACTCCTTCACGCAGTGCTTTATATTGGTATCATGCACGCATTGAATCTGGAAAATCGATCAACACTGGTTGCTTATGTTTGTGGTATGCGTATTAGATTGGCTTTCTCTTTGAACACAGCCATAGTCTTTTAATAGCTACTCCATCCTGGCTAGCAGCAGTTCGCTTCGGGTTCCCGACGGCTGAAATCTGAGCCTAAGTGTACACAGGCTAAGACGAGTTATTCTTTGATTTTTCGATCAATCGTTCAGAAAAAAATAAATGTGATCACAGAAATTTCCATTTATTGACAAGCTACATGATATATAATGTAAAAAGAGTTCTATGGCATATTGCAATCTGCTCCTAACGTTGTCACTAATGACCACAGGTAGCCCAAGCTCACTATTTGTCTCAATTTACAAGAGAATGTATGGGGATTTTTGAACCCTCAATAAATGACTCAAATTGTAATAAAATTCAACAAAAACTTATCAGTGTCTTGCTTTATTCCTCTTTAGTCCCCTGACGGCGTTTCAGTCGATTTCGTCTGGGTTTAGCTACTTTTTCCCTCCTCAACTTCTTAGTTGAGGAGGGAAAAAGTAGCTAAACCCAGACGAAATCGACTGAAACGCCGTCAGGGGACTAAAGAGGAATAAAGCAAGACACTGATAAGTTTTTGTTGAATTTTATTACAATTTGAGTCATTTATTGAGGGTTCAAAAATCCCCATACATTCTCTTGTAAATTGAGACAAATAGTGAGCTTGGGCTACCTGTGTAATGACCTCTGTTCACCTCCAGAAGAGTAAACTGAACTGGTTAAAACATGTCTCCAAAATCGTCATTCGTTCATTTATGTTTATGTTTATTTACGGTTTTTTATTTGTATTAATGCTCCCAACCCATTAGACACATTAACTGACAACAGTTTGTGGGATAAATGGGGAATGGTGATTAGGTCTCCGTCTGCAATCACAGCCGACAGCATACTGGTCAGTGCATGGCAAAGAGAGGTCATAATCCTCTCTCCAGGGGTCATAATCCCCTAGGCCGCTGAGAGGTGAAAATCACATTCAACCTCTACTAAGGGGTGATCATCCCTTATGCTCATCCGAAGTCACATCAGATAGCATTGCATGGCAAGGAGAGGTATCCTCTCTCCAGGAGGGTAAACCCCCCTGGGCCGCTGAGGGGAGAAAATCACATTCTACCCCTACTTAAGGGTGATACTCCCTACCTTAGCCTCATTGTTCCCATGGCAACTGAGAAGGGGGGTGACAATCCGATAATCCCCAGTAATATCAGTAAACCATGAGTCTATGGGGCAAGGCGTGACCAGTATGGGAGAGCCTAATCCCCATCCCTTAGTTTATTAAAACATGGTTTAAAATAAGACTAGCATATTGTATTACATATATTAACTAGCAACTTTCGATTGTTCTTTTCCAGCTAATGCTGGGATTGTTCATGATAATACTTCTACCTCATGTCTAAAAGATTAATGGTACAAACTGTAACAGACATTTGGTACTCAGATATACTAAATAATGCTAATGTACATCATATTATGAAATACACAAATAATTCACAAAGGGGTTTTTGCACTAAATATGCTACTAGGACAGAGAGGGTAAAGGTGGGTGGGAAAAATGCTTGTATCAAGTTGGTTGCTTATACCAGAATGAATGAAAACTTTGGCTGATCAATTACAAGTGATACACAACTCAATTGCCAAATGGGCGAGTAGCCCAAAAAATAGAGAGCCGAGGGCCTTTGGGCAGTTTTCGAGAGTTCAGTTCAGCTGCTCAAAAGATGTTGACCCATTAAACGCACCTTGAAAAGCAAAAGCTGTTTAATCCTTATTGACAAGTTTTAATTACCTTTAGAATGATTTAACCAAGCGCTTGTCGGGTTTCGAAAATTTTCCTAACTAAAAGTTCTACTTGAGTAAATTATGTATGGCACTGGATAGATTTTCAAATGCATTTGCCAGATGAATTTGTCAGATATGATGAATGCTTTTGTTATATAAAATTTGGTCAGGTTTTGTCATCCACACGACCAAAAATAATTGTCAAATTGAAACTTTGTTCGTGTTATTGGCTTAACAGCCTTTTAAACATATTTAACAAACCATCTTTGACGATCAGGGACAGTCGATCAATTCCTTTGACCCTATTTAACTAGCAAATCCAATTGCATTTACGTGATTTGTGAATTCATAATGCTGGTGACGGTTATCGGATGATAACCGAAATATTAAAAAGAAAAACATGAACAACAAATGGCTTCTAGTTTTCTCATTTATACTATAAGTGTATACCCGAATAAACATTTTTATGTGCAACGTTGTTCTCAGTTTTTTTAAATCCAGTAGTTTATTTTTGGAAACTCATTTCCTTTTGGTGTCTTTTTTACATATGGAGACCAACCGTGGTTGCTACCTTAGCAGGCGTAATCTGGACAGAGGCCAGGTCCGCTACAGTTGATTGTTGCTATTATTACTCTGAGCCCTTATATAAAACGGCCAATAATTTGATATCAGTCAACTTAGTAATTAACCTTGGGTCATGTTTTTAAGGTTTCATAAGCACGTTTTATGGTAATAATTAGTCTATGAGAATATATTAAGGCCAAACATTTTTGACACAATTAAAACAAAGGAATTCAAATTAAATTGGTCTTCGGTATTTTACTGTACATCCAAAAAAATCGATATATTTTTACTATAAATATAATTATTTCAGTTCATGCTTTAAGAACTAGAATAGACTGAGTTATTATCTTCTGGGGCACGCCTGTCTATGCAAGCAAACCCCCAAAACTCGCCAAGACAAGGCGCTCAAGATTAAACTATAGAACATCTATATAAAGTTTGTTTTAATTATATTTTATCGGAACCTAGGCAAACTAGACCAAACTAGGCATAACAATACTATGCTGACATTCGCAACTGTGCACATGAATCCAGCCTTTTTCTTTTTTTTTGCAGGCAGTCATTAGCTGGTTATCGATTATTTCAAATCATGTCATCGATTCCTTGAAAGTCAAGCCCGAAAGGTTGGATTCAATTTTCAAGTAAAGTGTGTATATTTACGTAATGTAGTAATTTTGACCATTTTCAAAATTACTTGGCCTCGAGGCTAACCAGGCCATGGCTGGCTGGTTTCTTTTGTTTCGTCATGTTAATCTCGTTATCAAGCAAATTTTGAAAGGGGTCTATAACCCCGGAGTTTGTTTTTGTTTTTGTTTGTTTGTTGTTGTTGTTGTTGTTGTTTTCGGTTGTTGTTGTTGTTTTTGTTGTTGTTGTTGTTGTTTGAACAATTGACCACTTCCCTTAGAAGATCGAAATAAGAGGATCTATTTTAATAAAAGGTATACTTACTTCTATTCTGTGAAGCCTCAGTTACGTTTGCTGCTGTTTGAGTTATGCTGACGTTATTGCTGGAATCGTTTTCAGTGATACAAACCACTTCACGCCGACTTTCCAACTCAGTACCACGTACAAGAGTCATTACAGTGGTTAAAACCAGCGTCAAAAGAAGGTTTTTCGCCATTTTAATGACTATACACAAAGCAAATCTCAATGAAACATATTATATAAGAATTTGAGTGAGGGCAACTTGAAAGCACACAGTTCAGTTGACAGATATATAACATCATCGTAAGTTGTTTGCATGCAAGAAAAATTCAGTTCACTAACTTTCAAAATTTATGAAAATTTCCCACTCTCAAAATATTTGAATTTTTGTCCAATACTTTTGATATCCATCCTGGCCGAAATATAAGTTAAAATTAGCATATGCCAGCTAGCCCTAACTGTGCAACGGCATACACAGGAATATACAGCTTTCAGTCAGTTCTAGAATTACAAAGTTTCACTAATATAGCCTTCCGACCCGCTGATCTCATGAAAATTTGATCAAACAAATCTATCATTATTGTGTAGGAGAGACTGGGAAACCATAGAATTTGAATCCACCAAACCACTATTCGCTATAATTAGTACTATTAACTTCCCGAGCCATCAGCAATTGAAAAATGTATAGTTATAATGATCACCCTGCAAAATCATCAGCATACTTACCAGTATGATTTTTCCAAGACTTTCAAGCAAAATCACAGAAGATATCTATGACGTACGAGTGTATAAATGCTCTGATCGATGAAAAATTAAGAGAAAGAAAAATTCCACGACTCCATACCATATATAGCAAACACGTATTTGGCTCGTTCAAAGGGCACGTCATTTCCTGGACCTAAGACCTCCGCAATAAAGGGAGGGAGGCTTACATCTGTCACGTATTAAAACTTAGCGCTTAGCGCAAGGGCAGGGGAGGGGGGGGGGGGGTTGGGGGTAAACTAAGGATCTTTCAATTTACTAGGCTTTACAAGACCCATTTTGGTTGACACCCGTTTTCCTATCTGTACAGATCAGAAAAAAAGAGAGAGAGTTGCCGGGATATATGTTCCAATAATAGAGTTTTTGGAGGGGGAGGGGGAGGGGAAATGATACTTGACTATGGGTATGAGGGTCAGGATGAAGTCTCCCATTGATCTGAGATTGAGTTTCGATTTAGCACTAAAGATGCGAAAAGACAGAATTACATCAGAACTCGTAGAGAGATTTTGGAGATGTTCCCATATGTAGCGCTTAGGGCGATAGGAAATGATATTTGATTATGTGAATGACATCTTGATGGCATCACGCCCTCCCTATGCCAGTGAACTTGAGTTTCAAACTCGGCAAGGTAGAATTCCAAAGAGATGCTTGGAGAGAGTTGAGAAATTATCCCAGCAGAACTGGAGTTGCACTGAGGAGAGGGGATGGCACTTGTCTATGGGTATGAGCATCTGGATGGCGTCAAGTCTCCCCCGGGGGGGGGGGGGGGGGGCTGGCTTGGACTCCGATCGTAAATGGACGGGGATGCTCGTCGTACCTTTTAGGGGTCACAATCTGCAATCTGGTACCTTTTAGGGTGTCTCAGACTTAAGTGGACTACCAGAGACATAGCTGGTACCTTTTAGGGACTGTTTTGGGGTAAATAACTACCTAAAATAAGCATGAAAGGGACGATTTCGATGGTCTGAATTGAATCTTCAAAGCACATCGATAACAAAGTGTTTCATTACTTTAATTCTGTATTATTGTTTTTGAATTGGTACCTTTTAGGGGTAGAAATGACTTGTTGCCACTCCCACTCAGGTACCTTTTAGGGGTCCTTTTCAAAATTTCCGACAAGCATCCCCGTCCTCTTATATATAGGAGTCCATCCTCTGAGTCTCAAATTATCATTTCTTGGCCAACGGTCTGCGAAGGAAGTATAAACAGTTGGTAGATTATCCCAATGGTATATAGACGTATTGGTACGAGGGGCGTATGGGTATCACGGTGGGGTTAAGCCTCCCAATGAGCCAGTGAACTCGAGTCGCAAATTAGCATTGAAGGTCTGACAAGGTAGAGTTTCACAGTACGCTAGATATTGCAAAAGCGCCCTTACGGTCGATTTCACAAAATGTATAATAAAGTGAGGAAAGAAGCTTCATATTCAGGCTCAGAAAGAAGATCGTGACCAGTTAATTCTTGTTTTGTTTTTTTTTTTTTTTTTTTTTTTGTTGTTGTTGTTTTTGTTGATTATCGATCGTGACCAGATTTTTTGTTGTTTGTTTGTTTGTTTTTGGTTTGGGTATTTTTTCGTCTTTGTTTATCGATTTATAAAATATTTGAGATATAATGAAGACGTACGCTGTTGGCAAGCTACCATGTTTATATATCAGAGGACAGAGACATGGCTTCTCACTTAAACGTCGAGAAATATTTCATAAAGGCAACACAAAACGGTTTCTTATGTTTTTGTTCTGTGACAAGCAAGACAAATACTCGACGCTTTCATCTTTCATTGTGTTTGAATCACATTACGGAAATATGCGCGCACGTTTTTAAGTATGAATTATTTTGTTAGAGAAAGAACACAGAGACAATTAGCTAGCACATTCATACAATGATATGAACGATTTATAAGCACGTGTCTAGTAAAGGGTAATTCAGGCCGATATGAGGATTTTTCTGAACATGATGCCAAATACGCAAACCCCACCCTCCCCACCCTCAAGTCTTGCCTGCATCTCGTTGACGTCACTGACGGTTTCAAAAACTCTGCAGTTCTTAACTCTATTGGTCATCTGACCTCCATTTACCAGCATACAAAAGATGGATTGTATTTAGTTTTAATGATTGAGAACACACGGACTATTAGACATATCATAATCACATTCAAATCTCTGTAAAATAATGCATTCGGTATGCATTAATCGATTGTAGACTATGATCACGTGATGACTATTAACCATATCGCATTTAAATTTTTTCTAAAGTAATGTATTCGGTATGCATTAATCGATTGTAGACTATGATCACGTGATGACTATTAACCATATCGCATTTAATTTTTTTCTAAAGTAATGTATTCGGTATGCATTCATCGATTGTAGACTATGATCACGTGATGACTATTAGCCATATTGCATTTAAATTTTTTCTAAAGTAATGTATTCGGTATGCATTAATCGATTGTAGACTATGATCACGTGATGACTATTAGCCATATCACATTTAAATTTTTCTAAAGTAATGTATTCGGTATGCATTATTTCGATTATAGACTATGATCACGTGATGACTATGATAGTTAATTTTGGACGTTTTTGTATTTTAATGTATTCCATGCCACCAAGAACCTTCCACTATGGATCAGGAAACTATGGAAACCTTGCAATTGTGTTGTTAACTTGTGCTGGTGGCTATGGTCGACCTAAGCAGAGAGTTTATTTAGAGTGTATTATTACCATTAAACCTCTGCCGACCAAAGAAACAGAGGTGCGATGATATAGGGGTGTTCACTATATTGGGGTTTTATTGATAAAGAAATGTATGGAGATTTCATCTGATGGGACCTGGAGACCTGCCGATTTGGTGCAGTTGGTGGTACACCACAAAGATCTGTTGAGCAGGTGCCCAAATGTTGAATCTGTAGGGGTTAGGGTTAGGTGCGCACCCTCTTTACTTAGACAACGTTGGACCTTTTCCTCTCGATCCTCAGTCCAAAATATCCTCTAGATTCTCTTGATATCATTTTTATTTCTATAACGCTGCACCTCGTCATGAGGGTAACCCTGGATCAGCCTCTGGAGATGTGCGTATTGTGAATCGAGGTGTCTGTATGGAGAAGGTCTACTGTAATAAGATACAACGCATGTGCATGTAGGGATAGTTTTCAAAACCTTCAGACCAAAATCCATTACTCATCACTTGTATTTCAATTCTGATCGTGTTACTTACTTGTTTGGCAGACGAATCCCTTTCCTTTTACAAAGCTTTTCCTGTAGCCACGAGGACATCGACGAACACACCGTGTGGTGGCAATAGATCCATAGAGACGATTAAACTTTGCAAAGCCTTTCCAGCATGTATCACAACGAAATAGAGAGGTACATTTTTTGCAACCTCTTGGACATCCTAGATAAAATATACAATGCATTCAAAAACCGTCTATACCAGAGGACAGAGACATGGCTCGCACAAAAACGTCGAAAATATTTTATAAAAGCAATATAAAACGATCGCTTGTGTCTCCGCTGTACTGTGATATAAACACTCTGGAAGATGTAGAGCACTCGAAATGCAAGAGAAACACGGCTATGCCTCTACACCTCCCATCGTGTTTATATCACAGTACAGAGCCATAAGCGATTGTTTTAAAGGCAATAACTTTAATTTATAAAATATTATCACGTGCGCTTTTTATATTCCTTAAGAATAAAACGTCATAAGTTAAACTTCATTGCACGCATTTGTAAGGATCTTGTAAACTTTGCAGAGCTTTAGTACAATTACAGCCATCATATGAAACCTCTCTTTACGAACACATACATAATACGGACATCTCTCTATAACGGACAGGTCTCTATGTCCCAACAGCTGGAATCTCCATACATTTCCTTGTAAATGAAACTCCTGTAAGACGGACAACTCTGCATGTATTACGAACATTTTTCTTCGACCCCTTTGGTGTCCGGCATCTATAGTTTACATCTTTCTTATCCATTCAGAAAAATACGCATAGTATTTGTAAATAATTAATACTACAATTACAATTCTTACTTCGTGCCATCTTCTTGCAGAAAGATCCTTTTGCTGACTTCTTTCCCATGTAACCAGAAGGACATTTCTTGATGCATTTAGTCTTGATATCATATGTACCCTTGTAGCGATACCAACCTTTCTTGCATACCTCGCACTTACGAAGCCATGGAATCATTGCGTGACGACATTTTGCGCAGTGGGGTATTCCACGGCAAGCTAACGAATACAACCAGTCAGATTTAGTCATTAGAATTAGAATTAGTATCACTGATGTTTTTCGTGAGGTCCTGATGCTAGGGGACTTGAAAAAATATAAGTGGAACCATATCAAACCTATTTTTTCGTTCGTGCCGTCCTCGGAGATCCAGGGCGTCAGGGAGGGGGGAGGGGAGCGGAGGGGAAAGGAAAGAGGGGAAAAGGACGCCCTGGGCTTTTGACTACCCCTAACTTGTCTTGAGGCCGAACATCAACAAAGGCTCTGATTGGCCTCATTATAATTTAATTACAATGAGGCCAATCAGAAGCGTTTGTGCCATTAGATTAAAATCATCTAAAATTACCAGTAAACAAGTTGACACCACGCATCGCCACGGCTTTAACAATACAAGCTGTCACGTTTAGTTTGAAAAGAACCATGTTTCCAGCTGACCGCGACTTTTAATCAATAAATACGTAATCTCTTTCATGTATTTTGCAATAGCAATGAGTTTAGAGTGAAAAATATAGATAAATTTCTAAAGACCTTGGTGAAACAAGATGTATTTGAGGAACTTCTCACAGGATATGGTTGAGCAACTGTCCGACTATATCAAAGCGATAATAGGGCTGCGCGGCCAAGCTAATAATAGATTTAATCGGCTTATGACACCCTACAAAGGTCAGACAAACATTACTGAAAATTAGTAAGACGAAAGACAGAAAATTTGAAAATTTTGTTCTGTAAATGGTCGCTACAAAGCAATGCTGTTGGGGAGAGTGTCGGAGTGACTCAAGATATTCAGATCTGCTTCATTTAAAGCTTAAACATCAATTTAGAAGAAGTTAAACCAATATTTTGACTAGCAATAAAGTCAATAATACAAGTGACTACTTTTCACGTTTGCCGCTTTGTTTTGGTAAACTGTGTAATTCTCAGGAAGGCTGGTGAATTCAGAGCCAGGAAATTCGTAGTCTTCGGGCAAAATAACTAATTTTTCCTCCAATAAAATACCCTGTTTTTCCATAGAATATTACAGTAAATGTATGGCACATCCGGTCTGTTTGTCTGACCAATATGTCTGACTGTAGTATTGTATTACAGCTTAATAAGCTTAGTTACGCCACGACCGCGCAGCCCTATTGAAATGAGCCAGATATTTTTGTCATTTGAACTTTGTTTACGTTAGACCATCTAATTGGATTAATTTTGGCCTCAAGACAAGTTAGGGGTAGTCAAAAGCCCAGGGCGTCCTTTTCCCCTCTTTCCTTTCCCCTCCGCTCCCCTTCCCCCTCCCTGACGCCCTGGGTCTCCGAGGACGCGTTCGTGCGCGCTTCCTGTGTTTCTACTATTGGGTTTCCTCTTTACCGTTCAGTAAACACATCACATTGTCCACCATCTTGAAATTAAATTAGCTTAGAAACCTAGCTTTTCGAAAAGCTAGGTTTCTAAGCTAATTTAATTTCAAGATGGTGGACAATGTGATGTGTTTTATCCGCTACAATATCTGCAAGCTTTGATGGAATTTTGACAGTTTGAGGTTCCAAATTGCAGGAAAATCAACAAAAACAAATCTACGCACGGGCGATAGGATAATAATAATCTGAAAATTTACTTAAATAAACAGACAGTATTTATAAATTACCTTGAATTACTGTTATTTTGTCTTTTTGTATTCCTCCAAACGTTTTAGAAAGCCAAATAGTCTTTTACAAGGCCCGTAACTTCTTTAAAACTCCAACCGATGCGTTAGAAACCCGTACGGTTCAACTGTAGCCAACGGTCTGTTGACGCGAACATGATATCCCCTCGCCAGTAAACGCGGTTTAATCATTGACAAAAGAACCTAGGGAAAAGAAAAGCCCTATTCCCTAGGTTCTTTTGTCAATGACTGATTAAACCGCGTTTACTGGCGAGGGGATATCATGTTCGCGTCAACAGACCGTTGGCTACAGTTGAACCGTACGGGTTTCTAACGCATCGGTTGGAGTTTTAAAGAAGTTATGGGCCTTGTAAAAGACTATTTGGCTTTCTAAAACGTTTGGAGGAATACAAAAAGACAAAATAACAGTAATTCAAGGTAATTTATAAATACTGTCTGTTTATTTAAGTAAATTTTCAGATGATTATTATCCTATCGCCCGTGGAGAGACTTGACATTAATCCGTTCGATCCTTGGCCTTGGGAGATGATGAAAAACGTTATCTTTACGCAATGAGAATCGTATGTCGCACAACGTAACGGAATATTTATATTAAGGATTATAACACAAGAACTTACGGCCTTTTCGTAATTGTCTTCTGGATTTCTTGGCCTTGCATTTGCTATGATGTTTTGCTTTTTTACTGTGCGGTTTGTTACGTTTTGATTTCTTGGGTCGCCCAGGCCTTGACAGATGAAGGTCTCCACTTCCAAGATCACCGTCGCCTGTCATCCCAGAACCGAGATCGCCGCTGCCAAGCTTGCCACCACTCCCGAGGTCACCGCTTCCAAGGTGATCATGGCCGTCACCTTCGCCTGACATGCCACTACCATGACCCCCACTGCCCGGATCAGTTTCATTTACTTCAGTTGCAATGATGCCCGACCCAGAAGCGTCGACATGATCGTCGTGCCCGTCGATGCCACTGCCCCGATCCCCTTCAGCTCCACTTGCAATGTCGCCCGACTCGTCATCATGTGCTTGCACGAGCACTCCCACAAGCACCAAAGCCAACAACAAACTTAAGATTGTTTTCATTGCTGTAAACGTGAAACAAGAATTCATGGAAAATGTCGATTATGGACAATTGCACTGACTCATCCACAACCAACAACAAAGCCAATAACAGCGATAACTATAATAAAATAATAGTGCAGATTTCGTATGAGTTTGAAAAGGACCGCGCCGTGCCGTGACCGTGTCAGTGCCGTGTTTCCTATCAAAACATTCGAAAATTCTGCCGTAACCGCGCAGCGACCGTGCCGCGGCCTTTTCACACTCATACGAAATCTGCACTAATTATGGAATACTTATTATAAAATTTACGCATATGTGTAATGAACCAATTACAAGTCCGCGTTGGTCCCAAAGGCAAGTCGTTACCTGCGTTACGGTCTGAGTCATATGATTGTCACATGATGCAGGCACAAGCTAAGTTTGATCTTGAACTTATGCAACCTCTGTGTTTGGCTTGAACCTGTTCTATGACGTATATGACTCCGTGCTCCCTGAAGATTATTAATTTAATCGGAAACTTAAACTGAGCCCTAAAATTACACCGATGTACCAGTTGACCTTTCAATGACCAAACGCTTTCTTGTAAATTGTCCTTTAATCGTCCGGTAACTGATTTTTGTATCATTCACTTTCAATATCCAAATATTCCAATTTTTACATTTTGATCAATTGTAAGGCAACGCCTCTAGAAATTTCCAGTTAATATCAAATAATTTTGACTGCAGCTTGTCGGCGTTTGGGTGATTAGATTTTCCAACAAATCCCTATGAAAAGGAGCTACATTAAAAGAGTTAATTCAGATTTAGTTGAAATTACGTGTCTTAGTTGAATGAATTAAATTAAAAGGGACTTCTTGAAAAAAAAGTTTGAAATATAGCGTTGCTTTGTGACTTGGAAATCAGCTCCCTTGCGAAATCACTTCCAAACTCGCTTCAAAACTTCAAAACTTATGACGTAGCTGTGTCATGCACTCCTTATCATATTTCAGTACAATAAATTTATTTATTAATAATGCTTAATGTTTTTAGTCATAAATATAGGTTTTTTTTTGTTTTTTTTTTTGTATTTGCGTTGTATTAAGTAGAGTCCACGCCCCCTATGGAAATCAGCTTTCAAGTTGTTGGGGCCAGAGTGCCTAGATAAAGTTTCACAACAACCACCATCTCTAAAAGTCCAATTCATTATTCATGGTACATTTCGACATTCAAGACACGAATAAAGCATGACTATTTCAGCTACTAACGTTTTGTTATGGGTACCGAAGCTTTATGGCGAAACTTGTCGAGTTACAGCTTTCTCTTACCTCTCAATAAACAAGCCCCCCAGTATATAACACAGACAGCAATTGTTACAGACAAAAAGAACATAAAAAAATTAAATGATTCAAAAAGAAAACCCTTATACTCAGTAAAATGCATGACTGACCGGAAGCAAATTTGTAATAATTCAGAGCGGAAGTGAGTTAGTGTGTACAGCGTGTAATGTGATAGGGGGTGTGGTGTGAGAGTCGACATAAGGGAGAAACTAAGACAGAGTTGAGAGAACAAGTTGTTGTATTATCAAGTGATTTCAGTGAATTAAAAGCGAGACGAAACCCAAAACACAAGTGACTATTCCGTGGCGGAATCAATTTCCGCACATGACTCTCACTTTACCGATCAGTTATAGCATGTACTGAAGATAGAATTATTTACGCGATTATCTTCAGGAAGTGAGCTTTACGAAATACTACGCTTTATACTGGCCAAAACATGAGTTTTTGGTCAGTACTCAGAGTGTCCTTTTGTTAGCGACCGAACACCTGTACTCTCAGCTCTCTTTCTCAAACGTTTCAGCACTCTATCGCCAAAGAAGTAAATTGTCAGCTCCATGCTAACAGTAAAGGCCCGCTGTAAAGTTCGTAGGATTTCAGAACTCAGCGAATTCCTTTTGTCAAATTTAAAATATATATAGGGAACTTTTTCCGAAAACCTAAACTGCTGGAGAACAAGAACTTACCAGATGTTAACTCCAGATCCCCAAACAATGAAGTCAATCCTGCAGATCTGCGAGGGTGTTATGCACTGAACGGTTTTGACCTTGATTTATAGGTCTTGATCGTACGACTGTCCATTGTCTTTTTAGGTGAGAAGTGCAACACTTAGTCATATCTCCCCGGGGGAAACCTCCAAAACGGACCCTAAAAAATACCCAAATGCCAAAATTTTCGACCCTAAAATCTAACTAACAGCTCAAAAATACCCCTAAAACTAGCTATTTCTAATAGAAAGTAAAGTGCTGCGAGCAGAGCTGTTCCCTTAAAACTTACGAAAGTACACCGCTTTGTCTGATATAAAATACAATACAATACAATAACTTTATTATTGAAGGGGAAAAGGACGCCCTGGGCATTTGACTACCCCAAACCATTTCCAACGGCAAAACTTAATCCTCTCTCTGATTGGCCTCATTATAATTTAATTATAATGAGGCCAATCAGAAGCATTTGTGCGGTTGAGCTCGATTCGTCTAAAATTACAAGTTCTTAAACAAAGCGAGCGGACACGTGAAAACCTTAAAGAGAAACAGAAGTTGGTTGTATCGAAAATTATTCAGAAACAAGATGTGTTTGCAAAGCTACCCACAGGATTCGGGAAAAGTTTGACTTTAATACCAAATTTTGCCTGATCTCGGTGTGCAGACTTGACACACAAACATGTTAAACTGTCATAGCATCCAAGCGTTAATTGAGATGTGCCAGATATTTTTGTTATATGACCTTGTTTACGTGGGATATCCCTAATAGGATTAAGTTTTGCCGTTGGAAATGATTTGGGGTAGTCAAATGCCCAGGGCGTCCTTTTCCCCTTTTCCTTTCCTTCCACCTCCCCCTCCCCCTCCGGTCCTCACCCTCCCCCTTCGCCCTGGGTCCCCGAGGATGTCTGATATATCAAATGTTTCTTGTCTATCTCCTATGCTATGCGTTGTGTGACGAACACTGCTAGTTCGATCATGGCTAGTTGACCTTCAATATTGAACTACAAGGATCAGTGTCGGACACACACAGTTCAAAATATTTAGCACTTTGAGTAAAGCAATTTTTCAAACAATCTCAAACGGCTGATTATAAAACTAACTGATTTTAAAAAGCTAGTTTATTTAGGGAAAAATGTGAATCGCTGATCGTATGTATCGCGTGTTCGTCTAGTGACATCCTTGAATCGACTCTCGATACGGTATGGACTTGAACCGCTGATCGTATGTATCGCATGTTCGTCTAGTGACATCCACAGATTACACTGTGTTCCGAATAGGTGGCTACTCGCTTCGCTCGCAGCAAATACCAAAAAATCAAACAACGTTGTTCTAATAAAAAGGCAGTAAGTAAAAAAGAATCGTCTCGTTTATTTTGTACCCCTAAAAAATACCATCTTTTTTGAAAAACCTTGGATTTTCTCTGACGACCCCTAAAAAATACCAAATCGGCGATTTCAACCCCTAAAAAATAATACGACGATCAACAACAACAACAACAACAACGTTTTATTTGGCACTGTATACTTAAAGTACATAGGTGAAATCCAAATAAGTTAAATTTCTCTATAATTTTAAGTCTCTAATTTCCTTTCTCGTATCAGCATGCATTTATATACATGTGCTGACACAGTTTTTTGTAGAAAGCTTGTTCTGGGATTCATCAGAAATAAAAAACGATTATCAGTGTTCATGTTGTTGATATTAATATTAGTATTTTTTTGAATAAGTTCTGCTAATTCTTTTCTGTTGGTGTCATAAAGTGGACACCAGATAAGAAAATGCTTTTCCGATTCTATTCCCATATTGCATACTGGGCAAATCCTTTGTTCATAAATCAGGTACGGCCTTCTATACCGTCCCATTTCTACTTCAAGTCTATGATTACTAATTCGTAATTTTGTGAAAGCCACTCTGTGCTTAGTGTTGGTGACGTGACTTAGATAGTCTTCAAAAACATACTTTCTTTTGAATTGACGGAATATTCTTAGTTTGTTTTTTTGTCTGCTATCTTTTCTTATATCGTTATGGATGTTGCTCCACCAATTTTGGATTTCGATATCACTTATTCTCTGTTTGATTACCTTTTTAATTTGTTTCAATTTCAATTGAGGCTCATTCTGGCTCATCCAGATTGTCCCTAATCCTACATGATCCAAGGCATTCTTTATTTTGTTACTCCAAAAGGCCTTGGATTTCTCGTTTTTTATTGCTTGGTATATCAGAGTTGAAAGTTTCTGAATTTCTGAATTTATGTCTATGAATTTAAGCCAATAGCTTAAGCTTCTAGCTACTGCTTTGCATTTTATTGGTAACCTTCCCAATTCGGCTCTGCATGCATCATTACTAGCATACTTAGTTACTCCCAAAATCATTTTACAGAATTTTATATGAACCATTTCCATTGGTTCTTCATCATTAGAGTTTTTCGTTTCGATCCCCCAGACCTCGCTCCCATATAGAAGGACTGGAGAGACGAGTGTGTCAAAGAGTTGAGTGGTTAATTTTATGTTCGATTTAAAATAGTCTCCCATTTCTCTTTTTAGTTTATATAGAGCTTTTAGCGCTGTCTTTTTAAGTTCTTGTTTTGCTAAAGTGAAGCTTCCAGAAGTTGTAAAATGAAGACCAAGATATTTATATGTTTTAACGTTGTCCAGCTTAGAGTTGTTTAAAAAGAATTTGTAGTTATTCATTGTCTTTCCTCCGTTGTTAAAGATCATTACTTTAGTTTTAGAAATGTTTACTGTCAGATTATTCTGCTCGCAAAATTCTTGTAGTTTATTAAGGTACTTCTGTAATCCTTGTGCCGTTTTAGAGAACAAAACCAGGTCGTCCGCATATAGAAGAGAACTAAGTGATTTGTCATTGAACTTTACATCATTGACATTGCATGTGTTTAATTTCTCAGGGAGGTCATGGAGATATAAATTAAATAAAGTAGGGCTGAGCATACAGCCTTGTTTAACACCCGTATAACAAGGAAATGTTGGTGAAATGTTTCCATTGATTTTCATTGCTGATTTGTCTGTTGCATACATAGATTTTATTACTTTTAAAAAGTTGCCGTTAACGCCGACACTATTCAGTTTATCCAGAAGCTTCCTTCTCGGAATACTATCAAAAGCCTTTTGGAAGTCCACAAAGCATGAGAAAAGTAAATTATTTTTCTTCTTTGGTTTGCTTTTTACATATTTATCTATGATTGATTTGAGTATAAAAATACTGTCTACTGTGCCGTGTTTTTTCCTAAATCCTCCTTGTTCTGCTTTTATTACTCCATTTGTAGTTAAATAGTTATAAAGTCTTTTGTTAAGTATGGCTGTAAACACTTTGCCTATTGCAGAGAGAAGTGTTATGCCACGGTAATTTTCAGCTTTTGTGGGATCTTCCTTTTTAAATATAGGGACAATATAACCTACATTCCATAATGTTGGGTATGCTCCGGTCCTAAGGATTTTATTAAAAAGTGCCTGAAGGTGACCTTTAAGTGCATTTTTTCCAGTTATTAAAAACTCATTAGGTATGTTATCGGGGCCGGGCGCTTTACGTTTTTTGAGGACACTTATCACTTTATCTACTTCCTGGTCTGTGATTGGAAAATCTAACGTCCCTTGACTGGAAATCATTTCTGATTCTGTATCCGTATCGATTACGTCCGATGTATTAATACTATTAAGATTTTTAAAGTGCCAAAATAAATCTTTTTCATTAGCTTTGCAAGTGCTTCCACTTCTTTCTTTACCTATTGTAAAGAGTTCTTTCAAGTTTTTCCAAGTCGACTTCGCATCTTTTAAATCGAGATTTAATAGTTTGGAATCAAAATAGCTACGTTTTTTTCGTCTGCACATGTTTCGGAATTTCCTTTTTTTAATGTGTAGGTTGTTACGGAATTGGTCATTGTTTGGATTCTTACAAACTAGTCTACCAAGAGATCGAAGATTTTTCTTCTCAGCCTCACATTCGGAGTCAAACCATTTCTTCTCGTTTTCTCTTGTTGGTCTGTTGTGTTTCGAGTAATGGAGACCTGATTTTATTCCTAAGTTGATTAAACTGTCAGTAAATATTTTCACAACTGAATTTATATTTTCAGTGCTTTCTATTATTTTACCTAGCTCCATTTGCGTTTCTGTCGCATTCAGTATTTCTTTGAGTTTATCGCCAACCTCGTTGTCCCATTTGAGGTTTAAATTGTTTGCAAATTCAACATTTTCTTCCATTTCTATGTCGCCTCTGGTCTTGGCAAACAAAGGAATTTCAATTCCATAGGAAATGTGACAATGATCTGAAAGATCAGGCATTAACGATCTTACATTTAGAAATCGAGTTTTTTCAAGTAAGTTTACGTGACCGATTACATAATCAACTAGGCTGCTGCCATTGTAGCGATAACAGGTTTTCTTTCCTGTCAAGTCACCAACAACTCTACCGTTATAAATTCTTAGATTACAAGCTGTGCACATATCTATTAAGGATCTACCTCTTTTATCAATAGTTTCTTTATCGGTAGAGTGCCTATCAAATTGATTGTCAATTAGATAGTCATCTGGTAAATTAAGATATTTGTTGTCATCCTGACTTATGTATTCTTGGATTTCCCCAGTTCGTGCATTGAAATCCCCTTGTAATAACACTATTCCTTTTGCTGAGAAATTAATTATATCTAATTCTAGATCATCGAGTAAATTTTCATTATTTTCCTTGCTAGTTGTACTAGGACTTAAGTATACAGTACCTAAATATATATCATGGTTGAATTTAAAATACTTTTTGTCTAATTTACACGTTTTCATTTGATGTGGGTATATATGTTACTCCTTTACTAATTCTGTTATTTATGTAGACGGCTATTCCACCAGCGTGTCTATTACCTGTTTTATCACGGTATTTTACGTAGTGTTTATAGTCGTTTAGATTCAGATCAGATTCGTTGTTGGCATGTGTTTCAACTATACCAAAAACATCATGACGACTAATTATTTCCCCCACATCTTTAAGTTTTAGTTTGTTCCCTAAATTTTTACTGAAATGTCCATGTAAATTCCAATGTCCGAGTCGTAAACACCCAGGCATTGTTAATATATATGAAAATTTTTGTATTTATATCAAACTAATAAACTATTTGGTAAACTAAGTATAGATAATTGATCAACCCTTAACCCTGACTATGTTGGTTTACCCTCAACCAGCTCGCTAGTGTCTCTGCCGCCTGTAGCAGGTGTCCAAGTTCCTCTCTATCTGTGTCATCGTATGGTGCAAGAGGTGGTTCCTGTCCTTGCGATCCTGATGATGCTTCTCGTGTTTGCTCCATGTTCTGTCTAGATGATTTCCAGTCCCATGAAGATGGCCCTCGTCGCGTTTGTCGTAAGGGAGCTCTATTTCTTCTTCTTTGTGCTGGATTGCGCCACCTATCCTGGTTGTTAGCACTACGATTTTTTAAATCAAGGCAGTATTTCAGATTGCTGACCAACTTTTTAGTTCCAATCTGGTTGTTCAGGTGTACATGGTCGTGGTAGACTTCGACATTTAATGTTCCATCTCTGTTACATGCAACTCGAGTGTTGTCTACAAAGGTTACATTGTATGAGTATGAGTATAAGTATGAGTCGCATTGTCTCTGAAGCTCTGCATTGATTGCAAATATATTCTGGTTTTTCTCGTGGTCCCATGGTGTATAAATAAGACCTGAGATTGCTATCCTAGCGCCTGGCCAAAAATGCTGTACAAGTGATACGATCTCCATTTGGTTTTCCACAATATTGTTGTTGTCTAGTTTTCCAATATCATTGATTCCAGTATGTATTATTATTAGCTCATAGCTATTGTTATCTTCAATTGTTCTTAAATGTCTAAGAAGTTCCCTTGTGCCTCCAGCAACATACTGTTTATTTACATATCTTCTCGGGGCAAACTTTTCTTGTCGAATTCCTCTGAACATTGAGTCGCTGATCATCAATATTGGACCTTTATTTGTATCCTGGTTGGATCCTGACGAAATTGGGTCATCGTAGTAATTTTCAGGTTGTTCCACTGTTTGCGTTAAAATTTCTTCGTTCCTGTTGTTATTGCCTTCAGTTTCAGTTAGTAGTGAGAATCTGTTTTCAGTAGGAATGTTGTACTGCAGAGCCTGTGGATCTTCCACTTCCTCTCGATCCTCATTAGAATCCTGAGTTGCAATCGTCGACGAATGATTAACTGGCGCGCTGACCTTCTCAGCAAGTTCGGCTAACGATCTATCCGCAACTTCCAATCTTTGCATAACTGTCTTTGTGTCCTTTGTTATTCTTTTGTGTGCGTCACTTACTTGATTCTCAAGGGTTTTAAATCTGGTTTCATATTCATCTTTAGCATTTTCTATCAAATTATTTACCAACAATTTAACTTCATTTATCCACGTTTTCGTTTTCTGTTCGAGGTCTTTGATTTCTAAAGCAAGTTCACTGACCTCAATTGAATTCCTGGTAATCTCTTTTTCCAGTCTTTCGTTGATTTCTTTTTGAGAATTAAACAGAGTTTGTAGCTCTTCGTAACGGTCATCATGACCCTCTTCAACTTCTGAACTCTCTACAACAATAATGTTTGCTGTATCATCCGTTTCTGGGTTCGGTTGATTGTCTTCAGGACTTTCCTGTGACTCTTGATTCTTCAAAGCTAATTCCTGTAATTTCTTATTAAGTGCCTCTTGGGCTTGATCTTTATCGGTGAACTTTCCTAGGCAATGTTTGCCTGGCCTGTCCAGCTCTAAAAATTCGTCGTACGACTCCGTTAATCCGGCATCGTGTTTGTTCGTCCACAAATAGAAAGTAGTTTTCTTTGCTTTTGCCATAGCTCCGACTAAGTCGAGTTAGTCAGGGGTTTTCGTTGATCTATCGCTCCGCCATCTTATCGCTCATCTCGTACATGATATATCCCCGATCATCCCTAGCACACCAATATAGGGAGTACCCCCCCCCCCCCCCCCCCCCCACCGGGCATGACTCCTTCACGCAGTGCTTTATATTGGTATCATGCACGCATTGAATCTGGAAAATCGATCAACACTGGTTGCTTATGTTTGTGGTATGCGTATTAGATTGGCTTTCTCTTTTATTCCTTAAATCGGTTCTTTTTAAACAATTCTGAATTTGGGTAAGATGTTTCAGAAATTATGAAAATGCTGACAGTTTCGTTCTAACGGTTCTTGCAAAAACTTCCTATAAATTAATTTGATAAGCTACAAATTTGACGAAAAAGCATGCTATTGTAAACTAAAAAAAAAATGGAAATAAACAGTTACGTTGTTTATATGTGTGTTGTCCGTCCACATCACACAGAACTTTTTTATTTTAGATCTGCTTCTTGAATTTCCCAAAGTTTCTTTTACGATTTTCATTAGTCTCACTGAAAAGAATCGCGATGGCTGTTGTCATCCAAAGAATCAGTTCTCAACTTATGAATGTGAAGAAGTTCAAGATTATTGAACCGTTCCTGGGTCATCGTTGTTCGCAGCCATGTCTCTAATCGTTGAGCTGCTGAAAACGACCTTTCTCCAGATAAACTGGTTGATGGATTTACAAGGACGACTAGCTTGCATACTTTCACAATCTGGCTGATCAAAGCCCTTTCCGATGTTTCCAAATCTTTGACATTAGAAAATAAATAAAGAATCATAGAAAAAAGTTCGGGGGGGGGCTAAAGACCCCCCAGCACATTGGACATTGGATCTTTGAACTAAAATCTGTTTTAGATCAATGTGGGTTGGGTAACATGTGGGCAGAGATAAATTATGATACTAGTTTCTCAGGGCCCATCGCATTTCGCGCAATTAAAACTAGGCTGATCGATATAGAACTGCAAGTTTGGAATGGGGAACTCTTCAATGATAACAGGAGTATCCCTGGACAAAAAAAATAAATTAAGAACCTATCGTCTTGTCAAGTCTGAATACTCTTTGGAAAATTATTTAATTGAAGTTAAAAACTTTGAACATAGAAAAGCTTTCACTAAGTTGAGGATAAGTAACCATGATCTTGAAATTGAAAAGGGTAGATATGTGGGAGGATACAGAAAACCAGAGGAAAGGAAGTGCTTCTTTTGTCCTGACGCAGTAGAAGACGAAAGGCACTTTCTCGTCTATTGTCCTCTGTATACCGATCTAAGAAACGAATCTCTCAAATTACTGGAACAAAATAATAATTATCGCCATCTTACTGACGATCACTTGTTTCTGCTACTCCTGAACCCGCCCAAGGATTTGCAAGTAGCAGCAGCAAGGTTTGTGTTTAAATGTTTTTCTAAAAGAAATCTTGTATTGAAGAGATAGTTCTTGCCATTCATAATTGTAAATGATTTTTTCTTTCTTAATTAATTATAAACTTATTTGGAAAAATGTCGAGATATAGTTATATAAGACACCAAATAAAACACTTCTGTCTGTCTGTCTGTCTGTCTGTCCCTCTCCGCGGCCCCTGACTAAGCAATAAACGAGACATGTTTCCCACTGTCAGCTCTGTTGCCAGTAAAAGGGGTATGACGATACACGTTCTCTTCCGTTAATGGGGTCAAAGGAAATATTAAAGATGTCAAAAGCTTTTTTATTGCCAAGTTTATGGCATCCGGATTCCTGCTGGTTCACAATACGTAATTATAAATAGCCAGAATATTTTTCTAAAGCCACTAGAGTGATGGCACCTAATCCGTGAAATAGATTTTACTCTAATAGACATTAGTAGACACTATTTCTATTGTTTTCTTTTGTTTTGATTTGACTATTAGACATTGGCTATTAGATTTTGTTTCACGGAATATGTATCATTACCGGGCAGAAAGTGGACTGGGCCCTAGCAAGGGATGTGACGTCAACCCAGGGTCACTGAATTATATAAGATACTCTGTAGTTTATGTTTGTAATTTTGCTAATTATACCTTCCAAAACTTGTATGTTCTGACTCATAGCTCGCAAAAGCTATGTTTCAGATTGTCTCAGACTCATTCTTGGTTCATGTTTTGCTGGATTTGTAATTGGATTCGAAGACGAAGGAGACTCTGACAGCTCGACTATGCTCAAAGTGTCAAAGCGCAATCGACAAACCGAGCACGAGCTAAGTTTGCAACTTCAGTACATTTGACTTTTGCTCAAAGCTTCACAAAATCCAAATTACCGTAGGTAATTAAATCTTACCGTAGAAGAGACTTTAGAATCACGAGGCAATCAACTACGTGGCGTCATAGGATTGGCTCAGACTTCCAAATCATGGGGTATAAAGGTCATGATATCAGGGGCGTACAGGGGATCTCACAGCACGATTCACGAAAAATTAAAACGCCAAATGACGTATCACGGACACTTGTCTGATATATTCCCGAAAAGGAAAGACAAATAGCTAGAAAACTGCTTAATTATGTTCTCAGTACACCGTTCATGCATTCTTTACGTTACATATGCGCTTTGAGATTCAATAAAACTAAAAATCGCGGAACTGGGAAAATTGGATTTACTTTTTCAGTAATTCACGTAGGAAAAAAAATCCCGAATCTCGAACAATTATTTCTGGTTTTTTTTGTCACGTAAATGTTTTTCACGAATCACGAGAAATGCTTGATCACGCGTCACGTAAAAAACCCTATAGATCGATTTCACTGACGTCATCGAGAAAAATAAAGTCGGTTTCAGAGCATCAAATAAAATAAAAATACTTGTACCTCAAAGAACAACGAAATCGTTGCAACTCTAGAAAATATTGAGTCAAAAGAGCTTTTCACCACGAAGATACGAATGTTTGAATGTGGGCTTGTTGTTGGTAAGAATGTATGGGGCCGCCATATTGGTGTACACCAACATGTACACCAATTATGGCGACCATAAATACCAAGCATCGAAATGATATTAAAAATACATTTATTTGTTCATTTTATTGATTATATATATAGATAATGACAATTAAGTTCATTGCCAAAGCAAATGAGGTGAAATTTGTCGCAAATTGATGTGTTCTTACGTCGTTTGAAAATGCGTGACTGCATGGCGTGACACAATTTTGGTGCCGATAATTTGCCAAGCGATGAACAGAATCAGACCAAATTTCCAGAGACGACTTCTTTTCATGATACATACAAAATATCAGGCAATCAGCTTTCTCCGAATTTTAGTTTAGATTTTGGTTCTCTCGTGACGTCACGTGAAATCGATCTATACGCCCTTGTGATATGTTTAGATCTATTGTGATATAAATCAACATATTCTACTGTGAATTCGTACTTCGTTTTTAATAAACATTTTACAAAAAAAGGTAAAGGTTTCATAAACGTCTTCTCTGTTCCTGTTTTTGTTGGCATATTTGATCATTTTTATTACCCCACTTTATTTGTTGGCCTTGGTTTTGATCCAATGCGGAAATGGTTGCCCCCACAGAAACCACTCCTAAAACTAGCTTTGTTACGGAAATGAAGCAAGAAAAACAAAAACGACTTTTAAAACCTTATCTGAAAACATCTCATATATTACAATTGAGAAGAGAATTATAGGAAGACAACAATATATATATAATATATAGAAAGTAAATATCATACAAAAAAATTAGAGAATGAAAAGTGTTGATGTACATCTGCCCCACCCAGTGACCCTGAAATACTTCTAGACGAATCTATTGACGAATTAGAGAGCTCAGCCTGTTGCCATAATATCGTTTGACGTCCGGTAATCGATACATCGTACGATCGAAAAGAGCTATAAATCAAGGTCAAAATCGTTCAGTACATAACACAGCTTCGCAAGATCTGCAGGACTGAATTCATTGTTCGGGGATCTGGAGTTAAAAATCTGGTAAGTTCTTTGCACCAGACTTGCACTTACAAACCTCTTAGAACAGAATTTGAAAGACCAGCAATTAGGTTTTCGGAGAAAGTTCCCTATATATATTATTAAATTCGCTGAGTTCTGAAGTGCTACGAACTTCACAGTCGGCCTCATGTAGCCAACATAACAATTTTCTTGTTTGGAGATACAGCACTGAATCCACATGAATCCATGCAGTTCAGAATTGATCACAAAAGCACAATCTGCAATCAACCTGAGTGCTGACAAAAAAATGTAACTAGCTATGTTTTGGTATAAAGCTTATTGAATTCGTAGTGTTTTCCGTTAACATTATCATTGTTAAGCAATTCTTCTGATCAGCAGTCTTTATGACGTCTGTGATGAATATCCCGCGGGCAGTAAATCTTGGACCTGAAAAAATTGGTCCTACTACATACAGAGTCCATCCAAGGACACCGTTATGGTATCATGAATTTGTTCTGTATAATGGTTCTAGAAAAGAACAATAACAATAATAAACGAGACGTGAATCTCACTTCCTGAATCGTAAAGAATTGCATCGTTAGAGTGAGTGTTACTGAGTAAGCGTTTTCTTTTTTTAAGCGTTATTTACCTTCGTTTCGTCTGTAACATTTGGTGTCTGTATTAAATACCCGGCTTATTTTATTGGATTAAAACTTGCACAAGCGGCTAGTTTTTGACACTTTTACATATATTACTCGATTACTCGATATTGAAAAAGCATGTTTTATTCATGTCCTTGAATGTCGCAATGTATCATAAATATTAAATTGGACTTTTAAAGGTTTGGAGAAGAACCTGAAATTCAGCTGCAATTATTTTCAGTTTGTACTCTGTGACATGCTGAGGACATGCTGAAACAAAATATGACGTCCATACGTGGGTTTCCGCAAAGGACTTAGCTGGGTCATATTCGCCTACGCTGCTTGCTGCGTAATTAATGCTTTGTCCTGTCAAAGCTGTGTTTCAAATAACGTTGATGAAAGAAACTAACAGGGTAAAGAGAAAGAAAAGAAGTGGCGAATAATGAAAGAAAGAAAGAGAAAAGAAGGATTGAAAGAAAGAAAGAAAGAAGGAAAGAAAGAAAGAAGGAAAGAAGGAACGAACAAAAGAAGCAAAGAAAGTAAATGAATGAATGAATAAATGAATGAATGAATGAATGATTGAAAGAACAGGATTAATGAAGAATAAACTACTAATTTGCCTGAATATCAAGGACAAAACTCGAAGGGAAAAGGGCCTGGGGACGAGGTTGGGACAAGACTTTTCCGTCGTTGTTTAAGCTATTGCTGTTACTGCATTATTATTGTTGTTGATGCTTTGGTCATTGTTTTGGTCATTACTGGCTTTGTTTGGAGTGAGTGAAACTGTCAATAATTGACATTCTTCATGAATTCTTGTTTACAGCAATGAAAACAATCTTAAGTTTGCTACTGGCATTGATGCTGGTGGGAGTGCTTGTAAAAGCACATAACGGCGGACTGGAACGATGACGGACACGATAATAGCGACGATTTTGGGTTGAGCGGCATTGCAAGCTCAATAGCTGGAGCTGATCTGGTCAGTGGCATTGATGGGCACGACGATAATGATGACGATTTGAGTTTGGGCGGCATTGACGTAGCTGGAGCTGATCTGGGCAGTGGGGGTCATGGTAGTGGCATGTCAGGCGATGGTGACGACCATGATTTGCTTGGAAGCGGCGATCTTGGAAGCGGCGACCTTGGAAGCGGCGACCTTGGCAGTGGCATTCTTGGCAGTGGCGATCTTGGGTCTGGAATGTCAGGGGACGGTGATCTTGGAAGTGGAGAACTTTTCGTTGGAATGACAGACGACTATGATGATGATGATGATGACGACTATGATGATGATGATGATGACGATGATGATGATGATGATGATTACCACATGATGCCTCAGCTGCACAGGCCTGTATGGCCCAAGAAAAGGAAAGGCCGTAAGTTCTCGTGATAAAATCCTTAACATATAGATATTCCGTCACTCATCAGTATCTCTTTCACATTAAGCTGAAGGCGGGGATGTTTACGTTGTGCGACATACGGTTCTTATTGCATAATGACAACGTTTTTCTTCACGTTCCAAGGCTAAGGAGCGATTATTGGATTAATGTCAAGTCGCTATCCCTTACACTAATTTGAGCAAATTTTATCACGCTTTTTGCACCTCAAACACAAGGAAACGTCGTTTTTTTTGCACCTTAGTGTGGACGAAAATCCAGCGCATCGAAAATTAAGTACGCATTTTTTATAGGAAAACATAGACTTTCGAGTGCTATTTGGAGTAGATTTGAACAAGTGAGTTTTTCAGCCGTAGGCTTCTTCCTTCCACGTATAAATTCTCGTATCTTGTTGTTTTTAGTTTGCAAAGTCAAAAACTGCGCCGTCTGTGGTCTGATGAGCTGTGCACGCTGCAAACCTGGATACACACTTACTAGGACATGGTTTAAAAAACGCTGTGTACGCAATTGTCCTCCTGGCCAGAAATTCATTAAAGGAAGATGTGCTAGACCAAGTAAAAATGGTGAGTAAGATACAAGAGGAAAACTAAATTAGGTCATTGCCGGGGGGGGGGGGGGACCCCATATATTTGCTATACGGGTATGTGCCGCTGGATAGGTTATGGTTTTTGACCCTGCTGTCTTGAACAGGGTATACATTTTACCCAAAATTGTCTTAAACAGGATCTATAATTTTGACGAGATCCCAACCCATATCATCTTTTTGTGTCTTTAGATAGGGTACGGTATTCAAAATAAACAAAAAAGCGCCTCAGCCGTTTTTTGTCTAATCATATGCAACGGATTGGAATCGAATGACGAGGCTAGGGTCGATTTTCTTCTCATTTGTCTTGAACAGGGTATGGTTTTTTCACTTTCGAGAACTCCGGCGGCACATCACTATCCAAAACGGGGTTGAGTACCCCCCCCCCCTCCCCCGGGGAGGGGGGGTCATTATAACATCCTGGATTTCCTGTGTTTGCGAGGGGAAGAGATAGATACTCCTCTTGGCTTAAAACGAAATTAAAAAGAAAAGAAGAAAAGAAAGAAAGAAAAAGACTAATGACCAAAGTTAAAGAGCAAACGTTTGTTCAATATAATAAATATATAATTTGTGCACTTCGAAAACTCTGTTCCCAAGAAATCATGGATAGTTCAACTGATATTTTTTCGAGTTCCCTAGCATCAGGACCTCACTAAAAATATCAGTGATACTAATTCTAATTCTAATGACTAAATCTGACTGGTTGTATTCGTTAGCTTGCCGTGGAATACCGCACTGCGCAAAATGCCGTCACGCAATGATCCCATGGCTTCGTAAGTGCGAGGTATGCAAGAAAGGTTGGTATCGCTACAAGGGTACATATGATATCAAGACTAAATGCATCAAGAAATGTCCTTCTGGTTACATGGGAAAGAAGTCAGCAAAAGGATCTTTCTGCAAGAAGATGGCACGAAGTAAGAAAACTAGATATCATTTTAACACTATTGTATTACTCTGCGTATTTGCATGAGTGTAAACCACTGTAGAAACTCTTTAAAGCGGACACCAAAGGACCGCAGAAAAGTGTTCGTAATATAAAGGTGTCCGTTTTATAGAGGTTTCATTTATAAGGAAATGTATGGAGATTCCAACTGTTGGGACATAGAGACCTGCCCGCTATAGAAAGGTGTCCGTATTATGAAGGTGTTGATGATGATGATGATGATGATGATGATGATGATGATGATGATGATGATGATGATGAAGATGAAGATCCTAGTGGTGGTGGTGAGACAATATGGTAAAGAACGTACAATCATTAACCATAAAATTTCCTGTGCAGAATGCCGTCTAATGCCTGGCTGTGAGGAGTGTCCCAGCATCAACACCTGCCTTAAATGCGGCCAAAACCTTAGCCTTCATCATGCGTTATTCAAATCTAGATGTGTAAGGAAATGTCCACAAGGTTATGAGAGTGTCGTTAAGAACGGTACAAGAGTCTGCCAGCTAGGAGGTAAGTTAACAAATTTCCAATGGCTTACAGTGGTATAGACTCTTACTTACCAACATTTTACGTCACACATGGTCAAAATGTTATAACTAATTTTGACAATGTGTCGATGTGAAACCACGTAAAGCCATCATACATGTCGACCAATTATTTATTTTCCCCTTAATGTTTTGGAGAAATATCGAAATTGAAAGTGTTTAGGAGTGTTAGGGTCCTTTGAACCATAGTCGTTTTATTAAAAACACTTATCAAACCTAAACTACTGAAGAAATAGAAAACGCACGCGCGTGCTGTGTGCAGATTTAGAGCACGTGGGAATTGATCAGAACACGAAAGATCTAGAAGTATTAAGAGAAGCACGAGGCGTAGCCGAATGCTTCTCAAAGCTTCTATTTCTTCTATTCAAGTTTTCTTTTTCTTTTATGAAATACAACGTTGTTTTCGAGTAAATTCACTGTTCATTTACACTGACAAAAAACTCGAAAGTGCACGCGCGTGCTGTGTGCAGATTTAGAATTCGCAGTATACGCGTCCTTCGGCAATGACCAATGAGAGCGCGCGTTATATGATGACTATTTTATAAATCATTGTACAGCTACCATATGATAACTTACATAAATCTATGTGCATTTTAGAGGGCTGTGGTGATCAGTTCTGTGCTATGTGTAAACAAGGATGGTTTAAAGTGCCTTTTAAGGGACGTAAATGCTACAAGCAGTGCCCAGCAGGGTATTATCCATTTGGGAATCGCTTCTGCAACAGTAAGTTAAAAAAAGAAAAAGAAAAAAAAGTTTAATCAGCTGAATTTCCGTGAATACAAAATTGATATGTTGAAGCTTTCGACACACGAGGCGAGAGCCAAACGTTTGGATTATGCTTTAGCTCAGAATTGTAGCTAGGTAAAGGATTTTAAAATGGCTTATGCATAATATAGGCTGAAGGTTGATAATGTTGCATTCAAAACCGCATAGTCGTCGGTCTTAACCTTACGCAAGGGAGCATAATACTAAGAGAGCAAAACTCATTATCAATATCTGTGCGACATTGATGTTTGTGGCGACTAAGGTTATTTTTAGTAATAACATTATCGCGCGTGCAAGGCTCTCAAACAACAAAATATGACTGCCAAAAGCAAACGCTTTTTCCGCGTTCAAGTCAAAAATCAAATTCCATTGTTCGAGAGCCTTGCGCGCGCGATGGCGTTGTTACTAAAAATAGCCTTAGTTGCCAAGAACACCGTACAGACATCAATACCGAGTTTCGCTCTCTTATTATTATTGTCTCATGCCTTACTACGATAATAATACTCCGTTAATAATTGTCAGCACGACAGAATTTTGGCAAGTTAAAAGGACCTTCGTCCCCCCCTCTCCTCCACACATACAAACACCTTCCCATATATTTTTGTGCATCTGCTGTCATTCAAGAAATACTTGATAATATAAGATTACAAGATCCCTTACAAATACATGCTTACTAGGCAATTTCACTTTACGACGTTTAATCCCTACTTACCTATAATTTTTCTCTTCTCTCCCCTTCAATTCACCTCGTTCACTTCTCTTCGCTCCCATTCCTTTCCCTTCTCTCAGCTTCCTTTCTCTTCTTTTCTTTCCTCTTCCTATTATTTCTTCTCCCGCTTTTTTCGGTTTGTAAATGTATTGTATATTTTATCTAGAATGTCCCAGAGGATGCCAAAAGTGTACCTCTCTACTTCGTTGTGATACATGCTCGAAAGGCTTTGCAAAGTTTAATCGCCGTCTCTATGGATCTATTGTCGCCACACGGTGTGTTCATCGATGTCCTCGTGGCTACAAGAAAAGCTTTGTAAAAGGAAAGGGATTCGTCTGCCAAACAAGTAAGTAACAAGATTAAAATTGAAATGCAAGTGATGAGTAATGGATTTTGGTCTGAAGGTTTCGAAAACTATCCCTACATGCACATGCGTCGTATCTTATTACAGTAGACCTTCTCCATACAGACACCTCGATTCACAATACGGACATCTCCAGAGGCTGGGATCCAGGGTTACCCTCATGACGAGGTGCAGCGTTATAGAAATAACAATAATATCCAGAGAGTCCGGAGGATATTTTGGACTGAGGATAGAGAGAAAAAGGTCCAAAGTTGTCTAAGAAGAGGTTGCGCACCCCTCCCCTAACCCCTACAGCTCAACATTTGGGCTCCTGCTCATCAGTCTTTGTGGTGTACCACCAACTGCACCTAATGGACAGGTTTCAAGGTCCCATCAGCTGGAATCTCTATACATATCTCTATAAACCGCTCTCTATATATAGCTCTATATAGTGGGCATCCCTATATCACCTCTGATGGGTCTCCAAGGTTTAACTGAAACTCTAAATAAACTCTCTGCTTAGGTGGAATACGTATACAAACTACACGTCCTCCAACACCAGTAATATGCATTTTTCCAGAAAAGAAAACAACTCCTTCGACGCCGGAAGAAACAACAACCACACCACCGCCACCAACCACGTCTCCTGAGACTATCATACCCGAAACAACTCCTTCACCGCCGGAAGAAACAACAACTGCACCTCCGCCATCAACCACGTCTCCTGAGACTTCCACACCCGAAACAACTGCTGAGCCAGAGCCAAGCACCACCGAATCGACTCCAGAGCTAACAACGAAAGCTAAGATCAACGACACAATGGCAGCAGATCCATGGTTTCCTGATCCGTAGGTTTTCCGTGGCATTTACTTACATTAAAATGCAAAAACGTCCAAACTAAACTATCACAGTCATCACGTGATCATAGTCTATAATCGAATAATGCATACCAAAACATTATTTTACTGTAAAGGTTGTAATTAGCGACATAGGAAGGACAGAGATTTGAATGTGCTAAGTCTAATCTGTGTGTCCTCAATCATTAAAACTAAATACAAACCCTTTTAGGGGTCTTTTCTGTATGCTGGTAAATGGAACATAAATAAAATATTTGCTTGCCAATAGAAGAAATTTGCCCAACAATAGCGTGTCCACTGTCCAATTTTGTGTTCATAATAATAATAGTCACTAGCTTGTTATTACTGGTATCTCTTAGGGGTTAAAAATTGTCCAGCCACGCCCTTTTAAAAGACCTCCGTTATCTTTTAGGGGTGTTTTTGAAAATACCCGCCGAGTATACCCGATACTTTTACAATGGAGCCCCCCCCCCCCCCCCCCCCGGCGTCTGGATAGAATTTCCTCCGTTAACGTAGTAAGAGAAAATAAGGTCAGAAAATAAACGAAGAAATTAAATTCAAGAGACATCATGAAAACAGCTGAATGGAAGGAAGCTCGTGCAGGACAACTATACTAAGCCCCGATCTTGAGCCCTAAAACAAGACAACCGCACGTCACGCGAACTTTCTTTTATGAATGCTTGAGAAGAATAAAGCCACATTCTTCGTCGCCCGTGATCGTAAACAAAAGAACCCTAATAGGGGGGTCTTGTTACAATAGTCCCTGATATCCCCATTACCACGTGCCGCCAATTATTACATAACAAACTCTAAGTTATCTTTTGTGTATTCATTATACAGACTATAGTAATTATAAATCAGAGGTAAGCATAAATAAAAATCCAATTTTGAGAACAAGATAATAAGCGATCGGCTCTTTAGATACCCTAAAAGATACCAGGAAATGCTAAAACTCTAAACTTCAATTTTAACACCCTAAAAGATACGACGAACATACCCAATTCTTTTACAGTGGAGTTCCCCCCGGGTCCAGACGCTAAGAGGAATTAAAGATGTCGTTAATTGTATGTGTTCTGTATGTGTGGCAGGGGTACATCAACACTCCTCCCCCCTCTCTAATTTCTTTGTATTATATTTAATTTATTCGTATCTATATTGCTGTCCTATAATTGTCTTCTCAATTGTAATATGAGATATTTTCAGATAAGTTAAAAGTCGTTTTTCTTTTTGTTTTTTCGTACTTAATTTTTGTAACAAAGCTAGTTTTAGAGGTGGTTTCTGTGGGGGCAACCATTTCCGCATTGGATCAAAACCAAGGCCAACAAATATGTAGTGTAATGAAACTGATCAAATATGCCAACAAAAACAGGACCAGAGAAGAAGTATATCAAACCATTTTGAATACGCATTTACAGAGAAATATTTTCGTTGTCCTTTGTCAACATTAACCTCAATGAGCGACCACTTAGGGTCCCATATTCACGCGCACGAATAATTCAAAAATCTCTTTCACGTTCACAAAAAAAGTCAAAGGCTGCTTTCACGTGGACGTAAAAAGATTTTAAATCAGCCGTTCACGTTTCACGTCAAAATAAATCAGTCATTCACGTTTCACGCAAAAGGTGTAGAGGACCCTGTTTTGTGAACCAGCAGGAATCCGGATGCCATAAACTTGGCAATAAAAAAGCTTTTGATATCTTATTTCCTTTGACCCCATAGAGAAGAGAACGTGCATCGTCATACCCCTTTTACTGCCAACAGAGCTGACAGCGGGAAACACTAATCCTTTCTGGTTTATAGCTTAAGTTTTGGGTCATGTCCTTGGTGATGAAACATAACGCTTTTATACGGAAAGGCTATTTTGATCGTAGAAAGATTTGCAGTTATCAGGCCTCTACATAAATCAGTCAGAAGAACAAGGAACTCATGGGAAACGCGCCTCAAGTGACGTACCATGGCCCCGCTTTTAGGCTAGATTTTGAACTGCTTTTTTATCTCAAGCCACTAGATCGCGCGCGTTGAACATTTACCATGCATATTTACTATGCCGGGGGGGGGGACTCCATTGTAAAAGGAGGATCGGGTATGCTCGTTGTATCTCGGGTAAAAATCAGGGATTTGGTATCTTTTAGGGTGTTACAATTGAAGACTAGAGTTTTAGCATTTCCTGGTATCTTTTGGGGTATCAAAAGAGCCAATCGCTTATACCATCTTGTTCTCAAATGGAAGAAATTTGCCCAACAAAAGCATGTCGACTATCCAATTTTGTGTTCATAATCTGGTTATCGCTGGTATCTCTTAGGGGTTAACAAATCATCCGGTCACACCCTTTTAAAAAGACTTCCAGTATCTTTTGGGGGTATTTTTGAACATTTACGACGAGCATACCCGATCCTTTTACAATGGAGTCCCCCCCGGGTGCATTTGCTGCTAGAGTGAGCCGAAGGAGCTGGTAATGAGTTCTAAAAATATTTCAAATGCGCAGTGAAATGTTTTGCCGCATAAAGGCCCGATTTACACGGTGCACCTTTTGCCTACAACTGTTGCATACAACTTCCTTACGACATACATACAACACGAATTGCGTCGTGTAAATCAAGCCTACAACTCGCCCGCAACTATTGCATGCTGCTAAAATATGTCGTAATCGATCGTAAGCAACCATGCAAAAGTTGTAGGCAAAAGTTGCACCGTGTAAATCGGCCTTAAGAGCGAGCGCGACGGCATTTTTAGAACAAACTAAACAAATACCCCCGGGGGGTACTCGCCGCTGGATAGGGTATGGTTTTTGGCCCTGCTGTCTTGAACAGGGTATACATTTTATCCAAAATTGTCTTAAACAGGATCTAGAAATTGTGACGAGATCCCAAGCCATATCATCTTTTTGTGTCTTAGATAGGGTACGATATTCAAAATATACAAAAAAGCGCCTCCTCAGCCGTTTTTTTTTTTTTTTTTTTTTGTCGATTTTCTTCTCATTTATCTTGAACAGGGTATGATTTTTTCACTTTCGAGTGTCTTAAACAGGGTCAGGTTTCTAGAACTCCGGCGGCACACCCCTATCCAAAATGGGGTTGAGTACCACCCCCCTCCCAACCCGGGGCAAATACCCGTCATTAGAATCATTGATGTTTTTTGTTTTAATAATAAAGCGGGTTCATCGGCAAGTGTAGGTGTCGAGGTGATCACTTGGAGTAGTTTACCAAGTTTCGTGTCACAGAAAGGCGGCACATCCGCTTCCGAGTACGTTAAGGTTGATGATTAGTGGAAGGGTGAACATCCCACTCCTCCAACGCACGAGTCCTGGAGATTCTTTAGAATTCTTTACAATATCACGGATTATATTCTCTACGTGCTGTTGCTGACCTTTACGTATTCGTATATCATCTAATATACGTAATCTACTCTTATATTGCACTTATATTACTAATCTTATAATTACGCAACAACACGTAACTAAATCTATGTTCACTGTTTATTAATCACCGTATTATTACCACAATGAATTTTAATTGACACGTCTTGTTGACATAATATAAATTTCTATAATCACCAGTCCCCAGTCATTACTATTCAGTCTGTTCTTCGAATGGACTGGAAGCTGGTCTCCACGGATCAGTTGTCTCTGTTTGAGCTGCTTGGAGAGACTGGGAATTTATATACTGTCTATATCTCTCCTTTCTTTATGCAGCTTACGCGCTCTTAAATTAAGAGACTATACTCTCAGTTTTAGGCAACAAATTCTCTGTTCTGTTTGGTCATTTACCTATCCTTCTTGTATTTGAAGGGTTACCATTGAAAGTGACGTAAGTGATGTTTTCCCAAATGACCAGGCATTAATATTTGGATTACAAAGACTATTAATACCAATTTTGACCATTTGAGTAACGTTCATCAAAAAAAGTCATTTAGGCCATTTTCACTGAAAGCCCTTCAGTTGTACATTGTTAATTTAGTTGTTGCTGGTGTTGTTTCTTTTGAATTGGACTGAACTGGAAAGACTGCGAAATGGGAATCGCCTTCACAGTCGCTCAGGATGAATTGGAATGGACTTTGGGACTGCATTCACTCCTCAGATCCCCTTGGATCAAAACTAAGGAACTAATTGAGCTCCATGGACGTTTCTCTGCTCTTACGTTATTCTTCTGATCTATATTTTACTTATTAAAATCCCAGATTCTAATCTTTCCATCATATGAAGCGCTTATGATTCTGGTATCGTCAAAGTGGATACAGTTGACCACATCTTTAATTCCTCTTAGCGTCTGGATACAATTACCTCTGTTAACGTAGTAAGAGAAAATAAGGTCAGAAAATAAACGAAAAACACTCAAGAGACATCATGAAAACAGCTGAATTGAAGGCAGCTCGTGCAGGACAACTAAGCCCCGACCTTGAGCCCCCAAAATAGAGTAAATTTCGTATGACTGTGAAAACGGCACCGCACGGTTACGGCACAGTTACGGCAGGAATTTCGAATGTTTTTATAGACATCACGGCACTGACACGGTCACGGCACGGCGCGGTCCGTTTCACACTCATACGCACGTCACGCGGACGTTCTTTTACGTGCGCGCGCCGTCACCGTTGAGATTCCCATTCCTTCTAGAACTTCATTTGAGGGTTTCTCACGTTGTAAAAACTTGACGTGACGACAGGGCGCACATAAATTAAAGAAGACGCGCGCGCGACATCCGCGACGTAATGGGAGCATTAAGTGGCAAAAACAAATAAAAAAGTAAATCAGGGTGTTTTGCAGCTAGCGTTCATCGGCCATCAGCTTGGAACTCGGACAATATAACTAACCCTTCTAATGGGCTTATACAAGAGAACTGGGCAGCACCAACAACGCTACTGACAGCGTACTTTGTTGGGTTATAGAAGCATCGTAACTAAGAGAGAATAGACCGATTCCTTAAGATTGCGCGCGCAGCAGCTTACTTGACAGGCCGTTGACGGCACAATGAAAAATATTGTCAACTTTAAGTTTAAATTTGAAAAGTATTTTAAGCCTAAAAAAGATTTTGTCTTTGAAAAATTATGCGTTTTTTCTAGAATGGAATTTTGAAAATTGGGTTCAAAGCGAGGCTCAGACCGAATTTGAGCTGCTTGTGCAACCTTGAGAAAAACGGTCTATTGTTAAGGAAAGCAGGTCGAGAGGCTTTGTTGAGTACTTCTCAACCCTCCTCACATCTGCTTTTATAACTCAGCACACAGCACTGTTGTCTAGTTTTCTATTATTCCTTTTATAAAACACTATTACTGTTTTTAGGCAAATGTGAACTTACCCTCCAATGTCCCAGTATTTGATCATAGCATCTTTACCAGCGCTTACAATCAGCCCGCTTTCTTTCTTCCCGTTGACCATCAAAAATCTCAAGCGTATGGACTCAATCCTAGAACAATATCAATAATATTACGTACTAACAAAACTTTTTTCAATTTCTAAAAGAGCTGGAAACTATATCAATGACAATTTCCTCCAGTCAGAAATTTGGAACGAAATCTTACCTTCCTTTATGCCCTTTAAATTCCTGAAGACAGGCCCCCGTGCATAAATTCCACAGTGATATAACTGGACCGGTTGCAACAGCTAAATGTCCCTATAAGAATGGTTAAAGTTCATATTAATCCCTATCCCTTTACTAAAGTGATTTGTCAGGGGTTGAATGGCCACCCTCAGCCTCAAACCCTCCCCCACACCCTCAACCCTCAGTGTAGCTCAATACCGTGTTCCATCACTCAGAGCTAGGGAGGTAAAATCGATCTAAGAGAGTCTTTTACCGCTAAACCCTCCCCCCTCCCCACAGTGCTCCATACTCTATGAATACTCAGAGCTAGGGAGGTCAAATCGATCTAAGAGAGTCTTTTACCGCTAAACCCTCCCCCCTCCCCACAGTGCCCCATACTCTGTGATCACTTAGAGCTAGCGAGGTAAAATCGATCTAAAGGTGCGCTCGGGCTGGATCAGGGTGAAAGCCGAAAATCGCGTAAAGCCTGTCGCGTGACGTCCCGTGACGGAACTCATCCCGGGACGAAATCGCCCATGTAAACGTAGCCTAAGTGAGTCATATTGTTTTAAGATTTGTATGGTCTATAGATAGGTCTAAACAAATGATTGCGGTAAATACTGATAATAATGGTACCTGATCAAAGCTTACTGCCGTGACTGCAGACGCACTTGAATGGCCAGCGTGTACTATACCCACGCATGCGCCAGAAGCTACATCCCATATTCTTACCGTCTGCACAAACAAAACAAAGTAAAAAATTACGTTTAACTATAAAAAACAGTAGCTAAATTAATTTAAAAAACTGCGTTCTAGAAAATAAGCAGCGTAAACAACAATTAGATAAAAAGTAGAGGTTTACAAGCATTTACCCTAAGTTTAAAGGAGAAAGCGTCCTCCAAATAAAGTAGAACTTTGATTCAACATCATTATTAACTCGGGATGGCGATGGATTCCACTCAAATGGGTGAGGACAAGAGACCATTATATTAAGACAGTGAAACTCAGTATTGATGTCTGTGCGATATGTGCGGCGACTAAGGCTATTCTTAGCAATTTCGCCATCGCGCGCGCAAGGCTCTTAAACAATAGAATACAATTGTCGAAAGCAAACGGCCGCGCGCACGTCAAAAATCAAATTCTATACTGAGTTTCACTCTCGTAGTATTATGGTCTCTTGGTGAGGAAATATCTCTTTAATACTTACTCTGTCAGCCGACCCAGTAAATGCTCTCGTCGCATCATCGTCGAGGTCAACACAAAATACAGAACACGTATGTCCAATTAAAGTACGGAGCTGCTTACAATTTCGAATATTCCACAGTTTTGCCTGCAGTAAACCAAACTTGTTAGGTCTCAGTGTGTCTTATTGTATATCAAGTGCGATGAGGCAGTTTTTAAGATTTCAGAATTGCAACGTCAAGAATCTTTTTTCGTTTTTCTTTTGTTCGTTCGTTCGTTCGTTCGTTCGTTCGTTCGTTCGTTCGTTCGTTCGTTCGTTCGTTCGTTCGTTCGTTCGTTTGTTTGGTTGGTTGATTGGTTGGTTGGTTAGTTGGTTTGGTTTGAGATTTAGCTGATTTTAAGTGCAGTAATACGGGCAACAAAATCGTGCAGCATTTTGCGCAACACTGTTCGGTGCAAGTTCTCAAGTATATTAAGGCTTGGGTAGTCTGCCAATTAGCCAGAATTTTGTTTCTTAAATAATTATCTTGCTTTTAGAGATATTGCATCAATATTTCTATGGGAGCTGTAGATCAAAAAATGTGACAGATTGAGACCAAATATTTTGCATTTTCTTGGTCACGTGACTTTAAGGCAGCAAAAACGTTTTTTTGAAAATGGGGAGTACAGAGCCTCATTAAATGAAGCTGAAATTCACATTGTTCTAAAGGTACTTAGAGCACATATATGAATTAGCCTTTGCATGTGGTCTATCTATGTTGAGAAAGGAGTTATTTCAGAAAAATATATATGCAAATTAGGTCACGTGACCTATTTTCTTAAATAACTCTTTATGTGAGCTATTTTTCCAAATGGAAAAGGCTGATTTGGAAAGCCCTCTCCGAAAGAAACTGAAGAAAACATGCAATTCATAAATATTGAAATGTTTGTTGTGTACCCCATTTCTAATTGAAAAGCAAGTCACGTGACACTCCAACAAAAGTCAACACTCATGGAAAAAATTTCAGTCGATGGATACTAAATGAAAATTACCAAAATATGGAGATTTCCACATTGGATAAGTCGTGAGATTCGTAAAACCTAAAATTCATACAAATCGATCAAAACCCAAGCCTTAATATACTTGAGTTAATTGCAGAGCAAATATTGCTCGTACTTATTTAATACCACTCTGTAGCGTTGCAGGTAACAGGTGCGTATGCACAACTGAGTTCTAATTCTGCAGCTAAACCAGATCAATCTAAAATTCTGACACTGTGGTGTGCAACATCACAGCAAAAGTTGTGTTCGATCGCGCCGTTACGTTCTGCCATTCCGCGCATCAACAGTTTTATCACGTGACTTACCGTTTTATCTCCAGAACCGCTGACCAAGATGTCCGCTTTTCTTTCTATCGCCCAAACTGGAGCTTCGTGACCGAGAAGAATTCTGGAGCAGATTCCTGTACGAAGGTTCCACACCTATGAAGTAAAGTTTAATGAAAATCAAATTCTTGCAGAAGGACGCTGAGCCCAACCAATCAGCTTCTTCGAAAAGAATGATAATTACTATCATCATCATCATCATAATTATTATTACTAGCACTTACTCGTATACTTTTATCGTATGATGCGCTGATAAGAATCGTCGAGGAAAGAAATCGTAGGCTCCATACTCCCCTCTGAAAGTAAAAAGGATTTTATGCAAAACTTGGCGATAAATCGATCGGAAAAGAGAGAAGCCCCTCTTTCTCTCGTACGCCAAGTTGAGATACACACAAAATAGAGGCCGAGTACACACTCGATTTGCTTTCTTAAATTCACTTTTACGTAGTAAGCTGATCTTACTGTATGTCCTTGTAGTGTCATTATAAGATTTCCTGAAGTTGCATCCCAAATTCTAAAGGAACAAAAATCTTGTTATAGCGAAAAGTATACAATGAATTCATAATATAAACACAACTGCTGCATATTATTGTTAGTAATTAAGTATGCAACAATAGATGCGCCGGAAACCAATCAGCGTGAAGAGAAATGAAACATAATCTCAAGGTACAGTGCGTAGAGCTAGAGGTAGCAAATGCAAAGTCTGTCTGTCTATCTGTCTGTCTGTCTGTCTGTCTGTTCTGTCTGTTCTGTCTGTTCTGTCTGTTCTGTCTAGAGCATAAGAGAACGCTATGCAGCCATAGCTTTAAAATACTTACTTAATAGTTCTGTCCAGACTTCCACTGGCAATTTTATCCCAATACTCACACACCGACAAAACACTACAAAGACAAATAATCAGTCAAACAAAAGCAAGCAAAGTCCAGTGTCTCCTCAGCCGTTGTCCCCAGCCTTTGCATTTTTCAACAAAATACTATCCCAGCATGTTCTTAAAAAGGTTTACTAAGCTTTGTGTATCGATCTTTGATCTTTGATCTTACTTTTTTGTGTGCCCTGATAAATCCATTACTCTACATTCACCATTCGCCCAATTTCTTTTGAGATTCAAGTTCTCCTTGAAAATTTCCTTCCAAATGGTTGGCACACGAAGTGGAATACCTGCAAGAGAAGACAGTCCTTTTTATATAAACGAGTTCGTGTATAGAGGTTTTATTACTAAGAAATGTATGAAGATTACAGCTGTCAGGACCAAGAGAACTATCCGTAATATGGAAGTGTCCGTATTACAGAGGTGTTCGTTGTAAAGAGGTTCCATTACTGAGAACTGTATGGAGAATGTTCCGTCATGTGGAGGTATCTACTTAATAAGTGAGTGTGAAAACAAAGCATAAAACTGTACTTTATTTCTTACCAACATAAACTCGAGTACACTTCGCTAGCCATAACTCATTTCTTGATGCCATACGACGCCATGTTTTGCTCACCTTAAACAAAATATCCATTTTTAGAACTCTATGACAATGCGCTCAAAGTCCATCAGCCCTAATCTTGTGAACAAACTTCGTGCTCTTCCATCCCAGGTCCTACCGCTTCCCCTCTTCTTTCTCCCACACCAATTCTACTCCACTACCCTCCCGGCCCCAGTAGGCGCCTATACGGAAGGTTAGAAATTCTCTAGTATTTAGCTTTCTCACATCATTTACTCTTGACCCTAGTTTGACAGCAGTTTATTACAACACTTGATACTAATCTCGCAATCTGATTGGTTGATTAGAGTGTGTCAATAAAAGGACAGACACACTGCTGACGCGTTTCGGCGCGCGCGCTCGTTCTGTTGCCCCGTTTGAAAAGGATTTTTTGACTTTTATCTCAAATTATTGTTATAAAAAACGAATTGAAGATGTTTTTGAGTTGTCTGTCCCCTTATAGGCACACTCTTGACGTCATAAAACGTTTAAAACTTTGCAGTGAAATCACTCGCTGCACTCGTGATTCCTTTGAGTTTTGAACATTGTATGACGTCAAGAGTGTGTCAATAAGAGGACAGACAACTCAAAACCATCTTCAATTTGTTTAATGTTACCTGTGCTGCAACAAGGAGTTCTTGTGGTAAAAGATAGGAAAGGATTTGTAATGCCAGATGGTCGGGCAGCAAAGCAATGAAATCACGATATTGCCGAACCTAATGTAAACAAGTTAAGAAAATTAAAAGGATTTCCTTAGCTCGAAAAATCTATTAAGTCTACTATGCAAGATATAATCATTCCATTTTCTTTCCTTCTCTTCCTTCCTCATTCGATGGAAGTCTCGGTTGATACATGCCAGGAATGATTAGAAAGGTTAGGGAAAAAACTGTTATGCATGGACCACACCCTTTCAAAATTTGAATATCATGTATTCTTACCGCCAGAAGTCCTGACAATAAGTACAACTCTGCTGGTTCCAGAACTCGCAAAAACAACTGAAGAAACTGGTTTCGTTGCCAGCCTGAAAGGAGACAACACAATAATGAACAAAGAACTAAAGCTGCCGTTTCAGAACAACCCTATATTGCTCTCTTGCTAGGGCTACCGTACCATGTGACAGTAGTGTTCCCCGTGTTTAATTCCCGTTACGACGCAGATTCACGTCAAGTTTAAAAGTTGCGTCAAGTTAATTACCGTTCCATCGTTCTTCAAACCACTGTATAACACACTGAGCGTTTTCTGGGATCGACGTCAGGCGCGGGCAGTTATTATAAAGGTCGCTCGACGATCGATTCTAAATAAAAGATAAGAACGTATTTAACAATTACATCAGCATCCTTAGAAGGCAACACTCCGTTTGGGCTTCCTTCCTAAAACAGTTACATAGACCACGAGAGACGGGAGAGGAGAAAGCGAAAAAGACGACCGAACGCCGCGGGCTTGTGTGCGTTCGCGTCTTGACCACAGGAATTCCAAGCAAAATTTAAGATTTTTTATTTTATCATTACATTTTTGTATATCATATGTTTGAGCTTAATTTCTAGTACGGGCAAAGATAGAAAAGTATTACTGTGGGCCCGCAGTAATTGGTTACACTGTTGTGGTGTCCCTGCCTTATATTGTATTTTTTGTTTACTAAGGCGAAGCTCAATAAACATAAACATAAACAAGTCTTTAAGCTGACTTTTTTGGGACTGAGTTTGGCTTCTGTGGCTTCAGTTTCGCCGGCAATGCCTTTTTTTTTCGACCGCGGTGTCAGTTCCACTTCCTTTTCTCAGTCCTCCTCTTCTTCTTATCTAACACAGGAAACCCAAACTCCAGAAATCTAGGGGAGATGGCTGTGGGATAGGCTAAAAATGTGTGTAATCGATCTGGTTTTCTCGCTGTTTTGTGTTTATGAATAACATGAATTACGTATGATTTGCAAAGTAAAGAAGTAAATAAAAATCAAATTTTCCCTTAGAGTGATCTTTGAAACCCTTTTGTAGCGCCCTTGTTCAACTACTCGCACCGTTGAATTATCCTCCCTGCTTATAATTAGCATAAGGAATTGGAGCCCCACCCTGACGAGCAAAATGTGTCTGGGGTAAGACGAAGAATTACAATGCGTAAGCCAAGATGGAGTGGTGGGTGAGTCGAATCGCCTTGACGTTTCTCAGCAAGCATGACACTGATGCATCATAATTAACGAATCTTTAAATAATGCTAATGACATCAGCACGGAAAGCTAATGACTTTGAATAGCTATATGAGAGTACAAAGTATTATTTGTTCCTAAAATCTGCTATCCCGTTATTTTTCGTACAATTTGACGTCATTTGTATATCTTTTAGAGTATTGATGCAAGGAAAATGGAATGTCTTAACTAATGAATATTAATGTCATAACGTTTCTATTCCACATTAAAACAGTTAAAAAATAATTGAAAATGCTCCAACTGCAAAAAATACAGCCTCTAGTAACCATTTTAAAAGTAACACCAAAGAAAAAAAATTAGAAAGAGGGGAAAAAAGAGGGAAAAAGGTGAAAAAAGGAAAGAAAAAGATTCCGGTGTCGACAAGGCTCGAACCTATAGCACCTAAAGGGGCACCCCCCGGATATTCAGTAATAAATTCGATATAATTGAAAAAAGAAAAAAAGGAAAATTATATTTTGGGACGATTCTCCCTAGACATTCATAGAAGCTGAGACATCGAATCGACTTACGTTACGGATGAAGATTTCGGCCCCATCCACGCTATCCCGGTGCTACATATTACAGTTGTCTTAGCCCGAAGGCCGGGGAGGGAGACGATATCCGGACCCTAATCCATACCTTTAGATATCACCTTAGACCGCTACTCTATCTAGACAATAATTTTAATGTCTTATTGGGGTAGTCTATTCGGCGAAGTTTCATTGTAATGCTAATGTCTTGTCCCACATCCTCAGGGGAATAAAAGAGCCAATTAAAGTCCGATATCTAAAATTTGTTTCTAAAAATAAAAAGAACGAGTAATATAGGAATAAATTTTCGTGGACGCTTTTAATCGTAGTGCAAAGCTAATGTTGCAATGTTAAGAAGTTACGCTATTGATTGTTATTGATGGTTCCCCGCTTCTTTTACGGAATGATACATGGTGTAGGTAAGAAACCACATTTAATTTTAGCCCTAAAGCTTATAAATTAGAGAAGGCCGAGGAACTTGAAACATCAGTATGTTAAATACTAGCAGGTTTTGTTTGTGCTGATCAATTTCACTGAGTTGTTGAACTACTCGCAACTACACTACAACTACATTTAGTTTGCTCGTAACTCTTGTCGCACATGAATTTTATGTGCGTTCTTTATGTTATAACTTTACAAATATCTCAGTTGTCACTCCGAAGTTTTAAGTTGGGTATATCATCGATTAGCGCGAAGGAATTTTTCATGAGACTTTATTAACTTTCAGACTTGGAGGACGGGCTTCGGGACATACGAGCGTAATATAGAGCTAGCGGAAAAGAGTAAATTTGAATTTGTCGTTGTAAACGGGATTTCATGTTTTTGAGGGATGGAGATACGGAAAAAAATTGTAAAAGAAACGACTCGGCAATACGGGATTACACGTTTTGTGGACTGAAGTGCTTGCGACTTGATTAACCGGCGGAATAGTTTTAATAATTATATCATAGTTAACAGCAGCTATATACATGCTAAACTCACTCGATAATACTTTTTGGTGCATTCTCTACCAACTGGTACTTGCATACTTGGACAAGACTTGGACTTATATAGACGTTTCCTGAAATTACAAAGAACGATAAATATGTATAATCATGAGGAGCTGTGCCCCCATATATATAACCGGGGTACTGTGTCTGCCCCTTCCCCCTCCCCCAAAAAAACCTCCGCAATCCCTGATGACTACAAAACCTTAAATTTAAATTAAAACAATTGATTTTCCTTGTCCTCATTGTTGTTGTTGTTGTTGTTGTTGTTGTTGTTCTATTGTTGTTCTAAGTTTATTTTTTGATGCGCATGATCTTTCCGTCAACTTTTTAGTGCATGCGCAATAAGCAGCTCGACGGGACACGTAGCCCAAGCTGTACAATTTTTGTATTTGAAATATATACCTGATTTGTCCCTGATATAGGCTTTCACGAATAATATAAGTTTGTAAAATGAGGAAATACAGTAACAATTTAACTCACAATGCTGTTAGGTTTGGGAAAATTTACGCATGCGCAGTCGTTTCGACTCGTGTGACCCAGTGCTTTCTAAAGTTCGTCAACTCGTGCAGACCAACAAGAAAGTTTTGTATAGTTATTTTTATTTTATTGCGTCTCATTTTATACAAAGTTTCGGTAAGTTTGCATTCTTGTAAGTCCTTAATTAATTAACGTCGACATTTTTAGATAAGCGCACCAAGGAAATACTGACCATTTCTGATTTGATTTCACGGTTCTTGTCGTTCAACCTCAGCCCTCGACACCGTGAAATGTATTCTTTAGAAATTGACACACATCAACAAACAATCGAAACACTTTACAATTCCATGGGCTGTATTCGAATTCTAAAGAATATACACGCTGTCGAGGCTGAGGTTGAACGACGAGAACCGTGAAATGGTCTGTTCACCGGTTGCGAGCCCAACTTTTCAAAACTTTACCAACTGCTTTCAACATCTCCCTTTACGCTCTTTTTACGTTCCAACCCAACTCTACATGTATGCTTTTAGAGTTTGTCAAATTGTTTTAAGTCTGATGCCTTCCTTAAAAATCCCCAGTTGTAGATTTTAGTGCATCTGAAGGCTCTTATTTGGGGAAAGCGGAATTTATCCAAAAAAAGACTGAAGTTGAGTTAAGAACTTACAAGCTTATTAAGACACCATCTGTCAAATAAAACACTGGCTGTTGACAATTCTATAGAATATAATGCCATGAAACCTACCATGTTTGTGTATCAGTAGCAGACTTGTCACAGCTCGTAACAACATGTTTAAATTCATCTTGCATGTGCCGTCGCACAGGGTGATGCAAAGATGACTTGGTCAAAGTGGGTGGAGCTGACTTGGAACATGACAGCCTGCAGGACAATCTGGATTGTGTGGGACCAGGGGAAGAGATTCCAGGAAGACGTACACCATAGTAAGTGCTAAGACATTTCCATTCACCTTTGGGTTCAGGACCTTTGTGAGGGGATCTAAATTATATTCAATTATTAAATGTCAGTGGATTGAATCCAAAACATGGTGGGGAGGGGAGGGGGGGGGGTGCTTGATCATGACCATTAGGTAGTAATCCATTATAACTCTGATGGAGCATAGAGATCATGTAACTCTAACCAGTCAAAATCAGAGGGGTCTGAGGGGTTGGAAGACAGTTAGTGCCTTGTTCCTGAGTCAACCAACATTTGGTCTGTGATGATTGAAATGAACTATGGTAAGGTAAAGCTGTAGATTGATTCCATTGTTTGGTTGCTCAACTGTTGGACTGAACACCACAGGAAGCCCAAGGTGCAAACAGACCGATTTATGGAATCAGTTTTTAGACTTTTTATGGAAAAAGCCTTAAAGCTTGTGTTGTGGGGAGTATTTGTGTTAGAGCACAGCCTTGATAAAGAGGAACTACGTGGTAGGCAAGAAAAAGCTCCCAGGGCTAGAAACTCAGAGAACCACCTAAATATTTGAGTCAAGTGTGTGTCTGAGTACTTGATATTTAAAATACCCTGGCCACAAATTAGTATTTATGATGCATATAGTCCTAAAAATGGACATTTCATTCAACCCACATCACAATAAAGGTTTGTTTTTGATTTATGGCTCAACAATGCAAGTAGTTTAGCACCACAACATTTTTATCCCTAGATTCAGTGAGAGGTGAGCATTGTATGACGAACCTCCAAATAGCTACAAAGGAATGTAAATGAACCTACCTCCCCCAGTTCTCTATATTATATTAAGCTAAAGATAAATCTTATATGCACATGTAGAGCAAGTTATTTGAATTATTTCTTACGGTGATAGTTTTGTTGTTCTTGTTGGTGATGGTGGTTGAGGTGTTTTGACAATAGGTAATACAGACTGTGATGACCACTGCCTTACTTCTTCCTACAAGTAAATAATATTTAATAATATTTATTTAATAATAGTAAAATCATAAAAGATAATTTTAGTGCAGTGAATGATAATTTACACAACCATTCATTCTCATAAACATTCATTTGACTAAGCAAATAAATTTAAATATCTTAAGGGAATATAAAGGGTGGGGTGGGAGGGGGGTATACTAGTTGAAAGGACCCTACCCCCTACTACCTGAAGTGACTGACATTTGTGCTTAGGTATGTGACTAAAAATGAAGTATGGTATATAGTAAGCTAGACAGTGTGATATTATTAGGTGCCCAGGACACTGCCTTGACCTTTTCTGGCCCCTCACCTCCCAAACACTGGTCTCACTTAGCTTTAACTACAATGCATAGACCTTACTATTGAGGCTAGTTACATTTAATTGTTACCTCATCATGTAATATAGCACTGCTCAACCTATGAAGTTTCCATGTCTGTAAAAAAACAAAAATGGGTTTTAACTTAACATAACTATATGAGCCCATTTCATATGACTGTGAAAACGGCATAGTCATGATGCAGCACTCAGCAGAAATTGTGAATGTTTTTAATATATACATTAAAGTACTGACACAGTAACGGTATAACGCAGTAAGTTTCCCACTCATATGAAAACCACTCTGACTATTGGATATTTGAGTTGCAGTAAGTAGTTATTTCAAAAAGGATGTACTAGGTGGATAACTTTTACTAGCATTGCTGTTTACATTTCCTTTGCAAAATACTTTTTCTAGGGCAATCAATCGTAACCCACAATTTCATGGTCCATGAAGAGATTGTGGATCTGGAGCAATTTACTCATGGCTGATCGAGCCTTTTGCATGGGATCAAGACTCATCAATTGCTATCCCAAGTATGATAAGTATTTATTAAATAAATATCAGAGTATATAGCTATAGTTTTTCAGCTTACCCTATATCTTGGTTTGCCAAGTTTCTTGTGTACTTCTCTACAAATTGGTATTGACACAGGACTAAATGAACTTCTTGGAAATGCATTTAGTGAACTGTACATAAAGTCCCTATGGAGTGTTGGCTCTACAACCTATAGAAGATAATTATAGTACATGCAAACTGTAATTGAGAGTAGGCAACACAAATTACATTTCAAATGGAATTTCTGTGGCTAACTACTAAGAGTGGGGTTGGGAGTAGGGAAGAGGGGAGAAGGGTAAGTGGAGCAGGCTACCAGTTTGTACATGTTGTATAATGCAGCCACCCCTCCCCTCCACTTTCATAAGGGAAGCAGTCCAGATGAGGGATCCCAACAATGTGATGGAACCCCCTTTCTGAAGCTGATTATTTCATTTACACTCAAGGATTACATGTTCCCTGCCCATCCTAGAGAACCCCCCCCCCTTGAAGTCTTGGGTCTGTCAGCATGAAAAATAAGACTTACAGTCCATAGGAAATTTATCTCCTCACATCCACACCTTGGCAACAGAACTTCTATTATCTTAGATCTCTGAAAAATAATAACAACGATATCACCACATAATCATCAGATTATCATCATAATCATTATCATCATATCATCATTTCCAAAGCCATCATTTTATCACTGGAAAAAAGAGAAAAAAGTTTTCTAAGCATACATGTAACTCCAAACTGATTGTTTTCAAATTATAAATTTCTTTCTTTTTTGACATTTTAATGATTTTAATCCTTTTGCTCTTGAATTTGTTTACTTATTGTATATTATTATCTTCGACAAAAGAAACGGTTTTGGACACCCCCCCCCCTTTTTTTTTGGGACATTTGAGGTTTCGTTTTTGATGAAAATTCCTCGCGAATGTGAATCATTTTTAAATGAGACTTGGAATTCATTTATTCATTTTAAAACGGAAAATAGAAAAACGCCACTGGTTCTGATATACCGAAATGCAAACAAAATCTAATATCAAAAAGATTTACTCAAATACACTAAGCTTAGCCAGTATTCAAGCTCTGTAGAATTGACATTTTGCTGATGAAAATTGCGATAGAAAACTGTTGTACTGTTTTTTCTCCTATACACAAAAGAAAAAGAATAGAAGTCAAGTCAAGTTGTTTTCTATACAGAATAGTAATTGAACATCAGTTAGCACCAACGCGACTTTTAGCAAACGTTGTGTTAATTATGTTAGCTTTAAATGTAGCGTTTCTATTTAACATCTAAAATTAAATAATTTCGCTGCTAAGCGCACCTAGAAGTATCCTCAATTTCGAAGCGCACAGGCAGAAAAATATTCGAGCTTAATATGTTAGGCGTTGAGAAATAAACTTCATTTGATCGACAAAACACCGAATTTTGATGGAGTTCATGAGAGATGGTAATATAGCTCTGTTAAGGTATATAAAGTCCACTAAGAATATAACAATATAACCCGAATTTCTTTACCCGTAAGCGAATATTAAAGTTAGATTTTAATACCAAAATGACTTCATGACATTATTGTTGATTTAGAATGTTTAAATTTGCCATTTGTCGGCCAGAATTTGAAGCGTTTTCTATTTTAAAATCATTAAACATGTCTGATTATTTAACAGTAAGGCGAGATGTTTGAACTCTATTATGATAAAAAATCGACTAACCTCACAATCTGTCCACGCGTCTAACCATTGGCAGAGATAGTCAAGTTGTTGTTCGAATTCAATAGTACTCATGTGTTTTGCCAGTGGAGAATTGTACAGCATCGTTGTCGACCGTGAGTCAACAACACACTCAGAGATCAAAACAAGCCATCAAAATTAACTGGTTGCTCAACAGAAGCTTGATCTGAAGCCATATTAATTCTGAAGTCATTAACGCCTCGTAATCACTAGAAATGCATAGCTTTTGAAGCCCATTTGAGCTTTTGTTTGGCTTAAGAATGAATTCTCGATGGCAACGGTTCGCGCGTTTTGTTGCTAATGGCACGATGTATATTGATTACAGGCGTGACAACGTGACATGCTCACAGTTCATTAAGCGTGACACTTCCACACAAAGGTATTGTTCGTTTTATAAACTGTTTTAATATAGTCAAACTTAAATATGAAAGTACACTTAAAATCATGATTTCCGTACAGTGTAAATGTACATTAAACTCAAGAAAAGTCTGCATGTACACAAGTGCAAACAAACCGAAACGTTTGAGAAACGGTTCCGTACAGATGTTACGCAAAATCCCAATGCACAACTATAGGTTGCGGACTAACCTTCCGTAAGCGAACTCAACTGTCAAGTTTGTTTGGTCGCTTATGGGAGGCGTTAATTCCCTCCTCTTGCGACCACCTCTCGAAAGTGATCTCTCCATTCAAATCACTCGTGGGCGATAGACTCGGACATTTCAGTGGGTTGGTCGTTTACAAGTGCGCTACACTGAATATATAGTGATTTGAGCGGCCAGGAAATAGAGTCTATAAAGTTTTAGTACATTTATAGAAACTGGTCGCTTAAGAGAGGTGGTCGCTCACGAGAGGTGGAGGCACCTGGAACTTCGACTATATTTCCTTGTTCGTGTTCGTGTGAAACTTTGTCGTACCATCTCCAGTCCTACTGCGATGTCCTCTATTGGACGTCAACCCACCACATGACACCACACGAAGGAAGATGATTCATTACATGCGTAAATCTCAGTGGAGGTCTTTTAACGAATGATAACAAAACGCTCATTCATGAATAAAGGTATATCGTGTCGAATGGTGCTATTTTAAGATGCAAATTTATATAAAAAGTAGACACTTTCGCCCTTGTATTCAGTTGTTTATAGTTACAAGTATTATCTCTTCGTCCAATTCTTTGTTGAATACGCTTGCCAAACAAGTTAATGTATCTCTATGCGTTGACAAGGGATATTGTTTATCTGGAAGTTGTTTCTGTGGGCACGGAGTGACTTGAATCAATAATATTGCGATAACAAAGCTCACCTGCGGAGCTCAAGTGACCCCGTTATATATAACTGAACAATATGAATTATAATTATCACTTTTTCCTGTTTGAGGACTACCGGAAGAAGATGGATCCAAATTGGAATCTTCTTAGTGTTCGTAAAGCTATTTCTGAAAGCATATCAAAAGAATCGTTCAGAGTTCGGCAGCAATGTCGTCATGAAATGGCAAGGAAACGAAGGGAAGAAATGGAGAAGGCCAAGATTATGAATCGTAAGATAAAAGAATTGAAAGAAAAAGAGAAAGAAATAGCGAGAAGGTATCGACAAAGAAATCACCATGGACAATTATATGGTTCAACTAGATACGGAAAAACAAAATCCAAGCCAAAAGATGAAACGATAAATGAGACAGTTACAGTTCTCCTTCCAGTTGTTACGAAAAACGAAAATCCTACAGCAAACGAGTCGACAAATGCACCGCTTGAATACGAAGTGCATTCTGTTCCAAAGAAAATGTTGCCTTCAGGAAAAGAAGATATAAATGCTTATAAAGTTGTTAAGAAAACGCACGAACTTTATCAAAAGTATGGCGAAAATCGCCTTGGAAACGATGATATTGTTGTTGACCAGCGTGAAGGTGGCAGCGGTGGGACGTCTGAAACGCTCGATCAACAAAGTTTAAATCCGCTCCAAGAAAACACTAATCGACTAGAATACTTCAATAGTAAAGCTTCTAAGATGCAATTTCCACGAAAAACTAAAAATTCACGCAATTTTCAAATTAATCATACACAGAGTTATATAAATGGAGAGCAAAATTACTATAGCTATCATCATGGACCTTCATATGAAGAAATTCTTAATTATTATAGAAATGGTGGTGGATTATACAGGGACGATGGAGGTTTATCAGTTTTTGGGAAAGCCAGAAATACAAATAAATACGACCTATTGATAGTAGATGACGGCCCAAGAACTGAAGAAATTCGAGTAAAGCAAAAAACGAGAAGAAATCCCAGAGCTTATGACATTCTAACGATTAAAGAAAACCCTCCAAATACCCCAAGAGGTTGATATGAAGAACAGAAAAATAATAAAGGAATAAATTGATCATTATGCACGAAACCTTGTGACTATTTTAGAATTGTTATCTCCAAGTAAATAAAATAAACAAGGCTACAGACACCTGTAAACAAATGTCATCTTGAATAAAACCCTTTGAATTCTCTATTTGTTTTGACAAATATTCATTGAGTATATGTTCAGGTTACTTTTATAAACGCTTTTCCAACTCCAAGGCAACATCTTCAGGGACTTCATGAGAACATAGAGCCGAATTAATTTCACTGATATAAACATTTGTAAAGTTAATTGCACTGCTCCAATTTTCAAATGAAAATGGCATTATCATGAATCTACAGTATTTGTCACGATTCCTTTATTCAAGCCAAGTTTATTTTACAGATCATTTGGAACATGGATTCAAAATGTGACATAAGCAAAAATGTAAAACCAACAGACTCTATAATAGCATTACTCCTTTGACAGTTTTTTCACAAATTCAATACAGAATCTATTTGCGATCGACTTATCTTAGACATGTTAAAACCATCTGTCTGTATGGAGGACTTCTTGCATGTATATTTTATGATTTAGGTCTAATGACAGCATTGCTATGGCAACGAAAGTTGAGGGAAATTTTTTGCCATAAATATTTCAGTAGTTTTGAAACAATCTTTAGTGAGGCCTCTTAAGGTTAGCCACACATTTTTGATTATAAAAATGTACACTTTTTGTGAAACAATATATCCAACAGTAGCTCTATATATGATCCAGGCTAGGTTCTGCCCTAAGCATGGGAAATACGCCTGCTGTGAAATGTTGAAGATTAAACTAAAAAGGCATACTATAGTATCTTTCCGTTGTAAGAATTAGCTTAATATTTAACAAAGGTTTGGTTAGCCTGGCCTGGCCTCTCACATGAACAGCAACATCCTAATCAGCCGAGAAGCACTTTCTACTCAAAACAAGACCCTCATTTGAGCATTCTGACTCGGCGGGCTTTCGGCCATTCTTGGCTGAGCATGGGCTATAGAGAATTGTTTGCATTTTGTGACTGGCGACCAAAAAACTGCATCAGTTATGACTCAGCTACCCGGACCTATGTCCTATGCAATGAAGAAAGCTGTTCAAGCTCTGTGCGAATTCATACTGAAGCCTCTTCTACTTGGATTACAGGCCCTAACCGAGAACTGCAAAGTAAAAATTATAAATGAACTGTGTAATTATTTCCTCTAAATGTGAGAGATTCGCAATTTTAAAACGTAGCATTATGTACGATTCTCAAAAAGTAGCCTTTAAGTAGCCTTAAGGCTTAAATTTTTTCCTTGTCTAGGACTAACAACCTCGACATGCTCATCTGCAAAACAGACAAGCTTCCAAAACAAAGCGTTAATTCCCTTCAATGACATTATAGGCTAGTACAATTCATCATGAGCCTCTTTTTGTGGCCTTTTGAAAGCTCCATTGTTTAGGTATTAAAAAGCTGTAAAACGCTCAAAGCTTGGTGTTATGTTTGTACTAAAGTACTAATTTGTTAACCCAATAAACATCAAGTGTGGCAAGGACTTTGAAGATCTAGGAAACATCCGAAGAAAAATATATTTTTGACATCGAAGGAAGGCGTATCGCGGATCCTGGAATCGAAATGAGGGTGATGTTCATGATTATGATCGTAGTGGTTTGTATGGCTATGTTGAGTATCTTCCTGAAGCTCTGTCTTTTCAACTGCGTACCACCAAACTTTGATAACGATAGAAATAAAAACTCTTCAGATATGATGGAGATGGAAGTGCTTCAGGAAGAGCCAAGTGGGAATCAATCTGTGAAAATCTTGGTACACTAAGCAAAAAGCTAACAAGCACCTTAGTCACATGGCGAAAGTCGACGACGGGCCTTTTGACCATTGAAATTATCCAAGGAAACTGAATTACATGCACCGCAATCTTGGCATTGCTTCATGCAGCTTATAGAGCTTCTAATGATAAGAACACTACAGCGTTGGTGCATTATCCAAAAAGTTAAGAATCATCTCCTTGACGAAAAGAGGTCTTTTGAAGAATGAAGTTCACTGTCCAAGAAGAATTGCATGCACCAGTGTTTCAGCTCATAGATCTTCGTCGACACGTGTACAAGCAGTATTATAATACTAATGCATGAACCACAGAGCTTAAACTTTGAGTAGCTGCGAGACGCAAACTGAAGAGGAACGAAATGGGATGGAGTTATCCAAGACGAATATTTACGTACACCTCATTGTTTCATCTCATAGAGCTTCGTAAACACAACCTGATTCTACAGGGCGAATAACTTGAACGTGCTTAGATTACGTCATGGAATTGCTGTGAATCTTACTACTGAATATAACGTTTTGCCATGAGCTAGAGTTTGCCGGTCAAGAGAAGTAAATTTAAACTGGACAGGTCCTCGGATCACGAACAACAACTTACATGCATTACGAGGAAGAATGAAACTATGGAGATTCATTTGAGATGAGAGTTACGTTATTTCATTATTTTGATTTTTAGAGTAATATACTTTAGCTTGTAGACTCTTTGCGCGTATTTCACTCAAGCAAAATCAATAAGTGGTAAAATCCGAAAAGCTTATGTGAACGTGTAAATCCGCACATCCATATATTCATCTAGTTCGTCTTGCTTTCTGAAGATTGGTGGCATTTCCAGCGAAACTTGCAGGGATCGATTAAGGATCTCTGCGAGGACAAGTGAATGAATGAATGAAGCCTTTATTTAACAGGGTAACCCAATCAGTCACTAAACAGTAAGTGCTATCAATAGGAGCCCTGAAGTGCCATTTAAACACCAGATCCCGGTTGATCGAAAGGGGGGTTAAATCTAAAGAAATTAAAACCTTTGGTGTCATCTTTGGGTTAGTGCTAACCCGCTTTCAGTTCGATCAACAGACAGCAACAGAGCCCAGATCAACCCTATATGAGTTGTGCGGCCTATAAGTAAATAAGCAAAATGTATCGTAATTTATTCTGAGAAGTAATGTTATATTCTATTTATTGTATTATATTGAATTTATTAGATATGTCATAACCATGAAAATTTAGTGTGATACGTGGAATGTTGTTTGAGGAAAATGCCAAACAAGGATGCACAAGCTCCATTTTTCAACGTGAGTTTGTCCAACTAAAGACCAAGCTCTTCCTAAATGTTACTTTTACAGCAGCAGGTGATAACATCTGCGCATGTCTCCAACTCTATTGTCTTGGACAAATAGATAATTTTGAAAGGATAATTTCTAGCTGTTCATACTTCTGCACTCGATTGTAATGCTCCGAAATACTTTGGGGAGACTATATACGACTCTGTTTATGAGAGAGGTAGCCCTAAGCCACGTTACAACCGTAATTGAAGCCACTTTCCATCCAGCGGCTCGCGCAGTACTCGTCATGTTACCACTTGCTGTTCACTTTTACTAAATGATTTTAGGGGCTCTTCCAAAATGAAACCTTTCCCTGAATCAGACTGTATTGATGCATTGTGTATATTACTTTTACATAAGTTATGGACTGATAAGTGCATTTTCATGCACTAAGTCTGCGTTTCTAACGTTTTAGGTTTCTGATTGGCTGCTGAAAGGCAAAATAGACTCTCATGATAAGCACGACTAACATCATTTTGGAACATGCATGAGTGTTTGATAATTCCGGATCCAAACTCAATACAAATTGTTTGTAATAATATTTTCTTAGATTAATAATAATTTAATCTTTGCTCAATATATAAAGTTTATTTCCCAACTGATGATTAAACGTATAAGCGTTTGTTCTTAAAATTCAGCATCTCTGTTCGAGAAATGCAAAGTGATTTGATATTTCTTCTAATCTCCTTCGCAGACGACCCAAAGAACGTCTGCGAATTATATATTTCTTCAAATATAAACTTGATGCAAACTCCTTTCCCTCAAACTCCTAAGGAAAAACGCAACGTAGACCTTTATCTTCAACTTCTGAACGTTTGTTGTCAAAAAAAGGTGAGAGGATTCATTTTCCCAAACCTAGAAAAAATGAAGGGACAGATGGGGAGACCGGCTCAGAAGGATATCCGTTGTCCTGGAATTGAAAGATGCTTCGGTCTATTTTAATGCATGCAGACGTAAAAGGAAAAGCATTCCCGTTTACGAATTTGATATAAAATTTAATTGTCTTATGATTACCGACGAACGTCCTTTTAACGAACATCTTTGGTATATAAATAGGTATATAAATAGGTGGTCGTTTTACTGAGATTGTAAGTATCAATGACAGTCTTAATCTTGCTTTATGCCTGTGATCAGTGTGGTCGTTGTTTGTCAGAGTGTGGTGGTTGCTCGATGGAGATGTAGGTCGCTTATTTTTAACTCATGGATACCCAAAGTTTACACTAGTTTACACCGGCTATCACTCTTTCGTGTTCATCAGTTTGGTACTGCAAAATTGCAAATCAAAAGAAAAACAAACTTGTTAACTACAAAAGGTTCTGGATTCAGTTTCAAAGAAAAAGACTGAAGAATCGAAGAATCAGAAGAAGAAAATTTTTTGTCTACACTCCTTCTTCCCTTTTCTTCGTTTTGTTTTACATTATTGTATTTCACATACTTCATATTTGTTACATTATTGTGAATTATATTTATCATTATAACCGTTGGTTATTTACCAAAATAATGTAAGCAATCCAATTTTGAACACATTTCAATTCAGAGTGGTATAATTGTTAAGCTTAATCTTGTTGTCAACGAACCATTACATTTAGTTCTATATTGCATTGATAGCCTTATTAAAGATGTAAACTATTCCCTGCAGAACTGACCATTAAGAACAAGACCTCGTTAAGTATATTATGACCTGTATGGCTATAGTTATAGCTCTCTAGGGAAAAGCCTCACTAATAAAAGCTCTTTTAGGCTGAAACAAAGGAGAGATTAAAGCGGCCAAAAGTCTAGTGTTATATACGTGTTTGTTTCTGACAAAGCACGTTAAAGTATTATTCATAAATTAAACATACATATAAGTCAAGCTCGCCTAGCGTCACAGGTGCCCACTAGACGAATGTAGGTGATTATGAATGGAAAATCTCGTCGTCGATTCACTCGGTTTGGCTAAACAACATGAGCCCACAAAACCTATCGCAACATTCCAGACGGTCAAAGTGACCAACCACAAAGACTTCAATGGCTGCAAGCTTGTTTTTTCTCATGATTGGATTCGTATGTGTTCTTACGATCATAATACTTTTTTGTGAGTTTTCATGTCGAGGGAATGATGATAACGGGAAGTTTGATGACACGGAAAACCGTGAGCTAAAAATGATACAGAAAGAAGAAGAAGGAGAAGAAGATTTATCGATGAATAGCAACAGCAATAACAACAATAACGGAAACCAGGAAGACGTTAATATGACGAAGCATCCAAGTCGAAAGGCTTCTCAATCTTCTTTTGGACGTCGTCCGAGTATTAAACTTCTCGGGAGGAAGGGATCAACAACTTCAGCACCTTGCATTGTCTAGGGTTGTATGATTAATGGCTGACATCTCTTCACCTCCATGAAACTTGTGCCATTTTAATTGGGCCCGACAGTCCTTTCTCGCACGAGAGCTGTGATTTCTTCAGTCAACGTTAGAGTCATAGGCGGAAAAGTTAGTCCTTATCATTAAGAATCTTTGGAGTATATGATTTAATGCACAAATTTGAACAAAGTAAAGCTTGCTTTATTGATGGAACAAAGTGAATACATATATCATACGACAGGATCCAATTTGATGAGAATGCTTCACCAAACTACAAATTGAAGTGGATATTTTTAAGAGTCATTTTGGTATCACTTCTCTCACCACATATACCATAACCAACTATTGAGCGTAAAAAGGCTTTTGCGGTAACGTTTTTAGAGTGTTTCTGTCAAATCAATTACAACATTGTACGCAACTGTGGGACAGAAATACTGTCTTTTGCTCGGTCACATCACGTGTTCGATCGAAAAGATAAGTGGAGACACCTTCGAGAAAAACAAATAAAATAATCTTTCAAGTAGATAAAAATATTCATATTATTTTATTTTATATTGTAGAACCACAAAAAGAATTATCTTGATCTCATCTTCCTGTATATGAATTTATTAATGTTGTAATTTATATTCAAACATATACGTTTGGTAAACACATATCGAAGGAATAGAGCAATAGGAACCGTAATCTGCTCCATGATGGTCTTCAGTTAGCATGGCACTCTTGTATATTGATTTGAAGCTTCGAAATGAATAGAAAGTTTGAAAAAACCTAATCAGTTGTAATGCAGGAAGTGCAATTGAGGAAACATTCTGGAAAATTGAAATTCTAGCTTTTGCACAGTTTTGACGCAAATTGAGGGTCAAGTGGCAACTTTTTTCAATTGCATTAAAAGTAATCAATTTACGTATAAAATAATATTTTTGTTTAATTGCTAGAATGCAATTATATCCAATTTATTATAGATTTGTAAAGATTCTACAAGTATTGAGGCTTTGCACCGATCTTGTAACAGGAAGAAATTCTTTAAAAAATGTAAATGTAAAAAAGGTAAAAAAAATGTAAAATGTTTTATTGCTGCTGTCATTCAACATGGTCCCTAGCCTGTCACGTGATCGTGCAAAATAATGATAATAATGATGATGATGATAATAATGATGGTGATGATATTAATAATAAACTTTATTAGACATCTTTCAGCATTGACGCTCATTTAAAAGATTCTGTGTTAAAATACAAAATAAAATTTACTAAATATCAATAAAATTCAACTATTAAGATATATATGTATAAGATATTACTTATATGTACTGCGATTTGCAAAAACTGACTCATTTGACAGTCTATAAATATATATCAAAAGCACCGAAGAAATTATGAGATTGTTTCGCTATCAGCGAAGCTATCCCATAATTGTTTTAGTATCTTTGATATATATCTATATATAGTCAAATGCGTCAAAGTTTTTGCAAATCGCAGTATATAATATGAACAGAGTACAAATACTAAGAGTATTAAGTCGTTGCGACATAAGGCGCGACTTTAGGCGATTTTATAAGGAAATTAATAGAAAAATGGACGGCGATTTAAGGCAACTTTAGGCGTTTTAAGACGGCTTTTGATCTGGAGTAAACCTATGCTATCAATAAGCACTGCATGGAAAGAAAGCTCTTGGTCACTATTATTCGATTTGGTGTTCTGAGCAAGTTCACTTTCATTCGTATGAACTGCCTACTCTCCTCTTTTCTTGTACTGGTACAACTCAAAAGGCTCGCTTCTAGTGAATATAGAATACGCAGACCTTCTGAGCAAGTTAATTTTCTTTTTATGTGTTTCGGAATTACCTACTCCTTTCTGATCCAAGTCAGATCACATGCATGGCTCAAGACCTGTGAGTGAGTGATTCGCTTGATTTCATTAGACTTTGACGTCATAAGATGAATATGAAGTATCTACTGCATTTGCAAGTCGATATGAGCAATTAATTACTGATGCGATACCAAAGTTCTGGTTATGCATTTCTTGCCTGAAGTAAATTAAACTTGAAGTTAGCTCGAATTCAGATTGAGTTTTTGGCTTAATTTGATAAAACTTATATACATAAAAAATGCTAATCTGAAAGACGTACCCTTCAAGGAAGAAAGAAAACAGCAAGAAAGTTACTTCTCAAGCTAGAACGGAGTATATAGGTAACGTGCAATATATCATTTTATGTATTATTTATTGGTCTCCCTAAATAAAAACATGGCCTGAAATGGCACCTAATTCATATACAAAGATCTAGAAACTTGTGTTTTATAAACTCTGATATTGTAGACTCCTTTTAAGATTATAAAGCTTTACACCTATTCATTAGAATACGGTCATGTTGCCACAAGTGCTCCAAGTGAATGAATCTGATGAATCCGTTGGACTATAGCAACTAAACATCGTAGTTGTCAACTTTGGATCGATTTGTTTTTGACAGGAGCCCAAGGGCCCGTTTGTAAGGAAACTGCAGTGTTTCAAACTTTCAGATTGCCATCCGCCTTCGGATATTACAGACGTTCTATTTTCAAAAAATTGTGTTCGGACAAAATGTCTGAGTACGTTTTTGATCCTACAAAGAAACTTATCTTTGTATAAATTAATCTTCATGAAAGTTACACAGTACCTGATCAAGAATCTCCGAAACAATGATCCTTAATGGGATATGTACAAATGTCCCAAAGTTAAAGTGGGACGACGATGAAATTTGAAAATGACTTGAAACTCGGTTGAGCTTAGCTATATGGCTCCTATAATCACACAGCAACACATTTTATTTATATTCAAAAGAGAGAGATCAAAATTATCAAGTATATTAGCATCTGAATTGTATGCAAATGACGTCATTTACTCAAACCTATATTGTTCTTTTGGCTTTTAAATCCAAATTTCTCGGTGATAATGAGCTTAAAATGCAGAATTTTTGGGAAAGAAATTCTTCATATGCATTTATTGTCATCATTAAGTTACTTCAACTAGGAATAATCCATTTCCAATTTTAACCGATTTGGATCGTCGTACCCCTTTAACTGAACTCGTTCCTAAAGGCAGAAACACTTGTAACTGAAGATATTTTTTGTATTTGATTACAGCATTCAGAAGCAGACATTTCTAGGCACCATTTAGCATGGATTTCATCTGGATCTTTCTCATTTTCTATCTCTTCATATTCTGGGGATCATAGTTGAGTTGGTGTTTCGGGGGATTCAGGCGTTGGTTGAAAGATCCCTGTAGCCGGTGTAGAACGCTGGATGGACAGAATGCGGACGCAGTTGGTAGCAAAAGACGTCGAGGTCGATCAAAGTCAAAAACATTTCATGTTCGGTTTTCCAAAGATGGAGGCTCTGGTCATGACAATCAAGCAGTAGAGAGTAGTTCTTGTTAAAGTGAATGATAAATATACCAGCAAGCAATTGCACTATTAACTAAGCAGTTGGATTGTAAAGAAAACACAAACGAACAAGAACTAGGAAGGAAGGAAGGAAGGAAGGAAGGAAGGAAGGAAGGAAGGAAGGAAGGAAGGAAGGAAGGAAGGAAGGAAGGAAGGAAGGAAGGAAGGAAGGAAGAAAAGTAAATATATAGATTGATAAAAATCAATATAGTTGATGTACACAAACCTAGGGAAACTGCAATGTTTGTACTCTTTTATTTTTAGCTTTTATTTTGTCTTATTTGATTAAATAGACTATTTACAATAAAGCGACCGAAAAGCATCATGGTCTTTAATTTATTTCTTGCGCAATGCATCATGGTTAATAGAAGAAGTGATCATGGCGAAATCTTCCGTGCTTGTTGCAATATTCCTGTTGTTTTGTGCCAAGGTAAGAAAAAATACTCTTCATACAATATGTAAAACTGATTGACAATCTTCACATTAATTTATTATTTATATCTGCAAGTAATCATCGGTTTTAAAACTGGCAAATGCTGCAAAGAAATTCCGTGACGTGCACGTTCGTGTCCTGTGTTCTGAGGGTCGTGTTTCTTATCCCTCTAGCCTGTAATATCAGTGTTGGACTTCAGTATTTTATTCTTTTGAATTTAGCATTCGACAGATTTAAGCTTGATATGATATGATCTGGAAAAAAATAACTTACTTTTGTCGATTTATACTGGCTTCTGAAGTAACGATATATCATTTCCGCTTTGGTAGTCAGAATGTTTACATGTGCAATTTTAAGAAGGTTCAAGCAGTTTAATATCTTCAGAATTTTATTCTAAAATGATTCATAATAGTACAAAAAATATCGTGCGTGCACTTAAAAATCTAAGTTGATGCAAATGATCCCTACAAATTTAATGGTTTATGATTGTTGCCAGGCAACTTACCATGATTGACACTAGCTCAAAACTACTATAGATGCACTAAGGGACGGACCATTAGATTTTTGATGGGGGGGTTGGGCAATTTTTGTCGTGCAGGAATTTTTTTTCGTCGTTAGTGACGATGTACGAATTTAATTTTCAATTTGCATGAATATTTTTTGGAGGACTTTGGCTTTGCACGAATTTTTTTTCTTCCTTTAAAGCTGTGCTCGAATTTTTTTTTGGTTATTGCCCAACCCCCCCATCAAAATTCTAATGGTCGGTCCCTAATATCCTTTTCACATAATACATAATCATTTGCCATTAATTGAATAAACATGTAAATGTATCCATTAAGGTTACTATTCCTATTCCTATTTCACAACTTGCTTTGCACTTTTAAGTGGCTTGCATCACATGACATTTTGCTGTTGTTGATATGTTAGAAAGCAAGAGAATTGCCAAAAATGCAAAGTTTTAAATATTCCATTAATCATTTTCATTCCTACTACTTTAGGGGGTGTTTAACTAGGATCATCCTAGCACTAGGATCATCCTAGCAGGCGAATCATCCTACCTGCTATACATTTACTGCATTCTGTTTAGTAGGATGATCCTAGTACCTGAAGTATAAAAGACACAAATTTGCATATAAACAGAATTCAGTAAATGTACAGTATAGCAGGTAGGGTGATTCGCCTGCTAGGATGATCCTAGTGCCATGTAAACACCTGAGTCACCCTCTCATCCTACAGCCTTTTTCAAAATAAGTGCATTTTGTGTCCCACAGGGTATAAATACAGTAAGTGCTAAACATCTTTCAACACCGCAACCAACTTACAGCAGTGTAAAGTTATGCGATGGAGTTAATTGTGATGATAATGATTACGATGATGACTTTTGGTGTAAGTATTCATTAGAATAGATTTTGGATGAGTCTGAAATGGAGCTGCATGACCATGCCATAATGAGTGTTTAATGAATTTGAATTGTCATTTTCACAGTTATACTGCTCTGTGGCAAGGGTATATGATGAAGTGCTTGTCAACATGCATTTTATATCCTATAATGATTTTTTCAATTCCTGACCTACACATCTGACATATATGAAGTTCAATGATTTTTTTTCTTTTTTTTTCTGTAGTGTTTTGGATATTCATCATTGTAGCAGCTCTTATTACTTCAATTTGCTGTGGGTATTGTTGTCGCTTGCGTATGGCACAGAGGCACAGACGAGTTTTGATATTAACAGGAGAAAGACCTGGTTCTGTTACAACGTATGGCACAGAGGTAACACATTCAAGTTCTTTTTTAAACTACGTTTATTGTATATGCCAGAATTTTAAGTTGTTTGGCTCCTTTTTTTAGATGCACAAGACATTTATGCATGTATACACCTATTTCAAAAAAGGTTGTCACCGCTAAGAGCGATAGGCGATAGGTAATAGGTCATTCCAAGACCGCAAAGCACTATTGATTTCTAATTGATTTACATATGAATTGCCAAATATTTGATGGAAGAGTGTAAAGAAAGATTTAGGATAGCTTAATTAAGAAACCAATAGTGCTTTGCGGTCTTGGAATGACCTATTACCTATCGCCTATCGCTCTTAGCGGTGACAACCTTTTTTGAAATAGGTCTATGTCTTCCTAGAGAATTGAGAGTGCTTGTCAAATGCAAAAACAGTGATATTTATTATGCACTTGTTATGATACAAGTAAATACTGAAACCTACGATGGCTTCTAAAGGTCATTATTTTAATGATTTTATAACTTATGATGGCTTAGGTCATTATTTTAATGATTTTATAACTGTTAAATGTAAAAAGCAAGGGCAGCCAACCAGTTAGAGCACCAGTCTGTCACCTCTGGTTCCAGGTACAGGCACCCGATTGTTGAAATTTGTAAAGGTCTGTCTGAGACTGAGTGCATTCTAAAGGAACATCAAGAAATCGTGTGATAATATCTAAAACATCTTCGAATTCGAGTTTTGTTGCTCGGACATTTACTATTCCATTGGGAAAACCATCCATTGTTTAGTGGCCATTCAAGCAAAGCCGGGATCGGTGTATTGCTGGACAGGTGGCATACACATTTGATTTGAGTTTGTCATTTCATTCTCTCTGTTGAATTTCTTTAAGGGTTTTTCTTGGTGTTCTGACTGGTTTTCCTTCCTCAGTAAAATCAAACTTATGAGTTTACAGTTGTGTGCATCTATAGAATATTAGAATGTGTGGGTTCTTTAATGTCCCTCCAATGCAAGGGTTATCTAGTAGTAGAGAGATGGGGTCTACGTTTTAACGTCCTGATCCAAGAAGACATGAAAATCTTACCAGTGCAGATGGTCAATTATTTTAAGACCCTGTTGGTCCAGCTAGGAAATCAAACTCCAACCTGGTCACACTGATTGGTGGTTCCTTTCTGATTATATTTTCTAATTTGTTTCAGGTTGTAGCACCTATAATAGTTGCACCACATCCTGGATATAATTACAACCCATACATTAATCCACATGGTTATCCTCAATCAACACTACCAACTTATACTCCTGTTGCTGAAAACAAGGGAGAGCCTCCTCCATACACGCATCAGTAACAGAGAAAACTGGCATCATCATTTATGGTGTTGTTTTCCTACATCTACTAGAATGAGCAGAGAATAACCTACCAGAATGTTTTACAATGTTCTTTCTGATATATATTTTTCTTCCCCTCACAAGCATAGTAGAACAATAATTACGACGATTACTTATGAAAATAGCTGAGGAAATGACATTGCTGAGAATTTTAATGACTTTTTTTCAAATGGTTTAAAATGGTATTGATGTACTTCCTTTTCCAAAATATCAAGGCCTGGAGATCACTTAGGCTGTTTTGATGGGTATCCCTTCAATTAGTACTAATCATTTATGAAAGGAAGTTGGTAAAGCATTCTACAAGTGTTGATGCAACCGTGCGAGTGACCTGTTGTGATTGTTAGGTCAGATTTCGATTTTGTACTGCAACGGTACTTTAAATCATGATGATGATAGAAGCTGATTAATAGGACTGCCATCTTGAATGAGCAGTAATCCATTCTGGGATGGTTAACTCACTTGATTAACACCCGACAAACGAACAAACCATCAGTGACAACCTGATTTTAGTCTGCGTGCTTTGCTATGAAGGATTTAGCACAGTGGAATGACACTGAGACCACATGCAAAAGAGACTAATCTGATATAAGAGATTTCATGGATTGTTCTTTTCTTTGGTGTCATTTAATTGAACTGACAATCCCAGAATGCAATGCAGGCAATTCAAGATGGAGGACTAGCAATATATGATTTGTTTATGGCAGCATGTAAATCTCGGCAAACTTCCTCAAAGGAATGATGTCATTGTAGGGCGGCACCTCTAAATTAATGGATTCAAAAGCTCTATAAGGTTGACAAGTGTCTGGCTCCAGTTTTTTGTTTGCATTTCCAAAGATGTCCATCTTTTCCTTTCTCAACAGAAGTATAAAAAGAGTAATAGCAATCTCCACAAACACATTGCTTTTATGCTATGATGTTCATGTAACATCTGTAAAATGTACTCCGTTGTAATAAAATATATATAATTTATAAGTGTTAGGCTATGCTAAAATGCTGTAAATAAATTTGAATATACGTGTCACAAATGCATAGTTTTGTTTTATGCCAAGGAAACGCAGTGTTTGACAGAAAGGGATACTACATAGGTGAAGTTACGTAAGTACGTTACGTTACTACGGACTTACGTAAACGCAGTGAAAATACAATATAATTACAGGACTGAGGCTGTCCTAAAGAACTTTCAAACCAATTAATTATTCCAACATTTCAACAAGGATTAACTACCCCTCATATAAAAACTGCCTGAATAGCCGTTCCGCGCAATTGCATAAAGGCACTTTAGAATGATGATGACATGTAGTTTATTTACAAAAATATTTATAGTTTTTTTTATATTCTTTCCCCTCATATTACGTGTATATATATTTGCTATACGTGTTTCTAAACTGTGAACGCGCACATTGATATGTAACGAAATCCTCGTAATAAAAATGCGTTACGTAATTTGTCAAATCAACGGTAAAGGCGATGTCACGAGAACTTTAAGCGCAGCATCGCAGCTATGACTTTTAGCGCAACGATGCGTAGATCCAACTGCGCAAAAGGCACGCTTAAAGTTATTCGGCGTAACATCGCCGTAACCTAGAGAGATTGCGCTTTATTCCTGTGGCGTGACATGGTAAGGCTTTACATTCAAATAAAATATGTAACGCAACTTCTTAATTATCAATCGTAAATTTCAAGTTCTCAAAAGCTGAATGTCAGCCTTTTCTTGGAATTTTTCGTCGCTGTCGATATTTGATTTCCTTTGAGCATGAGCTGCAACATAAATGTTCTCCCCAGGTGACCGAAGAACACCACTTGTAGTGAACTGCAAGTACACAGTATTTGGATGTGTCCCCATAGCATTCTGTCTTGACTGTTCAGAAGAGAAGAATATCGTTACAAAAGAGAAACAGAAACAGAGAAAGGAGCTGTTCTTGTTACTCGGGCTTCCCGTGGGAGCGCGAGTTTAAAAATGGGCTTTATATATTTTGTTTGCATTAGTTTGTTTACTTGCTCTTTTGTTTGTTTGTTTGCTTTCTTGCTTGTTTGCTCACTTACTTTGTCACTCCGTTAATTAATGAATTTTGTTCATTGCGTTCGTTTCGTACGTTCGTTTGTTCGTCCGTCCGTCCGTCCGTTAATTCGTTCAATCGCTCGTTCGCTCGCTTGTTCGTTTGTTGTCTTAAGGTAGGCATTACTATAAAGAAAGTAAGATTTAGCACCATGTGTGTGTGTGAAGTTCATTGCACTCGACTTGCAACAGAAACATCTTACCACGATTAGTAGTTGGACATTTTCCTTGATAGACTGTTATATCGTCTATAGCAGCATCCGAACTGAAGCCATTGCCCCTAATTGCTTCGAAAATAATCTAGAATAAAAGTGAAAGTTGTGAATGATCATGATGCAACCTTTCTTGTAATGATGCATGCGCGCATTGCATCGTATGTCCAAAACTGTTTCGCGCAACCGGGCATCCATACGGCAATGGCTGTGGCTTAGTTTCCGACTCATGATGTCGTTCAAGATGCACGCAGCTAGTTTCGCGCATCCTTACAGAAAGTTAATTTCCATCAATAAAGGTTAAATCGCGTGCTAGGATTTAGAAAAGCCAAAGAACCTTCCCCTGAGGCTTGAAAAAGGTATTTTTTGGAATAATACACTAGTTTCAAATGCGCGGTAAGCTATTGTTCGAGACTCACTCCATATAAAATATTTCCACTTCGATTTAAGGATTGAGTTTGGGTGCACGTTTGCTAAGCATTCAAGAAGTGACTGAGGCGCAACATGGATCATAAAAAAGATTTCCAACGTTACTACGGTTACTATTAGACTCAAAAATCAACTTAAGATATCAGTATATCAGTATTAAAGTAAAAAAGCAAAGTAAAGCGACCATAATTTACGTCGATAGCTCGTGACAGTAATTTGGGTAACTGATAAACTTGAGGTCGACGGTGCGCTCATTTTACTCCCCTCTCACCTTCAGTGCTCCGTTTTTTAATGGTATTTAAAGCTATAAAATTAAAGCTACACAGAAAGGAAAGAAGTTGAAACAAGGATGCGAGGTCACTGAAGATCGAACTAGGGACCTCTCGCACCGAAGGCCGCGCACTAACCATCTGTGCCATCCTTGCTCTATTTCTTTCTTTCTTTTTTTTTTTTTCGTTTCCTTTTCCTTTTATTTCTTTTCATTTTTTTATCAAAAAAGCTCGTAATACCTTCATATATATGTGGTCCTTTTTGCAACATTTTGATGAAAATTGATTTGTTAAAAGCGTTGCATTCACCGCGTACGCGACCGTGCACCCATGGGAGTTGATGCACGCTATTCCACCAATCAGAACGCGCGTTATATCGACGTTATAATTATCGTTCTACTTACTCTGTAAGCCACACTGCTAGTAATCTGTAATCTTACACGGTTCCATCTTCCACCTTGATTTCCTTTCTTGTACCATAATCTCTTATCACCTTTTGCAGTCACCAGCAAGACATTAACTGTTCCCATTTTCTCGCCCAACATATGAAAGTAGAATTCCACACACAGTTTACTAATTTCTATTACAGGGCTTATAAGTCTTGCTTTGTCACCACGTTGTTGTGGAGCAGATGCCTCAATATGCATGTATGAACCTATAGAATATCAAAGCATTTCAAATGAGTACATGAACTTGCTCAAAGTGGACATCCCTCTAAGTGGTGGACATCTGTCTCTATAAGGCTGACCAATGTATGACTAATGTATTTTACCGAGGCAGAACTTAGGATAATATTGAGAAAATGCGAGGCTTGGTTGGGCAGAACGAGATTGTAAACACGAAGGCCGGTCAGGAAAGTACGCTGATAAGGGGAGGGGTGGGGATCTACCGTGGCAGCTACCTGACTTGGGTGCTCTACTGGCCATAAAAATCGAATTGGACTGATTTTTCCGTACTTGAACTTTCTCTAGGGCAAACATCTTAAAGCTCTTAGGCCTCATCATCAAAATATCACTGGATAAACCAAATAATAAGACAATCCGCCCGTTTCAAAAAGCTTAACATTGTCATGCGCACATTTCAAGAACTTATGCATGTTGAAATGATACCAGAACGGACTGCATATGAGTTTCATTAGGGTATGGAAGAACTTTATACCATGCTTAATACATGCACAAAAACTTGGCCTGTGAATCAGAGTAGGCGGCACTCATGCCCTTTTCTGTCTTTTTCTCATTCCTCCCTCGAGAGATTTCATACGAAAGGAGCGTTGTATCCGGCCGCATCACATGATATTCACTGGTGTAAAATGCGATTCCGGAATGAGGATTTCCAACCAGTACCAGAGCGGGATGAACTCACTCCGGTGTGGCTTGTACTGGTACGAACGTTTGCGTTATGAAACAATTATACAAAACTCAACCCCTTGATATTTGTGCGTGTAAGGAGAAGTGCCCTGAGAACTTTTCATTCATCTTCCAAATTTGACTAAATTACAGGCCCAAAGGGGTTCCACAAAGGTGTAATATTAAAGTGAGCTTACCCTTCTTTGTGCCAAAGGTGTGGTCCATATATGGTCCTGTATACCGACTTGGTGTAGAACCAGATTTCAACAGCCAATCAAAATCGTCATATTTACCACGTACATTACGCCAGCGACAAAATCCCGCCTCAAACGTACATGAAAGGTTACCAAGTACAATAGGAGCTGGGATTAAAAAAATGCAATTTAGACCAATATAAATGTAAATTGAACCCCCATTGAATGGTAACTCTTGACTTAAATACGAAAAAATGATCGTAATGGAAATTGGTTTACTGCCTCCCCGATCCCCTTTCCACAACCCTTCCCCTCCCGTCCCTTCCCCATCCCCTCCCGTCCCTTCCCCATTCCCTCCCTGACAGACAACTATGCAGGCCATTTACTGTCTTAAAATGAACATCATCAACATCTTCCAGAATGTTTACATCACAGTACATCAGTGGCTTAGCTACCATGACGGACATATGGAACACGTGCGTACCTCAAAAGCTGCATGTGGGAACTATTGATTAACTGGGGAATTGGGGTCATAATCTTTTAGTGGCTGTGGATACCTCCAAAAAATTCCTGACTACGTCACTGTACATTTTTTTCTGTATTAATGATATAAAATATTTTTCCACGTTTCAGTGCGAGTCAAGTTTCTCCTCTGATAAAAACATGGTAGCTAGCCAATCAGCGTGCACGTATCATCAATATTTGTATCCGCACCGGACCCGCGCGCTCGTCCAAAAATAGAAATAAAATAGTCAAAAACGTTCATAGGATAAAATGCTTATTGTCTGAAAAAGGTCGGGCCGGACTGGAAAACATTTGCTCCTTGTTCATTCTGTACGGACCTGGCTGCGTTCGGTCTGTACTGGGATGAACGCAATAAATATTTCCCGTCCGACCCTCCCACTCAGTCATGATCACTGGATTACAACGTTCATTGTTCGTACCGTCAGAGACACATCTGATCATCTTACAAGGACCCCTTGTTGGTAGTTTAGATTCTTCAGTGCACTTCCATGACGGTCTGCCATTCTTACTTAGGCATTTCACAGTACGAGTACGAACTCCTAAACCACATGTCTTTGAGCACTAAAACAGATAAGAGTATAGGTCATGAATGACGTGGTGATGATGATGATGATCGATGATGATGAATGCTAAATGACTGCATTGATGATTTTACAATCAAATATGCAGATAACCATGCATGACCGAGCATGTGGTGTGAATGATGATATTGTTGATGATGATGATGATTTTTTGTACAGCAATAATGAAAACCAAGGGGCTGTGACGTAGAACTGCTGTGAGATCTCAAGTCGCTTCACGCGCCAAATGGTTTTGAGTATATGTATCTTTGTTAGCGTGAGCTGAAGTCCTTGGAAATAACTGAAGGCGGCCCCAACCATGGAGAAGATGCAAATGAGAGCAGCAGGCTGAATATACGACTTGCTAAGTCTGTTATGCTCTTCTGACAAAACTTATGTCATCATTACATTCACTTTACTTACCTCCCCCCAACGACTAGCTACCCACATAGCGTCGCATTCCTTCTTTACACATTTTTCAGTAGTTGCAGGTTTCTTTTTCTTTTTACAATTTGATTCAAGAACACGTCTTGTCTCTTCCCCATAAGTAGAGCGTTCACAGTAGACTTTGCGTTTCCTTATACCTTCACTACACGTCACAGAACAAGGTCCCCATTTATCTGCCTTCCATACAACACTAGGAAAACATAATAAGAAGTTTAGAAGTTTGCGTAACAACGCTTTTTGACTCTTTATCATTAGGTAAATTGAATTTAAAACCGTGTTATTCCGATCGGAAAGTTCTGAAAAACTCGGTATTCCATTTTCCCCGCTCTTTTAATTTCGGCTCTTCCAGTAGACGCGTGTACCATTTGTGTGAAGTCACGTTTCCCGCTCTTTTTTACAATTAGCAACCAGCGTGATTTTTGTAAATGGTAACAACCCCAAGAGTCTATCCCGAAAGCACTTATGTAGTCGGCACATGAAGAATGGAATGCGCGCGCCGCGGCAATGTCACCCTCCATCTTCGTTCGGTACGGTCCGGGCGGCGAGGTACATGTATTAAGATTTTATTTAAATTTATTATCTTCTCTAGGAACGGGGCTATGCACATAATTATAGACGTGATCAAAATGAGTAAATTTCAATAACTAGTATTGAAGTGCCTGAAAAAGGAGAAAAGGCTGATGGGTAATATGTTTGATATCACACTGGACAGCGGATTTTGGCGGGAAAGTAGGAAATTAAAGATGGCGGATGTTCAGAATTCATATTTCTAAACTATACAATACTTATTACTAGTGAAAATATGATATAACTTCAACTATAAAGCTAGTTGAAGCTCCATAAGAGAAGCACCCTACATTTTCAATCCGTGTTTAGTTTACTGCAAATGTTTTCTTACTTGATTTTACATGGCTGGACATTACAGGTCTTTGTGATGGGTTTTGGCTTGGTAATTCCAAAGCAGTACTTCAGTCTGACTTTTGTGGAGTCCTTTTGACGTCGGCATTCCAATATTCTGTCTTTAGTTCCTAGAATAATATATAATTAATATGGGTTTATGTCTTGGAAAAAAACCCACTCCATTCACTGATAATATAACGTTAATAAACAATATCACCTCTGTTACATGAGCATGCTATATGAGATCATTATGCATATATCCAATTTATGCCTGGGAGGGGGAAGTATTTGTTTTTTTCAACATATTTTTTCATAAACTTCTTCACCTTGGGAAGAGACACTTGGACAGCAGTTGTAAAAACCATCCTCAACTGCTGCTCTCAGCAAAGTTGTAATGGTAGAACACAAGGCTAGTGCCCAATCCTCCACTCTGTCAAGTTAAAAGGTCCATACCTTGGGGCAAGCCAAGAGCTAAAATTCCCCAGGGTGGTACACTGAGAGCAATCAAATATCCCATACTTGCATGCTCAATTCCCTCCTCTAAGGCTTAATTAATATTGATGCATGCATTTATATTGAGTCAGAGGTATCATGACAAAATGACAAAATAAACCAAAATATCAGGTAAATAGTGTAAAATCACACCTTCACCCTCTATCAGATGGGGTGCCTACTGGAAATTCTGAAAATGACTCCTGAAAGGTACCTGAGTCTTATCCTGGTGGGAGTGGCAGCAATTGATTTCTACCCCTAAAAGGTACCAATTCAAAAACACAAAATTGAAGAATCCAAAAAATAAAAACTCCTTTATCAATGTACTCAAGAGACACAAGTCAAATAACTAAATTCATCCCAATAATGCTTATTTCTGGTATTCTATTTACTGAAAACACCCTAAAAGGTCATGGCTAAGTGTCTGGTATTCTACTAAAGTCCGAGACACCCTAAAGGGTACCAGATCACTGATTTTGACCCCTAAATGGTACGATAAGCATCCCCACTCACCAATTGGAGTTCCTCCCCCCTCCCCCCCCCCCCCCCCCAGATCATTACATCTCTCCTTACCTTTCCCACATGGCTTTGTACAATTCGTCCATCCAATTGATCTCCATACATAAATCACTGGATCTTTTTTAGGTTTGTAGAAATGGAATTTTACTGCTGTAGGTTTTGGTTTGTTGACTGATTTCGATTTCTTCTTTATCTAGAATACGAAAAAGAATGGATCATTGACAAAAATGACAAAAAATATTGACACGTGATCTCATTAAGCTAAGTTGGAAGGTAAGATTGATTTGTCTTTCCTTTGAATATCACTATGTCTGGCATGTGCTTGCAACAATTTTGAAATTGTTCCAAGGCTGTGCTCTAGCAGTGCCTGAGGTAACAAATATTTGGTCTTGGGTGACTGAAAATAAAGTGTTGTATAGTAAAGCAGATGTGATAGGGATCCAAGGGCTCCCCAATACTTTTGCTAGAGAACAGACTTGTGTTCAAGGATCTTATTCTTGAGATTTGGGGACTGCTTGGTGCAACATTTTATTTCCTTTAAATTGTATTTTCCATCTCTTTAAAAACAGAATAAAAATAATGGGTTTATATAGAATCTACTTCAAACATTATGCGTAGCAAATGATGGTGGTTTTTTTTTTTCAAACTTTAAAATACCATTCTGATGTGATGTGAAAATACTTCTGATGTGAACATCAGAAGTACTTGATACAAAATGATGATTCCATTTTCCGTGCATTTGTACTGTCATAGATGCACAGATGACGTCAAAATGTGGTGAAATCTAAAAAGTACTGTTGTTTTCACCACATTTTGACATCTTTTGTTAAATGAGTAGACGCACGAAAAATGGAATCTACTTGTTTTATATATAAATTTCTCGATATGTTTCAACCAGTCACAGTGCGTGTAAAATTCTGTGACGTCATCCATGCATCTATACTGTAATTACACACGGTTCTCAACTAGTCAGATCGAGCGTAATATACCGAAGCGAAGAACGCACGCTGCTCATCCCTAGACAATTGATTTCAAGTGTAGGAAATCAAATTGCCTTGCTTCACCTTTACTTGCGTTTAGCCTAGTGAGATAAGTTTGAGGCCTTTCGACGTAAATCAAGGAAATTTTGGTCAATTGCATATAATTGTTAGTGTGTTGTTGCTGAGAGGAGATTTCGTATAAGTGTGAAACGGACCGCGCCGTGCTGTGGCCGTGTCACTGCCGTATTGTCTATAAAGACATTCGAAATTCCTGCCGTGACCGTGCCGTGACCGTGTCAGTACCGTGTTATCTATAAAAACATTTGAAATTCCTGTCGTAACTGTGCCGTGACCGTGCGGTGCCATTTTCACACTCATACGAAATCCGCAAGCCGAAATCCGCTAGCCAAAAACGTTCCGGAAACACGCATACCTTAAAGATGAGTCCCTCTTTCGTGGGTCCCAGACCAAGGATTTGCTCAGAGTCTAGATTTCGCGAATAAACGAACTTTGTACCTCCTATATGATATACGCCTGATTCTGAGATGTTTGAGCCCCCATTGATAAAAGTTTCACGAACGTAACCGGCACTTTCAACCACTACGACACAAGAAAAATTACTGTTTCATTAGGGAAGGGAAAGAGAGTGCACATAAAAGAAAAGATGAAGGGAGGACCTAGAGATTTTTGAGCCAGCTATCAAGATCTTCGTCAAGCGTAAAGATACGTTACGCGCAGGTTAAGCAGCTGGGTAAGGTCGCACTGTCTCGAAACATGCCATCCAATTGGATCTAAACAAAAGAAATAAAACAACTGGCAATAATAACAATAGATTCTTTTGTTGCATCGAACCAATGAGAAAAGACGTTCCGAGCAAGTGAAGCCCTACTGAATCAGCTATCCACATTAGTTTTCTTCGAACAATACCGCATTGCAGTGCAACTTGAAATTCTAAGACAAAAATCCTTAAGTTCTGTGCAAACACCCCAAACAACATCAAAACTTGTTGGCAGTTGTTGGTCGACTGTTCAAACGGACCAAACACTGCTGTACTACGCTTTGTATCCAGAGACGTGCGCTTTAGCCTTTACGATGATTTTATTTGACATGTTGCACTTACCAAGATACTCTCTATGTCCACTCAGTTTTCGCACCACGATGTTTGAAGCCCCTACAGGACACTCTAATACAACTCTTTCGTCTTCCAAAATAGAGAGAAAAATAGAATGAGTGTGCAGTAATAACAGTCATACTGACTTTTTTTTAATAAATAGTAGATCCTTTTATCAGGTTCCGCCTCCCTTGAGAACAAAACCTCGAGCTTTCGCACGAAAGTCCAGTTTGTCCAGCTTTGTGGCTGCGAACATTCCAGAATAACTCGCGGATTTCGAATCCACGAGTTAAAAAGTGACGTTCAAGTAACACAAGTTCGTGAACAGTTTTAGTGTTTGAGTTCTGAGTTATGATTGATCTGCAGCTAGGAGTTGCGCTTATAGGACGGATAATCATCAAAAGATTAGGTATACCTTCTTCTGGTTTAAGGGTTACAGTTCCTTTATTCATTGTGCAGGTGTCATTGTTACCGTCACAAACAGCGCAGTTGTCGAAAGTCATTTTAGAACCAATTTTACCATCGCAACCAACGACCTGGAAAATGAAAAAAAGTTAGATTGGCCTTTCATCATCGTCATCATTATCATCATCATCAACATCATCATCATCATACAACACCAACACCAGTACTATAACCAACTCCAACACCACTCAACCACCACCACCATCACCACAATCGACAACACTAACAACACCATTACCATCACTACTAACAAGAACACCACCACTACCAGCACCAACAACACCATCAACAACAACAACACTAACACCAAAACTATTACCAAAACACCAACACCACCACTTTTATCAACACTAACAACACCATCATCAACACCACGAACAGCAACAACAACAATAACAAAACTAACAACAACAACAACACTATCACCTCCACTAACAACACACCAACGGCACTAACACCACCACCATCAACAACATCACCAACAACACCATCATCACAATCAACAATATCACCACCAACAAAACCACCAACACCATCTTCTTCGTCACTACTTTTTAAGCATCCATTTAAATAAGGGTAGTCTTTCAAGGGAAGTTATTATTGAGCCACTTTTAGACTATTTTCACACCCCACCTGACATCGGCCCTTCACACAAATGTCAAGAATTCCAGGGTTTTCGTGACAACGGGAACCATCCTGTACTCTAATTTTCATGATTTTGTCGGTCTTGTTCGATACACAGTACGATTTGCAAAGATCCAGTGGGATTTCTAGAAACGAAAGGAAAAAATTGTAGTCAACCTGTCTATGTGAGCACCTCTTTAATACGGACACCTTCATACTTCGTACACTTCAATATTGCGGACAAATTAATAACACCTATATAGTGAACCTCTATAAAGCGGCCATCTTTGGGCAATTGACTAGTAGCCGGTCAGAAACAGCTTACCTATACATTATAAATAGTTTTATTGGTTTTTCCATTATACAAAAGTGAGTAAAGAATAAAGTAGGGTTGCGTGACAATGTAACTTTATGACGCAGCACTTGTGTGACTTACTGTTTTCTTCTAGTGGCGCTGAGATGCCGCCATATTTACTGCATGGTCCTTCAGTAAACTTAATGTCATCTATTGAAATATCTGCGCGGTATCCATCTCCACGGACGGCTTGGAATACAAGCTATCGAAAGAATATTCAGGGTGATGAGCTACCCCAAATTTATTTATATAAGAACCAGTGAATGCCTGTGACGTACGTAACGTGACAGTTACGTGTTAGCGCACTTTAAATTGAACCTATTGCGTTACGCAGAATCAGCACTGCGTTACATCAAATATTACGTTGAATGCCACATTAGATTGGTACATTTGTATGCAGGATCTGCAGGATGGTACCCACATTGCGTTATGTAAATCTTTGTTGTGTGAAATGAAATTGAGATTTTGTTACATATTAAAGGTACGGTAATACGAGCAGCAAAATCGTGCAACTTGTCGGGCAACATTGTTGCGTTGCAAGTTGTAGAGCGATGTTGCTGGTATTACCACCCCGCGCGCAACTTGTCATGCAACAAAAATCGATGTTGCGGGTTATGAAAATTTGTTGCACAAAGTAGAAAGTGGTTCTACTTTGTGCAACAAATTTTCACAACCTGCAACATCGATTTTTGTTGCATGACAAGTTACGCGCGGGGTGGTAATACCAGCAACATCGCTCTACAACTTGCAACGCAACAATGTTGCCCGACAAGTTGCACGATTTTGCTGCTCGGATTACCGTACCTTAAAGAAAAGTTTCTAAGAAGACTACGCCACGTTACGTTACATGTTTTGCGTTACATAACGTAGCATTGCGTTACATCAGACAACAATACCTGGATCCTAAGGATTGTGACGTGCGCATAAACCTGCATATCGAACCCACGTTACGTTACATAAATCTTGATTGCGTGACATTATATTTACATTGTATTACATCATATAACATGTACGTTACCCTGTATGGCATGACGCTAAGAATCGTTACATGTTGTCGTATCCATTTGTCGCCTTTATTCCCTGAATGTGCCCATATCATTTTCTCTTTGTTTGTAGTATTTATAAGAACTTCTACATGACCAAAGTGGTCATCGTCTCCAAACGAATGATACCAGAATGACAAACACATGACATGTTTTCCCACTAGTGGACTTAAGAGACGAGCTTTCCAACCAACATCAGTTGGACGAGATGTTTCAATGAATAGATAAGTACCTTTGGAAAAAAAAAGAAAACACTTAATTCTGTAACATAGATGTTAAAGTTCAATTTTATCTTTGAATTTATAGTTTTCTCCCTTGAAGATCTTCATGTTTCTCACCTTTTTCACCTGGTCCTTTGGTGTGGTCAAACATCGGCCCGGTCTTAGATGACGGAGTTTGTCCCTGATTTGGCGTCCAATCAAAATGGTCATGTTTATCTTGTTCCCATCCACACAGACCATTCTCAAAGTCGCAGTCCAGGTTAACTATAGAAAAGTTTAGAATACATTTCTAGCCGACAGGAGCATAGTTCAAACGTAACACCCGCTAGACTGTTGACAGATTTTTTGACTTAATTGCTTAAGTATTTAACAATAACAGTAACAATTTTTAAATTCGTCGATGATGATCCACGACTATTCTTCCGACCTACCATTTTTCGCCCATTTGTTTTCTACTATCCTTTTTGTCGTTTGGGGTTTTGTTCTCCGCGCCTTTTCATTTTACTCCATTCTATTATCTTTCGTTACATTCTAAGTATATTACAGTTTATTACTTTTCTGCGTGGTCATTTTGTTTCCCTTTAACTTGTTTCCTTTTGTTATGTTTTACTTTCAATAGACCTTTCCCGAATTCTCTTGGATGACCACGGAACAATAGATTCAAGGCGAGGCAGGAGTAGACAAAATACAGTGAATGTATGGATTTGAAAACCTAAGCCTCGACTCGAATTACTTGGTCAGTCACACAAATTCTGAAAAGGTCCATTTTTGATGAAGATGTTATCAAAAATCGCGCCAAGGAACAAACTAAGCTACAACACTGAGATATATAGTGAAATGAAGCGTCTTAATTACCATTGTAGATGTCATAATACGACCAATCATTTTTCTTTCCTTGGTCCAAACATGCCATCTTCCTTATTTGTTCATATGATTGTGGAATTTCCAGGCATGGCTAGTGATAAGAAAATAAATAGTTTATATATAGTGTAGAGAGAGGGGGTCACGGTTTAACGTCCTTATCCGAGAAAACATGATGGTCCAGCGAGTTATTTTTACCTATTTTCAAAGAAGGTTGATCTTGGTTTTGTTGCATTCCACTTCGTAAATGTAATAGTTCGTGCAGGGCGAGATTCAGTATTTTCTAGGGTGCATCCAGGGTTATTTTCAGGGGGGGGGGGCAGCGTTATAGAAATTGGAAACTATCCAGAGGCCGGGGTATTTTGGAAAAATATATAGAAGAAAAGGGCCCAAAGTCGATTCAGGAGGGGGTGTGCCGCCTCTGTCACGTGCAATTGGGCAACAGGAGGATGTAACAACATTGACTCAATTTCAACTTAGGCCGATTCTCAGCAGACTTTCCAAGCCTTCTTATTAAATACCCTGAGTGATGGTCAAGCCGACACTTTCTTCTGCACATAAGACTATCCGCACGTAAGACCAACGCTCAACCAACTCATCCTACCAGACGAAGAATCATCAATCAACGACAACAACAGCAGCAGCAGCAGCAGCATCAACAACAACAACAACAACAAACAATAATTGGAAAATTTGATTACCTTTATATTACAAAACGTGATGTCCATATTTTTACCCACACACGGTAGTCCATTGTACCTGGGCCTGTAAGCAAGTACCATAACTCAATAAGTACAGACTCAAAGAAAAAGAACTTGACGATCATGAATTCTAGAATCTCAGTGTGATTCACTGAAGGCTTGTAAAACGAAGAATCTCAGAGTGATTCACTGAAGGCTTGTAAAACGTTTTTCTAGTTGATTGGTATTGTCAGCTGACGTATGGAATGTTGTCGATTTTGTTTCAACTTGCGGAAAGGTTCGGAACCAAACCATGACCAGCGTTGTATTAGGGTGCGTTTAGATTGCGTCCCGGGCTGAGTCACGCGACCAGTTTTAGTCCAGGACGAAGAGATCTTCGTGTCGTTCCAGATATAGAAAAGACTCAAGGTGAACGTAAATTAATTCTTGTTCCGATCTCCATGTAAATGTCTCATCCGTAAATCATGTAAAACTCGTCCCAGGACGACCTCAGCCCCGGACACAATCGTCCATGTAAACACATCCTGGTTAAATTTCTGGACTTACCTTGGTTGATTACATGCTCTTGCCCTTATCTTGATCCCTTGTCCACATGTCATTGAACAAGGACCAAAGGCACTCCATGATGACCATCCACCGTCGACTGGCTTAGGCGTTGGTTTGGGCGTCGGCAACTCGAATGACCCGTCTTTAGTCATTTGAACACAATGTCCGAGACGGCACCACTGTAATGAAAGGAACAGAATTGGAAATTAACTTATACAGGGATGAATTTTTTTAGTGTCAAAAGATTACATCAGGTATTAGTAAATCTGCCTTAAAGCCTGCCTCAGCTCAGCAGATAAGAAGACGGATGCTTAACTGACCAATTTTTGTCAATTTTACCGGACAAACGATACAACTATTTCATTTCTCAACTCAGGGCGGATCCAGGATTATCCTTCAAGTGGCAACACAGCGTTATGGAAATCAGGAAACCATCCAGAGAATCCAAAGGATCTTTGGAAAAGTATCAAGAAGAAAGGGCCCAAAGTCGTCTCAGGAGTGGTGCGCACTCCCTGCACCCCTCTCCTAAATCCGCCCATGGAACTGCATTTAGTACATAATTAATGACGATCGACTGTGTTGGATATAAATTGTAGTTACCTTCCTAGGGCCACATGTAGTCCCTTCAAGTGGTGGAGTATTCCTTGTCCTGCACCAAGCGAACAAGTGGTCATCGCACCAAAGTTTGTCGCATTTGTTAGGCGTATACTAACATAAACAAGAACGTCTGTCACTATGGCGGTCAGTTTCAGGTCATTAACTTCACTTGTCGGGAAAATGGGATTTAAGAGCGGAAAAGGAAACTGATGTCCTACTCTAAAAGCATGGGGCCTGATATCTTTGTTTCGATATTATAACTATTATGTTATTATACCTGTACGCGTTTTGAATTCTAAAGGAAAAGGTGAACTTTGACGAAATACACTTACGCCGTTCTAGCATAGTCCCCTTCAGTTTTTGCTGTCGTTTTGGGTGCGCAAAAATCTTAAAAAATACACTGAGGTTGCACCGTAAAATTTACTTCTAGGGGGAATTTTTTTCTGATTAATACTGTCAGAGGAAGACTATAATGTCATATTTACCACGGTACAAGAGGAGAATCCTTTACCAAAGTCAAGTTCACACTGACTGTCCAGATCGTAGATTTGTCCAGGCAATTGGTTCATCAAGGTACGATTAGAATTGAATGGAACATCATCTAAGCACCACAAATGACTGTTGAAAATATTTTAAAATTGTAAATCCACAAGGCGAGAACTTTTTGAAGGATTGCGGGCGTCGACCTCCTGACTCACGTACGTACCGGCTTCAAATACACAGGGCAACAGCAATGGAGACGTTGTCAAGAAGTGTTTCTGTATGCTGTATTATGCAACTATTGACTATGCATAACTGGTACTTTACAGCTAGCTGACCAACTACTTATTTGGGCATTACTATGTTTTATTGTTCTTGGAAATGGATTTATTAATTGACTTCTCCATCAACCTGGCAGCCCTTTTGAAAATCATAACCAACTTACTCTAGATTCATGATGAGCTCACTCCTACTACAACTGGACCAGTAAAACCGGTCAAACCGGGATCGTACAAGTGGTGCCATGACACTTCCTTTGACGACATCTTTAGTACAGTTGTTGTGAGTTCCATCATGTTCCATACCTAATCTAATAGCACAAAGAGGTATGCTTCAATAAATAGTCCTAAAATGTCTTTCGATGCGTCAGGTACTATAAGGCCTGGTTTCACAATCGACGGAAGCAGAAATGGAAGCAATAAAGGCAGACAGTGTTGCACTATTTCTCATATAGGTGTAAAAACGACAGTGAGCAGTGCATTGCTTAGGCTCAGATTTCAGCGTATGTTGCTTCTCTTTGTGCCTCCTTCGCTCGTGAAAACCAGGCTTTATATGGAAAGAGTAGCATTTGTGGTGTGATGTGACAAAATTTACTCCATAGAGCTAGCAGGACAAGAGCATTGCGTGACTTCACTGTCCTAACTTACGACTTCTGATTGGAAAATGACATCGTTGTTAAGTGACAAATCCAAAGTGAATAACAATGTTGCATTAAAACAAACATCACTTACGTGTGTCCTGTCTCGTGAGCGATGATAAAGGACGACGGAAAGCCGTCATCATCGTTAAGCGTACAACTTCGCGTACGGTAACACATACTACCGACAGGGGCGTAACCTAGAAAATGAATAAGTAAAGCTTTAAAATTAATTGTAGGCTAAGATGTTGACTATGATGCTTATGATGATGACTGTGTGGCCTTGACTTCAAATAGATCACTTCATCATTTGTGTTCACTTCCTTAAGAGGAAGCTATAGTGGATGACATAAGAGGTAAACGAAAATCATGAGTAATTTCCGTGATCAATATTTACCTGAAGGTCCAAAGTTTCTCCTGATAATAAAAAAAAAAGATTTAGCGTACACGCTTTATACAACATTCGTCGTAAATCAGCTTTTAGTTGTTCTGCCGGGGAATAAATGGGGCATTGTCCTAAGGCCTGGTATCCACTAGGACGCAACCATAAGCGCCAACACAAGGATCAAAAATTGTCCTTTATCTTGTGCTTACGCTTGTCCTTACGTCCACGTTATCTCAATGAAAACGGAGAATTATGCTGCTTGCGCTTGTGCTTGCGTCGCTAATGAAAACCAGGCTTTAATCTACGTTGAAAAACAATCCATTGCGATCTAAAAACATGATTTTGCAGTCTAAGGATCCGTTCAAATTAATGCGTTTTTCCCCCAATGCGTTTTGGTCTTCGGTCCACACTAAAGCGACATTTATCTTTTGTCTTGGGTGGGAAACGGAGAAGACGATGCGTCTTTACATTTAATTATCTGGATTGTATTGGTGTGGACTGACGCAGCCTTAGAGTAAAACGTCCTCGACTACCTTGATAAATATAGATGGTAAAGTTGTGGAAGTCGAGTTTCCATGAAAATGGTCACAAGTCCTCATTGGTGATCATTGCAAGCCCACCACTTCTGAAAATCGTGTATGATCAATTGACAAAAGGCTCTGATGTACCTGGTTATGAATATAGTTTGGTCGTGAAAATCATGGTCTGTTTTGTCCCATCCTTTTCGTATTTTATGGCCCCAGTTGCATACTTTGTTTAAACTTTCCATCGGACTTGTCGTGATCTTGATTCCTTTCTGACCAACCAAGAAAAAACTAGGTTAATTAAACTCCAAAATCTGGAGATAAGTTCGTTACTCGAGCGTCGTCTACGAAGGAACTGCCGTATTTCGAAATGGTCTTATGACCCATCTTGATATTTACTTATTGAGATGATATTTGGAACAATACTTACTGGGTCTTCTTCGAGTATCATCAGCCGAGTAACCACGAACACAATACGAACACCAAGCGACTTGTGTTGAAATATCCGAGAAACCTAAAATCGATACAAATCACCATAATCAGCATCACCATCACCACCATTATCATCATCATCTTCACCAGCACCACTTGTCAATACAGCAGTCCGACCATCATCATCACAGCTCTATCATTATCATCATCGTCATCATCATCATCATCATCATCATCATCATCATCATTGTCATCAAAGGCGCGTAAAAGCACGCATACCTCAACGCCAAACGAAATACTAAAACAGGCGTGCCCCAGCCTATGTGTCCTTTCTCTCTCTGCAAAGAGATCCCAGCACCATTAAAGACGTGAAGTATTAGTGCAATATATTACAACGAAAGTGTGTCATAAAGATACTTTAATCGAGCTTTTGAACTTACAATGTTCATGAGGGTCAGTATGTATCGTTCGACCTTGTCTTTACCATGATGTTGGACAACTGATGAATCAGCTGTAGGCATGGCTTCGATGTACTTGGGATCTTTGTCAAGCATATCTGGATAAACGACGTCCGGAAGATGAAGATGAACTGCAAGGGAAAACAGTGCTCTTAGCTCTCTAAATAAACACAACATATGGACAGACAAACTAATTGACCGAATGACTGACTGATAGACGAACAGATGCCAGCTGGCTGATGTCTGTCTGTCTGTCTGACCAACTGGCTGGCTAGGAGCTAATTGTTAAAGTTGATGACGGACTCGCTGGCCGACTAACTCACTCACTCACTCACACGAACGGACGGACGAACGATCAAACTTACAGAAACCATTCACCAGTCAGTCTGATTGACTTGTTGGCTGACCGGCTGTCTGACTGAATGAATGCACTAACTGACTGAACACCGAGTTAAGCCTGGGTTAAAAGCCATTCTTGACATGAGCCGCGCCAAACTAGACCAAATTATCTTAAGTAATACGTACTTAAGTACCATCAAGTCAGTAAAGTATGGCGTTCAATCAGTCTCATCTAGTTGCGGGGACTCGAACTCGGGGCCACCACATTACGAGTCCGACGGCGCTCTGACCACTCGACGATGTTGCCTCCTAGCCCAGACCTAAGCCCTTGACGTTCAATACATTGTTGTTTTACTCACATGGAATGCTAACCAGTACTTTCACACGGTTTGCTCTATCAGACCTGATAGGTAGAAACACATATCGTCCATTCATCCAGATCTGTTGTCCTGTGTCATAGTCGTACGAATACCATCGATGTGATGTGTACGTAGATACCGCCAGAGAGTTACCGGGTTGAATTGTACTGAATAGTCTCTTCTCAGGATCTAACCCATCTTGATAATATATCTAGATTGTTAGAAGTTTTATTGGAAAGTCAGATTTTCCGATACTTGACAGCGCATGGAGGATCCATGAAAGCATTATGAAAAAGGGGAAGGAGAGTAGCTATTGTTTTCATAAAAAGAGTACTGCTTGTGCATTCTGAGTGTGAATATCCAGACATTGTTTATGAGAGGGTATAGAGAAATGGCCTGGTTCTTGCTAGCCTGCGTTGCTGGCGGTCTGCGGTTTTTGGGCGGAGGAAGAAATGGTTTCTTCCTCCGCCCAAAAACCGCAGACCGCCAGCAACGCAGACTAGGTTCTTGCACACAATGTACGTGATCGCTTGAATAAAAACTCATTCATATTCTGTAGCACATGTTCTGTTGCTACAGAATATGAGTAAGTCTACTCAACGAAGCGATGTCAATAAAATAAGATACCGCAAATAGAAAGAAGGAAATACGTTTCTCACGCTGACTTTTGGTTTTCCATTTCTTTTAATACCTGCACAAATCGTCCAGAACGATTTATAATCTTCAAGAAGCTATCTGGTGGATCTGGTTTCTGGAATACTGGTAGTTTCAGTCCCTCTGTGAAAGAAAGGTAATTTTTATCAGTATTTCAACAAAAGTTACTGGGAAGTTCTTCTGAAGAATGGGCATGGTGATATTCTCTCCTTATTCCTGGACCCAGGGGCACAAAGAATCTCTCATATGGCGACACCACTCTTTGCTAAAGTTACTCTACACTTGCAGCAATCAAAAGTATTGAGAACAACTGCTACCATGCGTAGAATCTTGAAGTCATTTAACGCGAATGGTGTTCTATCATCCTAAATCACTCTCGTCCTTTAATAGTCCCCTTCACAGTTCTCTGCGCCATCTTGAAAGGTAGCCATGCCTTTGCATCGAAGCGAGACGAACGGTGAGCTTGCAATGAGAAAGACCTGTGAATAATTGTCCTAGGTGTTAAAAAAGGTATCTATCATTGCACGCTCACCGTTCGTCTCGCTTCGATGCAAAGGCCCGGCTACCTTTCAAGATGGCGCAGGGAACTGTGAAGGGGACTATTTCACTTACTTGGTACAGTAACGGTGATAGTGGTCCTGTCGTACAATGAGTTGGCTTTGGGTTTGTATATCTTAACACCACCAATCAATAACTGTTTGTTTGATGTCGAGTCACGTGCTACCCACCGATGGCTGGTATAAGTATTGATACTTTGTTCATCGTGTACCGGAAATCTTGAAAATAACTTTTCCTCGTCTCCATCAAGGTAGAATACCTGGAAAAATGGTTTCGTCAAAAGTGTCTCTCCGAAAGGGGTAACATGTAATAAAATAGACGCTGCTGCTTTGATTTTATTATTACAAACACAGCACGAAAAGAAACCTTTATTATACTTTACACCCAAGTGTAAAGTTGCGTAAAGTTGTTCAGTAAACTTTACGCTTCAAATTTAGAGACACGTAAAGATGTGTAAATTTGCATTGCGTTGCCATTGCCATACCTTCACTGGACGGTCTGCTTGATTAACTATCCTAATGTATGATTTTGCTCCACGGAAGATAAACTTCTTTGCTGCAATGAAAACAAAATCGTGAGCATTTTTTTGTTCAGGAATTTTTCCCCCCTTCGTGGCGGTGCAATATTTTTCTTTTTTGTTTTTCAACAGTCATGCACGAATTTGTTTTCTAGCAATTTTGTTGTGCACGATTTTTTTTCTTCCTTTAAAGCTGAGCTCGAATTTTTTTTTGGGGGGGGCTTATTGCCCATCCCCCCCCCCCCCCTCAAAAATCGAATCGTCCGTCCCTACCTAAAGATCGAGCACAACTTTTCAATTTTTTTTGCAACTTGCAACATTGCGTGTAACACAGAGTTGCACTAGGTGCCCAACCCTGCAACAGTTGTGCGTCACGTTGCATACAACATTTGCAGGTTTACGATCGAGTTGTACTTCTGCAAATTTTTCGGCAACATTGCACGCAACATTGCACGTGTGGATACACGGTGCAATGTACTGTGTTGCGCGCAATGTTGCAGAAAAAGTTGCATTTATGTCCGGACCTTAAAATTCCAAGTTACCTGATTGGCCAGAAGTAAACATAGGTGACCAATGATCACCTTCCATATCAAATGCTATGTCTTTGATCTTCTGTAAATGAGACTGTTTATATATCAAATGGGGCTTTCCTTTCCTCTTTGTTTTGATGGCAGACTCATTGATGATTGGTTCAATGTAAATGACGTCATTAGGGGTTTCAATGATCCCGGACTGGAAAAAATATAAACGAAAAATTACAAAATAAGGTAAGCATGAAATTGTGGTGATACAAGTAATAAATTTTAAAATATATGTATTATAAACTTAACAGTACGTGTAATATATTGAATAATATATCTATGATATAATAATTGGAATATTACGCGCGCTATATGATTGGTCGAGAACCGTGCGTAATTACAGTACACACGCATAGATGACGTTATTGAATCTTACGCGCGCTCTGATTAGTTGAAATGTTTCGATGAAAATTATACATATATATAAAAAAATAGATTCCATTTTCCGTGGGTCTTGATTTCGTCTCGCGGCTTCCTTTTTTTGTTCTCACTACATTTTGACGTCATCTGTGCATCCTATTAGAGTACAGACGCACAAAAACTGGAATCTATTTGTTAAATAGCGCAAGTGAAGTATTTGATAGAAGTAACAGTAGCGTGCAATAGATGAATTACATGTAGATTCGTATACAGCCAAATGCAAAAATTCTGTCGCTGTTGGCCTTTTCTTGACCTTGTTAATTCTTTTGATTTTTAAAAGATGGAATTTGCCAGGTGAAAACTTGTTGAAAATTACCAATTTGTATGAAAAAAATAGAAATAGAGGACGTTCAGGCGCACGCATAGGAGAGGCAGAAAGAAAACATGATTTATTGGTTGGTTGATTGGATAAATGATTGAATAGATAAACGATAAATTGGATGATTGATAGAATTTTGAAAGATTAATCGAAAGGATAATTTGATTTATTAAATAAATTATGGAAGATAGTATAGTAAAAATAACTCAAAATGAAAAACAAACAAGACATTTTGAGTTCATTTTACAGTAACAAATAGAAAATAAAAACGAGATAGTTAATAATCCAAATATATATATACACATGTTAATTTCCATGTATATTTTGAAATAACATAAAAGAAAGATCAGTTCAGGTCGAAAACCTTGGTTTTTGAAAAATTACCAATTTGTATGAAACAACTAGCATAAAGAAATATGGTAACTTTGCCGTTCAAAACAATTCGACGCTTGACAAAAACTGTGCCGCAATTCACTCAGTGTTGTTTTGAACAAACAACATTGCGGTAATGCCGTAATGTGGGCTGTTGTCTGAATAGGGAGTAATGTAGGAAAAGCGAATCGCTTCAATTATAGATCAGACATGCTTCTATACAAACATAGGCATGCTGTGGCCGGATGATAAAATACTAGTATTTTTTCCCATAGAAATTGATCCAAAATGGTAAAAACGGAAATAACAAAATACTTAGATATTTCTATTGTTTAAAATGTATTCCACAATTAAAACGCTTTTCGAGAAAACACAATTACATTACATTTTATAAACATTGTATTAATTAGCTTGCAAATCTTTCTATACAGGGCGTAACTGGTATTAAGAAGATACAATGAAACTTCAACGTAAAAAACCCTCTCTAACAGAAAAAACTGACGTGTTTGTAGTAATTAAATCTCTATTACACGACCATATCTGTCATAATATGTATATCACAAAGGTCAGACTTTGCCACATTTTCAAAATACGACAAATATTTTGTTTCAAGGTGATTTTTAATTAAGCTATAATTTCGTTCAGTTTAATTTCTCCTTTATTTTTGTTTCGTTATTACTTTGCTTACATAAGAAGGATATTTGTTGTTTTTTTCAGAGAGAAAATAACCCGAATGCTTTTCATTTCCGTGTTAAAACAAGATACCTCAATCACTTCAGTATTCTTTATGCTCTTACTAATGTGATGATAATAGATTGTACACACTGCATGAGAAAGGGTTGTTTTTTTGTCCTTAATACGAACTTTTGGAAAACAATTAGTCGTCGTCTGCCGGGAGGTAAAGTTTTTTAATTGAAAAGGTTAATTGAAAAGGTTTGCTGCAGCAGGTGGAAGAACTTTCAAAATTTAAAAGAAATACAATAAAATGAAATTTCAGCATTTATATAGCGAAAATATCTATAGGTATATAATCAAATGCGCTTAGTGTTTGTAATAGTAACGCCCAGTTGTACCGGGCGACAATCCCATGCTCTTTGCGAGCAGTACAACGGGACCATACAAGCAGGGTTAGAGTGAAAGCAGACGGGGCCTAAGGTTTGACGTCCTTATCCGAGATGTGAAGTCCTAAGCATTTGTAGATGTAATTACAAAGGCAACACCTCAGTTATTGAAAGACCCTGGTATTAGTCTGGCCGGGAATCGAACCCCGACCTCCTCAGTACACGAAAGACAAACACCGTCTGAGCCAACCCGACGGTGGAGGCTAGCAAACGAAAAGGGGTAACAAATTAAAGAGAAAGGGAATAAAAAACGAGAAAAAAATACAAGTTCAACGATTGAGTTTAAAAGCAGCGAGTTAAAAGAAAATACCTTAGTGCTTTAGTGACGAACGGAGCTATCGAGCATACTAAGTGATTGTTGGGTATAATTAGGTGTATAGGTGCCAGTATTGGGAAACGGCGTCGAGACATGAGTCAGACGAAAGCCGCTTGGACCTTAGCCATTTAGTAACTCAGAGAGAAAATAGGGGACGCTTAAGTGCACGCCATCAAGGAACAAAAAATCCCTGATTTATTTATTGGATAAATGAACGAATGAAAACGATAAATTGGACGATTGATAGAAGACTTATTGAAAGGTTGATCGAAAGGATGATTATTTGATTTATCAAATGGAAGATAGCATTGTGGAAGATAGCATATAGTAAAAACAACTCAAAATGGAAAACATAAAAACGATGTTTTCAATGCATTTGACAATATCAGTTAGAAAAAAAAGCAAAATAATTACCAATTCAAACAGTGACAATGTACATTGACAATGTATCAATTTTATAGCGTGGTTGAGTAACCGGCTTTTATAAAAACCCATAACGATCTGATCAGCTGAAATTGTGATAGTATATCGATTTACACCGTAGGTAATCTTTATCAATCTAAAAATCAAACTCCATTTTAAAACAATTAAATGTACAAAAATATATCTTGATTTTTTTATAACAACTTCCTGTTTTTGAAGATAACATGAAAACCAGCTTTCAATCTCGGAACTATCTTTTATGGACGTCCTTTCTAGTTAGTAAGCTGAAGGTTATTCTGATAACCTGAATTTCAAATCTCTGATAGGAATAACTGTCAAATTATGCTCCAATTACTCTTTATTACACGAAATAGAAGCTGTATCTATTCTTTTCAACAACGAAAATTTGGTACGCGAATACGAACAACTTAACATTTGCTCTACAATATGTAACGCAATAATATTGCGTAAAATGTTGCATGTATTCGTTGTATGTATTTCTGCGCCTTAGGATAAAGCTAAACACCAGTCTATTATTATTCGCCGACAAAACCTATATTACTTAATTGATGATTTGATTAAAGTTCGTTTTACCGTAACTTACTTAATAGAACATTCAAAACGATTGCCATTACTCTAAAAGGGTATTATTGCTGAAGTGGTTTTTTTCCACCAAATAAGTATGTTCAAACAATGTTCAAAGGCGCAAAGGTGATTTCACTCTGAAAGAAAGTCAATTTGAAAATTTGCTGTTAAACGCTCCTTTTTGTGGTGTATGTACATTAGGGAAGTAAAAATAGCTGACTCAATTCAACAATAATAGTCGCTTAGAGTAATTATGTTTATTTTACCCAAGCAAAATATGAATTAAGGCTTTGATCTGGCGTCATTTCTATGAAAAATAACATCACATTCAACGAGGGTGATCGTATTAAAATGTTTCCACTTTACCTTTAAGAATAAGGTGATTAAAGTCCCTATGACGCATATTTTTTTATTTTCAAACTCATTTCTTTTCTGGGAATATAGTTAAGATCTTTTTATCCCATTTTGGAATACTCTATATTTTCGGAGATATAAAAGTTTCAAATTTCAAAATGTAAATGTGATGACGTCAGGGGAGTCATCATCACTAGCTTCTCATGGATTTTACTAAAAGAGGTCTTAAATTCCACATCCAGATTTTTTACTCAAACACAGGCTTTACCAACGGAAATAAATTCCAAATGAAAAAATAAGAGTATTTCAATTCATCTTGGTTTTGTATAATAAATGAATGACTCCCCTGACGTAATCAAATTTGCATTTTGAAATTTGAAACCTTTATATCTCGAAAAATATGGAGTGTTCAAAAGTAAGACAAAAAGACCTCAACTATATTCCCAGAAAAGAACTGAACTTGAAAAGAAAAATATATGCGTCATAGGGACTTTAAGCCAAAGTAGATTCCGACGCCTGCTGTATCTTACGGTTAATTTATTCAGTACTTTGTCATTCTAACAACATTCTAAGGACCATGTACAATATTTTCGAGTAGAACACGGTCCATGGTCCTTAGAATATTGTTAGAATGACAAAGCCCTGAATAAACCGTGAGATCCTCGATCAAAGGCGTATGAAATCTACTTTGTTCTCGAGTGTTCTCGCCAGTATAATTGGCACTGAATTGGTGGGAATCTGCCGACGAACGAGGTAGTTACCAGTCAATAAATTAAGCATTCCACTTCTCTTTTGGCCTTTTATTCTTCAAAATCAAACTTTCAAACAAATACAAAAACATTATTTTTGTTTGTTTGTTTGTTTGTTTGTTTGTTTTTTAAATGTCAACTTAATTGTTTAACGTTTGTACCCACTTTTCAAGTCTACTTAGAACTAATCAAAATGAAGCGGAGAATTGTGTGACTGCGCATGCGCCCTTTTAACCGTACTGAATATGCGGTGAAATCTTCGAAGCCTCCTTTTAACATTTAGTGTTCGTTTGTTTTTCACGTTGAATCAACGAAATGTGAACGATAACGGGAGCGGGTCCAGGGCTCAGACTGAGGGGGTTCACTTCACATTTTATATTGTACAAAACAATAAATACAGGTTATTAGTCGAGAAAGCGAAAAATACGGCTGTGCATTGTTCTTGATATTTTTCTTTCTCGACGTAAAAATGTTTTATTTTTAGGATGAAAAAAGGGGGATCCTGCGCACCCAAGGACCCCCCTCTGGATCCGCCCTTGGATAAAGAGTGGAAAGAAACAGTCAATCTGTGGTTAATAGCATGGCCAGAAATTGTGGTCATCTATATCTCTGAGTTTGGAATTAATAAAGCTTCAAGCGAAAAATTCAACTCTTTGGCGCTTCGATGCACGAACTGTTGATTGTAAGCTATTCTAAGAACAAGACATTTTTAAAAGGCAATAAATTTGCAGGCTGCATATAGATGAATTCTTTAGTGCACGATCGATATGTGGTCAGTGAACCAAACTCACAGTATCGACGCGGTAATATTCGCTTGACTCTAGGCTGTTATAGTCTGTACACAAGAAAGGTTGATTTTTCTTTATATATTGTCAAAGATTTCTTATTATCAAAATATTTTAGTGGGCATATCTTACGTCTTTTACTGTCAGGGTGTTTGCCACCTGACGATCCCAGATTTTTTGCGTTTGGCCAAGGATCGAATAACCGGAAACTCTCATCAAATTAAGTTAAACATTTCACTGGTGGATATTTACAAAAGTTGTTTGTTGTACTTCCGCTCCGTACTGTGGGCGCAAGTGGCCACAATTTCTGTCGATGGATCTCTTCGATAAAGCTGTACGATTAATCTTCCTAATCAGATCTTGGGAACTGAGCTGAGAATGTATGTCAAGTGAATTGTACGTGACATGCATGACAGCTCGTTGTTAATCTTTTTTACAAATCGTTAATAAAACTAGAATAGAAAAAAAAATTATCGGTAAACGTAAAGGTTAAGGTAAAGCACTAACGTTCCTTCAGCTGAGCGCTGGTCTCCCAGGAAGCCGACGGTGCGCTTGTTACCAGCCCTCTTTCCAGGGACAAGGGAGGGTTGGCACAGCGACATGAAAGATATCAAGAAACGACAAGAAGTTGCAGTCGATAATAACTATAAAATATTGGAAATATAACGCGCGCTGATTGGCTGGCTACCGTGTTTGTATAAGAGGACAGCCGAGACATGCTTGCACAAAAACTAACGAAACTAACGAAACGGATGATATAGAGCACGCGAAAAGCAGGACTAACACTCGCCGCTACGTCTTGCTTTTCTTGTGTCCTGCATCTCATCGCGTTTAAATCTCAGTAAAGAGATGTTCGGGCGTTTTATATATTAACAAAATCACAGTAATTTGATGAATATGACCGCGACACGGGGGACCTTCAAAACTTAGGGCATGCACACAAATTGTCTAAGTGTTTCTTTATTAATGAAACTTCTAGACACGATTCATTATGCAGACATTTTTCTTCCCTTCTATATTTGTATTTAACAAGAGATTCTTGATAAAAGTGTATTTCCTCGAATGGTGAAATCTTATTGCTTGTTCTCTTGGTGAAACTGACTTTGGACAACAGACACTTTTCTTCGACCTTCAGGCACTAAGCAAAACTAAGCATTTTAATCACTGATAGAGCAAGAAGCCGCTTTTGATTAAGTTGGGCTGTCCCTTCAATACTGTAGAGCCACAAAAAAACTGAGCTTGTTTCACTGTTCTTTTCTTTTCGTTTGTTTGTTTAAAGGCTCTTCCTTTTTTTTCTTTTTGTTTTGCTTTCTTGTTGTTGTTGTTGTTTTTTGTCAGTTTGTTGTGTTTTTGTAAAAACAAAAAGAATAGTATAATTATCGAATCTTGTTATGATAAGGGTTTTTTAAAAGGAATTTCACGTAAATACAACAACAACAGCAGCAGCAGCAGCCGCCGCAGCAAAAAAACAACAACAACAAATAAACAAACAATTTTTATATAATTTGTTGTTGTTTTTGCTACAGCTGCTGCTGTTGTATTTACATGTGGAATTCCTTTTAACAGAAAATTTCAAACCTCTAATCTTAACAAGATTCGATATTATACACTGAAATTGATATCAATTGCAAATCCTTCCAAAGATTTTCTAAATATTCGGTTACAATTACTATTTCCTTAAATTTCCTTAAATTTCAAGCTTTACTTTTAGTTTGAACAAAAATCGATATCATGCACTGAAGAGTGATCATCAGTGGAAACCATTGTAAAGAATCGTCTGATATTTGCTGGCGGTTTGAATTTCCCTAAGACCACTTTATAATTAAGGCTTAGAGCAAAATACATAATGCACGATAGAATAAAAAGCCTAATGGATTTACGTAGGGCCAGTATATGACTAGGAAATGAAAAAAGAGTGAAAGATAAGATGACAATGACAAGAAATAATGGATGATATTTGAAAATTCAATCATATCTCCTCTTTTGTTCCTCTTTTCTTTTTCAAATTAAAGAGTCGTCTAATAATAAGACAACAGGGTTCTTGTCGGTTGGTCCATCTTTATTCACTTTTCAAGGCTCGACAATTTTAACTTTCAACTTAGTATTTCACTTTCGTACTTCCCTCTTTCCTTTTTTCTACCTATCTTTCTATATATCTGTCTTTCTTTCGATCTTTCTTTTCTTTCTTTCATTTCTTTCTGTCTATCTTTTCGTTCTTCCTTTCCTTCCTTTCTAAAATACAGAAATGTTTTTAAGAAAAAGATAACTATCGTTACATGTAGTCATATTGGGCAAAACATCATGAATACTTCGATTAGCACTTGAAGGCCATGGGTCATTTCAATATATCATCGATCGACATAATTTGTATTTTGAACGTTTATTTACTTATTTTAGTTCATACTTTAACTACAACTGATAACACAATTTTACCATTACCATTTTCATTTTGCTTTTGCATTTTCTATTCTATTTTTATTATGATTAATATATTTTTTTCATATTTTTCAGTGATGATTTATGGATATTCCATCTATCATTTCTGATGTACCATTTTTAATTTCTCAACATAAGCCATCATCTTTATTTTTGAAGTCTCCGAAAACTGTTTCTGTTTTGTTTAAGAAATATCAAATTTGTTTCACAGAAGGAGTGCATGATATTCTTTCTTATTTGCTATAATCACGCATGGTGATTGGCTTAGATGTGTTGAGTCAAGGTGAGTTGATTCATTGGAAGCTTCTGCTTCTGCTTCTGTCGCTTGCATTTTGTTCAAGCAAAATACAGTTTCAGAAAACTGGATTCAAGGAAAATACACTTTCAGAAAACCGGATTTAAACTTCACGTTGTGATTAGGACAGGAATTTTAATTCGCTGGGATGAGTCTCTAACATGAAAAAGCTATTAAATAGCGTTTACATTTGTCTTTCACAAGACGTCAACACCAAAGAAACAGAGAACGGAATTGAATTTCAAAACCTGCTTGTGATTGGTTGATTATCAAGGAAACCATTTAAATGTCGCGGCAACGTTTACTTTTCCCATTCAGGAACAATTCTTCCGAAGGGTGAAGAATATGGAATTTACAAAACTCTGACCTATATTCATAAAATAGGAGAAATTGTTTCTTATATAAGAAAAAGAATTGGTTAAAAAGGACTTGTCTTCACTGTTGCTAAGTTTTCACCCGGTAAAGTAAACAACTTTGTTAACATCGGCATCTGAACATTGAGGAAACTTGTCGACGTCTAGATCTGTGGATATCTTTACTTGTTTAAGCCTGTTATTTGCTGTCAAGATTCATCGATGGATCTTCGCTATTGGACAAATTTTGACAGATCTTGAAATACCGAACGAAAGGCCTTCAGTGTATAAATTGATCAAGCACAAGCAAACAGATCTTTCCCACTTATATATAAGCCTTAACAAGAACGCGGCGCAGTGCAGCTAGACGGAGGAAATCTTCAAATTCTATTTTAGACCTCTGGTTCCTTAGTTCGTTAAGTTCGTATTGTCAAGTAGTCTACAGAGACTGATAGAAAACATTACAGGTAAATCTTATTGAATATTTTCATGCCAAAAATCTACAATTTCTAATATTAGCTTTCGTGTCTGTCTTTATTTGAACAGACCACATCGATGACTATCTTACACATGTTAATTGGTCTTATCTGTGCAAAGAGTTCTTATCTGAGCGATTGTACTTTGGAGCATCACTGTTGAAAGGCAACTCCTTGGGAAACTCCACAAGGGTCGGAGGATACGTCTTTGTTAAAGAGAATACACGGCTTAAAAACTTGTTACTTTAAAAATGTTTATCAATTGTACGGATATCAACGACACACATGGGAGAGAACGATGCAGTACGCCTCCGGAAACCTATAACATGCCTTCTGTCGTCACTGTTGCTCTTCTATCGAGCATTTATGGACTGATCTCCCTCGTAGCACTAATAGGTAAGACTTAGTTAAAGCTTCAGCTGACCTTTCTATCAAACTCCCGGTACCTAAAAGCTTTTGCGGCAACATACGACAAATCTCTTGATATATTGACACAGTGTAGTCGTTGTTATGCTAGAAACATATTTTCAAAATCTGGGTTTTTAATTAGAGGGGTTTCTTAATTTGTTCAACATTGTTTGATCCTAAGATTCCAAAAAGAGCCGCACTTCAGCTTTGTAAAATAAGGGCACCAAAATGAAACTGTCATACCGTATTGTTTTGGTCAAAATATCTCAAGAGTTTGTGTGTCTAGTTGAAGAGGTAGAATCTGAATAGTGTGTGGTCTTGAATATAAATGTGAGGACGAGAAGAAATTTTGTTGACATGTTTCTGTTTAATATTTCGTGTTTAATATTTTGTGTGGTCTTGGGAATTAGTTTCTGAAAATCGTGGCAATTACGACTGTAATTGTGACAAATTTTTCAAGCTTTTTTTCGAGATTAAAACAATCAATGCCCAAACTACTCTAAAAATGATTCTTTAATTGGCATCGCATTGGCTGCCAGCGTATTTTACAAAGGGAGGCACACTCAAACAAATAGTTCTTATTGATGGAAAAGAGGTGATTTTTGCAATACTTGATCTCACACGCTGCAATTTTAGTTGTTTTTTTAAGTTAAACCTTTTTGGTACGCATTTAAGGCATACACCCTCACATATAGCTAGCTCATAAATATGGGAGAAATTAGAATTTATCGTCAGAAATTTGCATTTTCAGAAGAGACGAATCTTGTTGCCAATTTTCGTTCTCCAACTTTAAACGACCTTTTCTTAGACAACATAAAAAAATGCCATTTAAGTATGGACGAGCAGCCTAGACGTAGAAAAAATGCTTTAGAAATTGCAGCCTTATGACTTCGTGTGATTCTAGTGTTAAATGATATTTGTTAAATGTTAATCGATGATTTCGTTTTTCTTTTTCCTTTTTTTTTCTTTTTCTATTTCTTTCTTTTCCTTTCCTTTCTTTTGTCCTTTCTTTTTTTATCAATGTGGAAGTCGAACAAAAATAGAGATATATCGGTATTTACCATTCAACAAAGATAATAACTAAATTCATATTAAAGACGGGAAGCTCGTCTGACAGGAAACTCGTCCTATTTTCTCGACAAAAACGACGACGAGCAAATAAGACGAGGAAATCGTACTATTAAATAAGGAAATATAAAGATTTTTGTGCAACGAAATTCCGTCCGAGACGAGTTTCTCGTCTCTAATATGAATGCAACGAAGGATCGACCTCCCTCTAGCAGTGAAGCTATTTTTGGCATATCCGCTTGTTTACAGTATGATCAATCCAATAGCCAATCGCGCCCTCAGTAATATTAGCGAACTTTTATCCCATATAACATTCATTTAATCAATTTACATTCCAAAGAAATGGTTAAGTGATTTGCAGTATTATTTGTTTTAATAAAAAGACATTATCCGTTTTCATTAGAGGAAACCTGTCAACACCAAAAAATGTAATATACAGACCTGGAGAGTACGGACTTATCTATAGGTTCTGCATGATCGCTTGACAGCAGCTATATATGTTGGATGGAAGAACAACAGTATCTGTTCCCCCTGACTAGGATTTTTTATAATTCAAAATAATTTTGTTATTCATTGTACAATTTCCATCTGGATCCCATGAAGTCAGGGAACTCTTAAGATTTTTCAAGGGAATTGTGTAGCATTTCTGTTCGGTCAGGGAAATTGTGAAAATGGAAATTTTGGGCTGGTAAGGTCAAGCACCCTTTTAGCTTTCCGTCTTTGCTTGTGGCAATTTACAAACCTAAAGCGTTTAATTTCGTTGAACTCGCTAGAATTGAAATTATTTTCAATTTGTGTTCAGTAAAAAGTAAACATAATCCTCTCCCTCAAAAAATGTAAAAGTTCTTATATTTATTTCCTTTCATGAAAATTTATTTTCTTTCCTCTGTGTACATCTAAATTTAATTTACTTCCCTCTTTGCCTTCTAAGTGCAATAATTATCACTTTAATAAAACAACTCAACTGGATCGCAAATTGCTGTCAGATTAAAATGAGGACGCTCAGACCAAAAACAATATTGTTAATTTGAAAACGTTGAATAACATTCCAGTTTATATATCTGTTTCCGTACTTTTTAGAATTAACTGTGTAATATTTGCACCACAATTTAGTCAACAAACTGACCGATTCCGGAAACCATGGCACTCCGCAAAAGTCTTTTTAAGCACTAATTTTTAATTTTAAACCTAACATACTTAAGTAAACATTTTTAGGTGGTTGACACACAGTTCCTCCGGTAATCAAATAGCATTAAGCAGTAGTCACAACCCACTCGATCTTGTCTAAAACTCCACACGGGTGGAATACGAGCGAACACGAGTGAACACGAGTGAACACGAGCGAACACGAGTGAACACGAGCGAACACGAGTAAACACGAGCGAACACGAGCGAACACGAGTGAACACGAGTCCGAAAAATTGAATACGAAAAAAATACAAACTAAAAAAGCAAAAATAAAAATTAGGAAAAATGAAAATCAAATAAATGAAAAGCAAAAAAGTGAAAACCTAAATGAATTGTTAATTATTATCAATGAAAAAATAGATGAACAGGAGAATTCAGATCATTAAAGCTGTTTAAAAATAAACTGAAACAAAAAAATATTCATATTTTGCATGCATATAAAACTCGATAATGAAATCAAACACTGTATTCCTCAAGACAGCTAGTAATTAATTACTGACATTGTCCATTCCCGAAAAAGGTCTGTGAAGGAGCTCATTTGCACAACTAAAAGATATAAATTATTTATTAATTCATTTATTTCATTTATTAATTCATTTATTTCATTCAAGATATACGAAAATTCCATTCAGTAATCATAGTGTCTAGTCATTGACTTGGCTTCTGGTTAACCTTTTTTCCTTAAAAAGGTATATTTGGTATATAGGGGACGTATATATGATATATTGACTTGGTTCAATGTGTATCTTTGGAATGATGCTATACAATCACATACATTTGGCACTTACCTATTTGGTGTACGGTATTTTGACAAGGTAACAATGGAACTAGGAACTAGGAACCAGGAACTAGGTAGTCTATATTTGATTTGAATGGAGCGCAGTGTATTCGATTCACATTATCATCAAGGAGTGATGATACTACGCACGATAATACGACGCCTGGCGTATGTTGGATTTTATTTCAACAAATCAAAAGTTGCCTTGAAAGCCTGTTGATTGTCATACCACCCATGGTGAAGCGTCAGCATTTTCACTGGCATAGTTATTACAGTAAAGCTAGCTTATATCTGGAAAAGCGCAACCCACTCAGGAGTGCTGCCAAAATTTTAACAACAACAACTAAACTCGAATGACACGATAATTAAAGAGTATAACAAATACGTATGCTACGTAGTGGTAACAACCCACTAAAATACAATACAATACAATACAATTTTATTAGGAAATCCTTGAAAGGTTTCATTCCTACTTTACAGAAGAGGTGCCAAAATTTTAAGAACTAAACTCGAATGACACGATAATTAAAGAGCATCAAAACTACGCCGGTATGCTAGTATACGTATACTATGCGCTACTTTACTTCAGGTGTAAACGTTATTACTTGTGGAGTACCACAGAGAACAACTCTCGGTCTACGTTTTCGAAAGAATATATAAACTAAGTCAAAACGTGAACCTAAGTTTAAATACTAAATTACTAATTTAAATTACTAAAATGTTTTATTATTATTATTACCATTATTTTCAAGAAGATACGATTTTTTTATGAAAGGAAGAGCTAAAAAGAACGATTTGGGGTATCCAAAGATATATACAAGTTTATCTAAAGACGTCCATACTTATGAATCGAAGACATTTTTTTAGGAAAATCAGCAATTTTGCAAAATATATGAAATTATTCTCATGTCGCTTTGAGCGACATGAGTGTATCGAACTCCGCTATTGCCGAAATGAAGAAAAGAGTATAACTCTATTACAAAATATAATCTGGTATAAAATGGTAATCTGCTAAGTACAATTTTATTACAGCGAGTTGAGATATTTACAAAGTGATAAATCACTAAATAGTTCTGTTAATTCATTTGCCTGTAATTTAATTTCTGGGTTGCATGTGACGTCACGGCAGTCATCTTGGATGAACTTCAACAAAATATTTCTCATTAGAGTGTTGCTTGTTGATTCTCAAGGAATTATTGAAACCTAACAATACGAAGCTTTTTGTCACTTTGCTAATATTCAAGTTTATGTATACACAGGTTTCAAAATTGAATTATTATTATAGAACTTTGCTTCCTCGAACTCCCAGGCAACGCCAAGGCCGTGTTCGAGATTTGGGAGTTTGAGTTTGAGTTTACACATTGACAGACCACAAATTCAAAATAACAGAAATGTTATAGCGCAGATGAGTAAAAATCTTGATAAGATCTAGTCTAAGATTATCTAAGATCTAGATAAGGTCTAGTTAAAAAAAATCAAACAAAATTAAATAAGAGTACTTGAATGGCCCATTATGAGAAAGGAATTTTTACAACGCTAGAGTCTAATCTCGCAACCTGATTGGTTGATTTGCAGTTGTCAATAAGAGGAGCTAGAGACACACCTGTGTCGACGTGTTTCGTCGCGCGCGCCCGTTCTGTTGCCTTGTTCGAGGAGAATTTTTCAACTTTTATCACAAATAATTGTTGTAAAAAACAAATTGAGGATGGTTTTGAATTGTGTGTTCTCTTATTGACACAATCTTGACGTCATAAAATGTTCGAAGCTTTACAGTGATTCCACTTAAGTTTTGAACATTTTATGACGTCAAGAGTGTTAGTAAGAGGACAGACAACTCAAAACTATCTTCAATTTGGTAAATTGAATGAAAAACATTCATAGGTTTTCCGGTGTGGGCCCGCGGAGATAGAGGTGTTGGATGTATTCGATCCTGGGAATCTCGATTTAATTGTAAGATGTTTTTACAAGAGCACTTTAGCATTTGCTTAGGTTTTCCTTGACAACTTGTCTAATTGAAAAACATCCAGCTGCCAAATTCAGCAAGGAAAATGGAAGAGAAAAAAAAAACCATTTGAAAAGGTAGGATACAGGCGTTCACTTGGGCTACCTTTTATCTGGACGGCATAATTGGTCAAACTCTTACTTAGATTCCGTTTTTCTTTGTCTGCCCCAGCAAAAACGTAAGGAGTATACTCTCCATCGACACCTCGTTTTCAGAAAGTAGGATAAAAATTAAAATAGAAACTAAGAGATGGAGAGACTTGTCGCAATAGAAATTTCTTCTATGAATTTACTCAGAGCTGAACAAATAAACAGTTGTAATGGATTTGGTTTTCTTGTTGAAAAGCTTCAGTTATGGCAGTTTACGGACATGAACGGGTTGTTATGCAAATAATTAACGAGTGCCAAAATTAACCCCGCCTGGACATAAATCAATGACAAAATTTGTTTGTTTTTCGAACAAGCGACGTTGACCCGTCTTAGCCGGGGATTTTAACTTGTCAAACAAAGGCTTGAAGAATTACTTTATTCTATGACTGAAGAAAGAGCGATGTAAATATCAAGAATCCTATAGATAGAGGACGACCATCTTGAAAATTAGGCGCGCAAAGCAATAGGCCACGTTCGAGATATCAAGATTCCTAGCATGATAGCGGGGCTCACAGGAGTAAACTGCCGAAATAACCACCTAGCAGAAAGAGAATAAGTGTATACGATATTGGAAATTATTTAGAAATTAGTAGAAACTAGTTTTCTTACCTAAAATCACAAATAATGTGTCGCTTTTTATTCCAATTATTAATTAATTAATAATTAATTAATTTCGATCAAATGACACATTTGTGATTTTAGGTCAGAAATCAAATTTCTACTAATTTCTAAATAATTTCCAATATTGTATACACTTATTCTCTTTCTGCTAGGTGGTCATTTCGGCAGTTTACTCCTGTGAGCCTCGCTATCATGCTAGGAATCTTGACATCTCGAATGTGGCCTATTTGGGATATCCTTGGATCTTCCCGTGATTGTGAATGAAGAATTTCTTGAAATCATTTATCATAAATTGACGATATCAAATATCTTGATAGCCTTGTTTATCATAGAAACAGGAAGAGTAAAATACAAAGTAATCCGATATAATTTAAGAGAGGTATCTTCTCATCTCTGACTTTATCTCGTTTTTCATAACATTTTCCCATTAAGCTTGGGCAAAGTCATTTTCAATTTCGTGGGACATGAGTTGTTTTTGTGATGCCATTCCCTCTCGCACTCTATCTTTAGCTATTCAGCTATTTATCGAAGTAAAGAAATTTCTACATTAAAACGTTGATATTAAGTACAAGACTTTGGCATCTCCGAAAACAAGTTCTCTTGTTATCAATCTATTAATGTCCCGTCAGCGATCAAACTTGAAATGAATGAAACTTGTCGCTTATAAGATTTCAAAAGAGGGATTTTATGGTAGACATCTTTATGGTCAAAATAAAAGAACTTTTCTCTCAAGAGAAATAGAAGCTTTTCTCTTTCAAAAACTTTCTTTTGTACTTGCCTACAAACATGATATGACTGCCATGAAATCCCTTTATACAGAATTTTATAATATAGCTCAATTATAACACACGTTCTGTGTGTCATAATAAGCTGAGAGACCACCAGAATCTATGCTCTATTTCACCGGTAAAGACATGATTTTAAGATGAATCAGTGATTATTGAAGTCTATCGACAAATTTTACTTAAATAAGAAACCCCAAACTTAAAAATAAACAAGAATAGACTTCAAATCTTCGTTTAAATTTGCCTGAGACTTGTGGTCGGACAAAAGCAAAGCAAAACGCGTAAATATTCAACCAAAATTACTCGAATGAGAATGAGTTTGCGACCAAGGACAGCCTAAATTAGATTTACTATTTCATTGGCAAGTTACAGGAAAAAAGGAACTAAAATTCAAAACATAGGAACCTGTGGTTTCCCTGTGGTTCGTGATTTTCAAACTTTTCTCGTGTTTCTCCCAACATCACGCGTGCTCTATTTTACCGGTAGAGTCATAGAAAACTATCTTCTATTTCTTAATTAGTTCTTGACAGTTCAAGTGAAATTCCATGAAAGCCTACACCTGTATTCATATTAAAACGCAATATTGATAAGTAAAATGTCAAGAACTTGACAACTTTTCATGTTAAAAAACAGTCATATGCGTTTAATATCCTTTATACAAAACCATTAACTTATCAGTATGGTTTTTTACTATACCTAGATCACACTTAACTTTCTCAGTTTGAAACCCATTGATTGGCACTTTTACTTTCTTTTTCGTCTTCAAAGTACCGCCTAAGTGAGAAACCGACACTTAACGGTACGAGAAAACTGATCTTGAATGTGCCAGACAGTGTGTCGTGCCGATATGATAAGTTTCCATTCGATAACAAATAAATACAACGAAGACTTCCTATTATTGTTTGAAATGTAATGGGATATCAGGAATCGAAATTTGTTAGGTTTTGTAAACAAAATATCGTCCATTTTCTAATCAATCCCTTTTGAGGAAGCTTGAGTTGAAAAGCATTGAAAATGAGGAGGCGGAATTAATGACCAGGAAACACCAGTAAAAAGGCTAAAATTAAGATTTAATTCACTGGGCCAGGCTTCTCTTCAGTGACAAAATGCGAAAGGCAAGTGTGGCTCAGTTCATGAGTGCGCGGCGTCCCGAGCGAGAGGTCCGAGTTCAATTCCCAATAGTCTCACACGCTTGCTTCGACTTCTTTCCATTCCAGATAGCTTTAATACATTAAATACCCTTAAAACGGAGCACTGATAGAGGGAGGGGGTAAAATGAGCGCACCGTCGACCTCAGATGATGTCTATTACGAGCCAGATGATGACTATTACGAGCTACCAACATAAAATAAGGCCCTTACACTTTTATATTTACCTTTACCTTTTCTACGCAATCCCAGAGGTCTTTTGCGAGTGACTCTATCTCTAGTGCTATTCGCACTCGAATTTAATTACGCTCCTCATGCCATGCATTTATAACAACGACTATCATTTTTAGAGATTCGCAAACATAGACTTCAAGAAATATATTCAAGCTCCCACTCCGCCACGAAGATTGCGTAGTCTACATTTTTGATTCATTCCCTTCCTTGTACAATTGATCAGAAAACTTTTAATTTTCTAAGAGATCACTATAGATCGCTTGCTATATTTCAGGGAACACCTTGGTATGTTTCGTCATCCTCAAAAATCGGAGCATGCGTACTGTAATCAACGCCTTTTTACTGAACCTTGCCATCTCTGACATCATGTTTATCATTGTGACGGTGCCTGCTTTGCTGGTAATGTTAGTCTCACCTACATGGCCCCTAGGAGAGGCTATATGCAAGGCCGTTCCTTTTCTAAATACTGTGGCTTTATCAGCGTCTGTTTATACAATGGTAGCGCTTGCCATTGACAGGTAAGTCACACAGGGTTCCCCAACTCACATGTTCCCAAACTTAGAATAGACCATTTTACAGTTACATCTTGGTCAACCATAGCCTTGACTACATGTAATATATTCTTTTCAGTTCGTGAAAAGGCAAGAAATGCACACAAATGAACCAGAGAGACGTAAATGAACAAAGCACAAACCTGTCGAAATCGAAAGTATTTGCTTTGTTCATTTACTTCTTCCTGTACATTCATTGCCTTTTCACGGGCTGTTACCGAACTCCAAAGAATATATTACGTACGTACAGTCGAGGCTGTGGTTGACCAAGATGTAACTGTAAAATAGTCTATTGATAAGTAGGCTACACAGGGTTCCCAAACTTAATAATGACAAGTAGTACACAAAGAGTGCAAACCACGCGCGGGTCCACATGCGTACAAAACGACTACGCATGTGTAGATTTTTCCAAAACAAAATTGCACAGAAAATCGAACCTAACAGCATTGTGAGTTAAAATTTACAAAAAGGTATATATTTGAAACAAAAACTGTACAGCTTGGGCCACATGTGGTTTATACCGAATGAATCTATGGAAGTGTTCCTAGCCTCTCACGCTGTTTTTCTTGGAGTGTAAGAAAAACTTCTAGAGTGTAAACTAAAGGTAGTTGAAGCATGCAAAGTGTTGCAAGTTCACCAAAGTTGAACGTTAGACACTTAGAAAATTCCTTATACTTTGGGTTTGAAGAACGGTTTTGCACGCGTGTGGGTGTCCACAAATTGACTGGTGACACAGGGTTCCCGGAATTAAAATTGACCAGTAAGTGATAAAACTGCCCGACCTAAATTGAAATTTAAGTGACACACGGTGGCCAGACTTCAATTCGAAACATGGTTCCTTTTACAAGAATTTTTTTTATATTTTTAGATACAATGCAATCATCCATCCACTAAGAGCCAAAGTCACCCACACAGTCAAACGAGCAGCCATAGTTATTTCGCTGATCTGGATCTTGTCAGCCATTGTTGCCTTTCCTCAGATCTTATCCAGATCTTCACCAAAAGAAGGAGATTGCCAAGATGATTGGAGCCGATTGCATGCCATAACTGGGAGACAGATATACATGGTCGCTATCTTTGTGATATTCTTTGCGATACCGGTAACAATCATTACCATCGCTTATGCCAATATCATAAAGCACTTACGACAGACCGACAGACACCTGAAAGACGCCGTCCAAGTAAAAGACGAAGAGTATTCCGAAGAAACGAGCGTATCAAACAATAAAAAGTTTGCTCCGGTATCGAGAAAGAAACGCAAGTCGCTATTTATGATGTTAACAGTAATTGTTGCATTTCTTGTTTGTATGCTACCGTTAAATGTCCTGTTGCTGGTTAGCCAGTTTCTCAGTCTCGGAAAAGAAGGCTATGAAGCTCTTTTACTGGCAATGAGAGTCCTGAGCGTATTGTCCGTGTGTTCCAGTGCTTGTAATCCAATAATATATAATTTCTTTAGTGTCAAGTTTAGAAGAGCATTTGTAGATGCCTTCATATGTAAATGTAAAACAAGGGAATCAGAAGACGCGAATGAACTCCGTCAACTTTCCACGAGAAAGTCTTCATTCTTGTAAAAGCTTGCGTGACATCACGCAAGTTACGTCACCATGTTTTGAAAACTTGTGTCCCATTATCTCAAAATCACACTATCTTACTTTTAAAACAAAGTAAAAGTAAGGCCAACAACTCACTTCAAAAAAGTTAGTCATGTATGTTTTGAAAACGAAGTCAGCACCGCCTTGTATTTCCTTATTTCAAACCTTACGTGAAAATCGTAAGTGACGTCATCTTGCTTTAAAGAAGACTTCTCACACGGCATTTATAACGCAAGTATTCACGCTATCTAACTTCAAAAGCTGAAATTACTCCTTCAAATTCAAAACTGATGTCACCGTTTAAAAGTTTTTCAATGACATTTAGCAGACTTGGATAAAACAATTTTAACGGTAAATTTAAAATATCATTACTGTCTCGGTATGTTATATTATCAACACTATGACAAAAATAGCTCTTGCCAAAAATATAAAGTAGAAATAGTGGAAGTAAAATAAGTGTGTCTATCTCTCCATGGTATGGCAGAGACAACCCTTTCTTAGTGGCGAACATTTAGAGTCCTCTTTTTAAAGCTCTTGGCTTTGAAAAATACAGTCAAACATTCCTTAAGCAGGATGGTCGCCATTCGCTTTAATCACGGAGACACCATCTTGAACCACATGTCTTTGTTTCTTACATAGAAACGAGGTCAAGCGTGGTAATTTACCACGCTTGAACTCGCTTCCATGTTAGAAACAAAGACGTCAAACAATGCAAATTCAAGATGGCGCCTCGTGAATAAAGCGAATTGCAGGTTATAGATCGTCTGCACTGACGTATCCCATAGCAACGGCCTCGGCGGCCATGTTGGGGACAACATTAGTGTTGTTGAACACCATTTGGATATTTTTCTGATTTTAAATGCTTGAACTCTTGCAAAGGGTCGAAATCATTCCTATTTAAAACGATACTTTTTTTGCGTATCACTATGTGAATCCACTGTCTAGTTGTCCCAAAAGTTGGCAGCTAAATTTAATCTGTTGTAAAAAAAACCTACATCTTGTAAGTATGCATGTTTAATTAAGAACCACCAGGTAGTTTGATATTTTTTCATAAGCCTTTTGGTTTCTAATAAGACCTCCTCGCCATATTATTATAGAAAAATTAAATTCTTCAGATTATATTATAAATGTATTCTACATTATAAAATATTTGAGATATAACACGCGCGCTGATTGGCTGGTCACCATGTTTATATCAGAGGAAAGAGACATGGCTCGCACAAAAAAGTCGAAAATATTTCATAAAAGCAATATATAACAATCGCTTATGTGTCTCTGTACTGTGATATAAATACTCTAAAAGATGTAGAGCAAGAGCTTTTGATGTGCTTATGTGTCAATAAACCGAGATACAAAGTGTACTCATCTGCAGCTGTCAGTCCTTTCAAGCTCTGAAGTCACATTATTTCCTCTGCTTTTAACCTTTCTGGCCTCTGTTATAGTTTTTTCATAAAGCGCCCATCCACCGAACCCGAGTAAACGAACGTTCCAACGGTTTGAATATCTGTATTTGCTTCGAAATTGGGCTCCAGTCCTTGCTCCGCCAACAGTTAATTAGCGATTAGTAATAAGTTAATCAAATTCGATTTAATAACACTCCAAGTGATTTTAAAGTGCCCCTAACCCCTAAATTGAAATTTTGATAATCGTTTCTTCATGAATGGAAAAGCCTTATGGTTAAATATTTCAGGATAAAATCATCTCCTTTCTGAGAATTTCTGAGAATTCTGAAAAACACACCAAACACACCGACTTTGTCCTAGTGCCCTTGTGTAGAGCACTCGAAAAGCAAGAGAAACACTCGGCTACGCCTCGTATTCCTAAGCTTGCTTTTCTCTTGCTCTACGTCTTCCATCGTGTTTATATCACAGTATAAGAAATGCGCGCACTTTATATTGCTTAAAATAGCAGAATAAATACAATATAATACAATACATTAGGTTGTGACGTCAAGTGCAAGGGGTCTATATAGAAACAATGGAAATATCTAATTAAATTAGTACTTACCAGTCCATCACAGTCACTAATGGCCGCGCTATGATTTGAAAGAGTTGTTTCCCCAATGAGGTAGCAATGTTCAATAAAGCTAGTTATTTCAATTCTGCCTCCTTTCTTGCGCCTCTCAATGGTGAAGTTCTTTCCGAAGAGGTTCTCGTTGAGCTTTAATTTCATATGGTATTTCTCTCCTCGGTATCTCACTTGATAATATACGGGACCTTCAGGGATCTTTAAGCTTCGGCGCCTGCGTCGACCATGGTCAGTGGAAGCCACGTGACGAATATATCTTCCCTTGTGAGTAGTTTCAGTAGGGTAATCTATGTCGTACTCTGACAGATGACGTAGCAAATGCTCTAAAGAAAAAATAAACATTTGTTTGAAAATACGTTGACATCTTTCTACGATTTGTCACCTAATACAAGAAATCGCCGCTTTAGCGCTTTGGTTAGTACGGAAGACCTGCATGCATCGAAAACGAGAACGCATCATTGGGGTCGAGACCTTGATGGCAAACAGACCCCACAAGCAAAAAGTCGCTTTAATTCTTATCGTATATAAATATGCATTATTATTATTATCTATTATTACCCTGCTCACATGATATTACATTGTAAAGACAATGAACAACAATCACTTCATCGAGCAATATCGATGTCACCATCTTGATTTATTTCCTGATTTCGTGGGGAGATAATCAACAACAAACAACAACATTTTTCAGGTTTGGTAACCCTCCTCTGAAAAAAGAATGGCTTATTTTAAGAATGCAAGATCCCGGACGCAGATCTCACTTCCGATTTCACTTCAGCCGGGCTCCCTGTACCCTGGACGAAGTTTTGTGCGTCAGATTTGTCGCAGAGACGCGTACGTAAATTAGATCATTGCGGCATAATTTTTCAAATTGCGGAAGTCCCGCAATACCGCACTCTAGAATAAACTCTGATGTTTATTAATCTTTATATCCATTATGATTAATTCATTTGACCCGCATTTAGCCCACGAGATGAGCGTTGCGTGACTACCCTGGTAACGAAATGACCCTTCTAAACACACCCTTTAAAATATATGGTAAATGTTTAGCGAGTTGTCGAATTGTAAGTGGATTAGCGACTGAGTTCCGTCATCTCATTGACCTTGAAATAAAATGTCAATAAAAATAGATATATTCTACAAATGTCTAGTTATTACATATAATGTTTGAGAGGTGCAAACGGAACTAAAACTCGCGAAAAGGAAACGATAACTATTTAACTACACAGTTACGTAAAATTTCAGTTTGAACTTGTTTTGTCCTTGCGTAAAGCATACGTATACCACTATAATCTAGGCACGTGTCAGAAAACTAAACGTTGCCACTCTAGAACCATCTCGTTTTGTACAACTGAGGCATTCTCGTGCCACGTACATGTGTAATGCGGTGAAAACAAGACGACGTCGGCTCTCTGGAAATTTCTCGGTATGCAATCATTTATGCGCATAGTTTCGCTTATTCACACCTTTTTGTACATCTACAAATATATGTATATAAATTAAAACTGACATAATGGTGAATGTCAACTAAATAGCAGAGCTAATCTAGTAGTTAACAAAAATATTGATTATTAAGAGAATTGATAAATTTGAAGGTCAGAGAATAAACTTAAAGTATAGAAAACTGATTATTATAGTGAAAAAAAATTAAGTATGATGACACATTTACAATATACAAATACACACAAAATGATATAAGTTCAAGAAATACGCTATGCAAAATATACACATATTAGAATAGATTCTAATATGTGTATATTTTGCATAGCGTATTTCTTGAACTTATATCATTTTGTGTGTATTTGTATATTGTAAATGTGTCATCATACATGTTCATGACGCAAAACCGCTCTAACCGACACACTACATAGAAATAAATTATTTTTGCGTATTCCAACTATGCAAACAAAACCCATTTTTAAAGGGACATTTTATCAGTGTGAAGTCACCATGCATCCTGTTGAAAGCCGCTTGTTTGAGCAGAAAGCGGGCGCAATTCAAGAGATAGGAAGTGTGTACGTAAACCTATTACACAACCACAGGATTACGTAATTTCTTGTACATTGCCACAGTTGTAGCTTCTGGCTTTGGGCTTTTGAAATGTGAAATACCAACACATCCCTTTCTCTTGCCTTTAGTGCTTGAATATTTCATGAGTTCGTGAATGACCACATTCATGCTGGGTGAGCCCCCATATATTTTGGAGTCAGATACTGGTACTTTCACGGAAATCAGTACATTTCAAAAAGGATCTTTGAATTGCTATACAACTAATTCATGCCTTTAAAGTTAATCTAATGTGTATTTGAGTTAATAACATTCTATCGTGCACACAGAGTGTGTCATCCATGTGATCGAGAGAGAGGAGAGAACACTCATATCTTACGAAAGGATAAGGGCCTGGTTTTCACTAGCAAAGGAAGCAGAAGCGGAAGGATTACACGCAGACTCAGTATGCACTGTTCATTGTCCAGTGCAACACTGAGCCTGCGTATGTTGCTTCCGCTTCTGCTTCCGTCGCTCGTGAACACCAGCCCGCTTACGGATCGAGCATAATCGAACAAAAATGATAAATTCTGACGCGAAATGCAACTGTGGATAGCACACAGGAAACGAAGAGGAAAGTCCACTACTGGAACGCCATACTGATATTCATCCCATAGACCCCATAGGGCTTTTCATCATATCTCTGAGAGGGCGTCTCAGTAACAGTCAATTCACACAGTACCATTACATCTGATATATATTCTCTGTAGACAACGCTCTGTTGTTTATAAGGGAGGCAAAAACAAGGGTGCTGGTCGGGGAATGGGGGAGCCCTCGTGGTACTGATGGGAGAGAACATCACACTGAACAATCTCAAAAAATATGATAAGACGTGACTATACAAGAATTAAACTTCACACAGTGATGAAAGGAGGCTAGGACATTGAACCTTCTACGCCTCTTATGCCACCACGTGAAACGTCAAATCTTCATCAACACTTTGAAAAAGGCTACTTTGAACTTTGAATAATATAGCAAATTGCTTTGTGAGATGGGTATAGCATCAAACGGTGCAAAATTTGCTAAAGGTTTTTTATGTGACGTCAATTACAATTAGCCCTTGGCAAAAAAGAACAAGAGCAAATCCTAGCTTCTATCGCGAAATACAAATGAATGGAAACATGCAGGCAAAATCTCGTTATGCAATAGCATTAGAAACGCTTAATCTTAGGAAGTTCCTCAATCGATATATCGGCTGATGTTTACCCCAACTCGTCCTATTCTTTACCAAATAAGTGGTTATTACTAGCTGTTCATGGTGAGAATATAATTAACATTCACCTCGCGACCTCTCATTTTCAATGAGTACCGGTTTGAATTGAAAGGCGATTAGGGGCAAATAGGGCTGCGGCATTACGAATAATACATGCAGATACGAGAAGTCATGGTCGTCTGTAAACAAACTACGACAAAAAGCCTCACGCAATAATTATGCAAATGAATATAGATAATTGTACTCAACCCACAAACGCCACTCCCCAACACACACACACACAACCACCCCCCACACCACGCCACCCCCCTCCACACACACACACACACCACGCCCCACCATGTTTTCACGTTTTAGGAGGCTCTTGATATCAATTATAGCACTTCTAATATCTATTTAAACATTTGTTTTGTATTACTTTCACACCACGTGTCATATATAATGATCTCTTTTGTCTGTCATTATATCCACTAATGAAATCATCGCTTGCATTTTAATATTAATTTTGGCGTTTTTATTTGTTTATGCAGCATGCAGTGAAATAAAACACTTCAACTATTATAGTCAAGATGTAGTAATCTTTATAGTTTTGATAGTTTTGTTTTGTTTTTTTTTGTTTTTTGTTTTTTGTTTTTTGTTTTTTGTTTTTTGTTTTTTGTTTTTGTTTTTTGTTTTTTGTTTTTTTTTTTTTGTTTTTTGTTTTTTGTTTTTTGTTTTTTGTTTTTTGTTTTTTGTTTTTTGTTTTTTGTTTTTTGTTTTTTGTTTTTTGTTTTTTGTTTTTCACTTCTCGGCGTATTCCTTATGGCATGAAATTATAAATAAATACTACTGCTGCTACTACTACTACTACTACTACTACTACTACTACTACTACTACTACTACTACTACTGTTAATAATGATTAGGAGGAGGAGGAGGATTATCACATCTGAAAATTAATAATATAACTGAAAATTATCACAAAAGGTACAGATAGATCTTTAAAATATTGTACTGATTAAAAGTATCATGACGAAACGTAGGGCCTCCCAAGGATATCTATCCATAAACATGATAAGCTAATGAAATTATCTTATGTAAGCTTATGTAAGCTAATGAAATTATCGTATGTGAACCACTATGTGGATATGCTGCTGTGAAAAAAAAAGATAATTTCTATTTGTACGTGCGAAGAAAAAAACTATGATGTTATATAGAGGTGATAATGTGAACGATGGTCAAAGGGTGGAATATCAGATAGATACAGTTAGATATAACTGTTAGATATAACCAGATAACTGACTCAGCCTCTGGCACATGTTGGATCAATTTACCCGGGATTTACCAAAGTCAAAATATACCTAGACGTGAAATATTTGAAAGCGTTGGCTATATGGAAATAAAAATTTACGCAATAAGAGATGACCTCGGATTAATCCAGACCTAAGGAATGTTGCTGTACATGCAAGAAATAAGAACCATATCATTGATCTCGCATTTAGACATATTATTCATCAAAACAAAATTATGATGATCTCTAACTCCTTATCTATCATCAAGTTCAAAATGTAGTTAGTTTTGGGGAATTAATTGTTTACTTATGACCATACACAGTAGATCTATTGTATTCTGACACTTTGCCAAGTACGCTCTGAAAACGAAAATTGATCATTATCGACCCTTTTAACTTTATAAAACTTCATGCCTTTGAGTACTGAAAGGTTCTGCTAATGCCTTTGTGCCAACTTACGTCTTTAGTTGAAAAGATATTCGTTAACGGTCTTTTTCATAAGTCAAGTGGTACTTGCTCTCTGCAATATGTGAGACACATTATTGTCCCAAACAGCCTTATAGTTTTATCCAAAGCTTAATTATTTTGCTCTCAATAAAACGATTATTGTTATTCCACTATAATAAATCCTGGAGATACTCAGAAAGGAGACCGAGAGAGAGATGATACGGAGATAGAATTTCAATACATACGGGAGTACAGAAGTGTTGAATAACGCTGGAAAAAGGGCAGTAAAGCTCTTACCTTGTCGATGAGAGGCGCTGCTAGCCTTGAATTTACTCTGAGGAAACAAACGAAAATAAAAAGTTAGATTACGTGACTTCTTCGTCGAGACAGACAAGAACGCAAGCATTCGCCGCTAGAAACTGTTCCTTTCTTACTTCGCTCACGTTCGACAACGAACAACACCAACAACACAAAAATATACTCCAAAAGAACACCACAGTATAGATTTCCATATTTTCACGTTAGTTCTAAGATAGGTGTAGCTACATTAGTGATAACTCTTTTGGCTAGTTCACTGGCATAGTCTTATATACTGTAAAGTGTTTGGCTGACTCGTGACGTCACAGTTATCGACCCCGAGTCGTGACGACAGATGACTGTACGCTTGACCTCGTGGTCATACGTGTTTCCGTTGCGTTCCAAAACGGAAGTAATGCTTTATCATGTGAGCAGACTTTGCCTTTTGGTCTTCCTCACTCGAAGAAAACATGCCAAAAGGAATAGGTTGCATGGAAAGAAATTGACTTTGATTAACTTATGTCAGAACGTTACATGTTATGGAATTGGAAAAGAGGCGAGTGAAAGAAAGAATGAATGAATGAATGAATGAATGAATGAATGAATGAATGAATGAATGAATGAATGAGTGAGTGAATGAACGAATGAATGAGTGAATGAATGAATGAATGAATGAGAAAGAGAAACAAAATTACAAGAACTGTCTTTCGCTGAAAAAGTGAGAGTTTTTCACATTCAGTTGCCATCAGTGTATATAGTCGACGCGTGTCTCGTGCCCTATTTAACTGGGAATAGCTTTTTATTAACAGATGCTGAATTACCCCAATTCTTTGAATTTCTTTCATGTTATATCTACTATTCAAATGAGAAATGTCGATAGGCCTTAAATGGCCTCCCTAATCTTTATTACAAAATAGCCCTATTTTGCGCGCTTGGTCGGGCGATAAAACAATAGCTTTTTCCCATTATTTGTAAATTTTCTTTGCCAGATATTCCAGACGGTCAAACTATAGATCCTTTAGCTTTTAATGATGAATTTTTCGTTATTTCTTAGAAATACATGGACAGAAATGATCCGACAACTCAAGACTGTTAAAAAACGTGAAAAACGAAATGTGCAGATGAATATAGTTTTTTTAGCTTTGGGCAGTCTATGTAAAAGCGCGCTTTATAAATAAAGTTGTTATTATTATTATCATTATGATTATGATTATGATTATTATTATGATTATTATTATTATTATTATTATTATTACTATTATTATTATTATTATTGTAAATTTAAGAAATAGCTATAATAAAGTTTTCATTATTATAGTTTTGAGAGGAAAATGCAAACGAATAGCGTGCAACTTCTGAGGCTATTTCTTCTAAGTTAAAAAAAGACTCTTTTTTTAACGAGGATATAACAGGTAAAGCAAAGCTTTTACCAACCTGGTCCTCAAATCCTGAAATAAATACACGGCTGATAATCGGTAAAGAAACATAAAGTGTTTAAGAATCCCAACTGGCAAGGAGGTAAACCAGTTGGCTATACTGACAAGCATGGTCGAGAAACTGAATTTGAACTGAGGGGTTGCCCGGAACAAATTCAGCCTCAGCTAGTGGCCAGAGTGGAGACTCGACCAAACTCGGGACCACTATACTGCTTCGAACCAAAACAAGATACTGAATATAACCGCCATTGGCGTATTTAACTCGTGGATTGAATTTCATCGAGTCACAGAGCATATATGTAGTATAAAGTTTACAATGATACTCGGGTGAGTAAGTGGACGAGTGAGTGACATTCCCGGTTATGACGTCCCACTACAATAATTTGCGGATTTGCAATCCACGAGTTAAAAATCAGTGGCATGAACCGTTTTAGACATCCTGAGTGACGTAATATCGATATCGAAGCATATCAATATATCATCTCATATGCACCGGCTATGCTCTCCTTTAGTTTTTCTCTTTATTACACAATTTTACAGGTATTGTTTCATTAAAGCAACATCTTTTAACGCCCAGCAGTTTCCGTTCAAAGTTTAATGGAATAATCATCAATTTCCTGCAGCACAAATATCAGGAAAATGACTCAGCTACTTTAAAAACTTATTGTTTGGACTCCATCCCCGAGATATTTGTTGGCTTTGATTATGAAGGGGAAGTGACCTTAACAAATTGCGGTTTCTGACGAGACCGACTTGATCTCCTTCGAAGCCCTTTTTAAGGCTCATCACGAGGGAGCGTTACGTGACGGAGACTTAATATATCGACTGAGCAGAAATGAATGTATTCGTTTTGTATGCTACAAAGCATAAGAGGATGTCAATGGGGGTTCCCGATTAACGATTAACTGTTACCCCCCCCCCCCTCCCCCCACCGTGACACCCTCGCATGCATACTTCTTGCCACGCATTTGTTGGCACTGAAGTCAGTGGTAAATGCGTGCATTCACATATCATCTGAAGTCCGTGTTTATCTTTCAAGACTTTGTGCACGGGGTGAAAAGATTGTTAAAGTCAGGCACGTGTAAGGCTCAGTAATGAACTGTTCTCTTGTGGAAACTTGGATTTTGCTTGATCCCTAAATAGAAAGTTGGCGTTTTCCCATCCCTTTGAATTATTCGTCCCTTTGTTTGCTCTATTTGCAGGGGCTCTTTCCAGTTGGAATGGGATATCCCATGTTATTTTTGCTTTTTCGTTCTCCAGTACAGCCGGGGGTGGTTTCTGCTTGTACCAAGGTTTGCTGTTGTCACTTTCTTCAAAACCATATAAGTTGAGTAGTTGATGATAGATTGGTCTGAGCATTTTGTCATGCCTGCTTTTATAAAGACTTTGTGCAATTGTTGGGCATGCGCAAAGTATGTGCGTGGTCGATTCAGTGGATGAGTGACACATTATTATTATTATTATTATTATTATTATTATTATTATTATTATTATTATTATTATTATTATTATTATTATTATTATCTTGAGGTTGAACTATCAAATGTGCAGTGAAGATAGATGAATATATTTAATATGACTGTTTTTTCTTATATTATATTATTACTGTCGATATTTAGAGTTTTTATAAAAAAATTATAATAGTTTTTTAGGACTTTTTTTTTTAAATTTGAGAATTTTAAATATTTGTTAAGGAGTATAAATCTTGATAAACGTATTCATTTGAAGTTTCAACTATTTTGATAAATAGAATTTTAATATTTGTGAATTATTTAGAATTATTTATGCATAATAAAGAAGTTATTTTCATTATTATTATTATTATTATTAATATTATTATTATTATTATTATTATTATTATTATTATTATTATTATTATTTGTCGTTTACATTTATATATGCATGTATCACTCGAGTAGTCAATTGCAAATTGCCTGTAAGTAGAGAGATTTGTAATTGTTGTATAAATATAGAATAAAGTTTCCATTATTATTATTATTAATTAAGAGGAGATTTTTTTCAATGACGAGCAATCAGATGGCGAAAAGCGCCAAAAACTAGACCTCCGTTCGAGTTTTAATCCAAATTTTCGTTCTGGATTAACACTCAAATCCTTTTTCTACCAGTTAAAAACTGATGTACCAAGATAACATACCTGTTTAAAACAGATTTTTGAATTGTACAAGACTTTTTCTTGACGTTGTGTTGGGATTAAGCTTTTTCAAGCTGAATATAAAGAAAACATACAGCAAATGAGCAAATGAAGGCCTAAACCTCATTTTCGATCCAAATTTTCGTTTTGGATTAACACTTTCATTCAACTTTCATCGGCCAAAACTACTTACATACAACTTAAGCTTTCTGACAGAAATGATTTTAATTCTGTACAACAGCTATTCTTCAACTCAGGAGTTTTTGTCGTTTACTACTCGAACTTGAAAAAAATCCCCTCTTAAATTGTCACAATGAGTGCTGCTCGTGCTCAAACTTTATCCCGAAAACATGACCATGTTACTCCCATTGGGGCTCCAATTTTAATTAATTTACATTGGTTACCTGTTGTTGAACGCATCAAGTTCAAGATTCTTCTACTTACATTTAAAGCTCTACTTGATGTTAACGCAAATGTAAATAATAACAATAAATAATAAATAATCATCTTCAGCAGATCCATATTATATAGTGGCTATTCTTCTGCTGACACTCACATTCACTATTAAATATTTTGCATATACATCGCTCAAACCGGAGAACCCGGAGAAAAAACCCTAGTGGCATGGTAGAGAACAACACATCAAACAAATTCAATTCAAATATGATCCGATTGCCGGAGCCGGGACTCGAACCCGGACCACGGCGGTGAAAGGGCGGTGCTCTCACCATCCAGTGTAATGTAAATGTATTAACTTTGTTTATAGTAGAAGAGCACTAAGCTATCCAGGTAGTTTCCAAGCACTCCACTGAAATAATCACAACTAAATAATGTAAATGAAACATAAAGTGTTTAAGAAACCCAACTGGCAAGGAGGCAAACCAGTTGATATTTACAAGCACGGTCGAGAAACTGAATTTGAATATGGCGAACCCGGAACAAATACAGTATCAGGTAGAGGCCAGAGCGGGACTCGAACTCGGGGTCGCCGGATTCCAAGATCGACGCTCTGACCACTCGACCATGCCGCCTCCTATACATGATAGATCATCAAGGCATACAGTCTCGTCCTCAGATGTTATTTTGCTCTTTCAGAATTTTCACCCATTCCAAGATTTCTTGGCCTTTAATCACCTCTTGTTCGTTATCGGAGATCTTTTCTTCTGCAAGCTCTACAAGATGATCGTATGTAAACTTTGAGGGCTGGAAAGGTTGACGCTCCAATGAAGTCTTGAAATAATAAATGGCCAGATCTTTGGAATACTTGTCCAAAAACGTGGCATAACTCTTGTGAAAAGCTACTTTGGCGGCATCATCATCATGGCCAACTCTCAGAGTTTCTTGAGCCAATCGAAACTTGATATCAGCTTTGTGAAGCAGCTCATCATCCTGGATTTCCTGGAACTGCTCCAAAATTTGTAGAGCTTCTTGGATTTGAATTTGGACGTTGGAAAGTTCTTGATTAGCATCACGAGACATTTCTTGAATGGCATCCACTGCGCTTGAGAACTTCTCATACTCGTCAAGGTGTATTTTTACCAATGCCTGCCCGTACTTCTTCAAATAAAGAGCATAAGCACTGTAAATAGAGGTATTTAGTGTAAACTCGTTGTCTATAGATGAACACATCAATTCACTGAAAAGACTTTCCAACTTTATGAGCATTTCAGTAGAAACCGTTGGCTTAATGACCCCTCCTCCTTGGAATTCACATCTAGCATCGTACAGCTGCCACAAATCCAAAGCGGGGATAACATACTTCTTGTTAGCACACCATGCCTTCTTGAGTTTCTCTTCAGCCAGTAAAAAAATTCTTTCTTTATCAACTGGAGATTTTGTGTTAAGGTATTTTCTTTTCAAGAGCTGCCCATACAATGTCAGAACTTTATCGCTAAGCGGTGTTAATTCCAAGAGCTTCTGTAGAATTGATTCAGCCTTATCCATCCTGGAAAGGTTGTTCCCTGCAGATGAAGTGTAAAATTGAGCCACCTTTCGCAATACAGTGGGATTTGTACCCCCAGCATTTTCTGCCTCCTCAGCATATTTTTGGCCACTCTGTCCAAAATCGCGATGAACTTTTTTCAAAAACAGAGCAAGGCTAATGGATGCCTGGGCCTTAAGAATGGGAGCATTGCTTGTTATGGCTTTTGTTCTCAAGCCTTGCCAAATTTCTTCGATTTCTTTGGCTGCTGCATCGTCGTTAGGAATTATTTTCTTTGAGCTAAACAGCAATTTTTGCATACATTTGGCTTTGGTCAATTTAAACGGCACACTGTCTGGTCTTTGCCTTAGAGCATCATCTATGCAACGTTTTGCTTCTTTAAATCTTTCAGTGGTAAAGCCACCACTCACAATAGCAAACGCTTTTTCGGCTGCTACTTCTGGGATGCTTTCGCTTCTTCTTCCCTGTAGGATTCTATTTGCTTGAAGAAGATTTTCTTCGGCTTCTTTTTTCGCCAGCCAAGCCATGCAAGAAAATATTACAACCCTTTGGTCGTCGGTTGTGGTCTTTTCGAGTGCTTTGTTAAAGAAAGATCGGGCCTTTTCAAATTTCTTCAGTTTGGTGTTGTAATAACCCTTTAGGTTGCACCACTGTACTTCAAAGTATTGATCATCGTCGTAGTCTTCATCAAGATCTGCAATGTTCATCTCTACAGTACGACCAGGAACATTCTGTTGAAGTTCTTTCCAAGTAAAGTGACATGAAAGATTTTCAAGTTGCTTCTGTAAAACCTGAAATTCCATGTTGAATTCAAACTTTGTCTTTGTCTTTTTCTTGTTATTCGATCTCTTACCAGTCAGTAAATGAAAGCTTTTAAGAGCTACGTCTCTTTTATACTTTGAAGAGATATTATTTTTTGCAGCTCAATGACGTAGGATATTCCGGGAAGAAAATCTGATTTGAATTCCAAGAACTTGTTATGAGTAATGTTACGCTGTAATGTTTACATTTGTCCCCGCGTTATGACGCAGAGGGAAAACCCCCTAAAAAGTTTGAATATTCATTATATAACTCTATATGTTGTCATTAATCTCATCGACCAAAACAACCTCCACGTGCAATAAGAAGGCCAGGAATAATGTGTAATTCAAACTTTTCTTCCTCGTTTTCTTGTTCTTCGATTTTTCAGCAAACAGCTAATGAAAACTATGAAGCTCTACGTATTCATTAGATGTTCCGGGAAAAAAAACTTGATTCGAATTCAAAGATTTTTTTACAAATGAGCGTTGTCATGCTGTGATATTTACATTTTTCTCCATACTATGACGCATAAGGGAAAGTCCCTAAAAAAAGTTTTACTATTCTGTATATATGCTGTATATTGCCAGGGCTCCCATTGATAACAGAGTGTTATTAATTCTGAAGGGACTACCCTGGTTATATTTTTTTATTTTAAATATAGGTTTCATTCATATCTCAAATTAATTTATCTACCAAAACAATATTCAAGTGCAACAAAGGACGTCACAAATGTAGGCTTCTCTTAACGGTAATTTCTTACAGATTATATTTTTAGTTTTATAATTTTTCCGTGCCAAAATTTATATGAAATGGCCTAGCTTTAACTATACGTTGTCAAAAGAATCTCAGCTCCATAGATTTTCTTGGGTGATTTTTTGTCTTATGGGATCTCAAGGAGATTTTAGACAATTCATGTTGCTATAAAATCTGAACAACTTAATTTTATCCAAAACAAGTGATTCGAAAGTGATATATAATGCTGAGATTGCAGATTTTGGCAGATGTTCTAGACGGCAGATTCAGAGAAAATCCCTCGTTATTCTTTGATTTGTCAACAATAAAATAACAGAAAAAATGTATACGCCGTGCTGTTCATGCATGTATGAAATTGTACATTTAGTTCAATCGTATTCGGTGCAAATGTACCTCTTCTTTAATAATAATGTCGAAAAATGTTTCGCATACTGGTTGTGGTGTTCATCTCCTTAGTGATGGAGATAAAATAAATAAATAAACAAAGGAATTTTTGGTCTGTGTTTCGAGAAGATCTGTGACACTCTTATCCATAATGAATTTTTAGTTTAGAAGTTTAAGATTCAAAATATTTAGCTATACGACACATATTTTATAAATGCCGTTTAGAACGGCGTGCAGAATAATTGAGACACTGTGCCCTTCAACCGGCTGACGTTATTTAATTTCATATGACCCACCATGTAGATCATGGACCACAGGTAGCCCAAGCTCACTGTTAGTGTTGGTTTGCTATAGAATATATGTGACTTAATTAAATCTTCATTTCTTGCCTTGAATCACAATAAAATCCCTTGAAACTTGCATGGTGTCCTTTTGATGTACTGCATTACCGCCTGCATGGCTGAGTACTAGTGTGAGCGAGTTTCGTTCAGTTTAAGATAGCTTTCCCCCACCATGCATAGATAAGGAGGAGAGAAGGTAGGACACGAAGGGCCTCCATGGACCTCCGAACGGCTCCAATTCACGACGATTTTTTCAATGAAATCGAAACTCGATCTCAATTCGAACCCCAACACATGTCGAAGGAAGAGTTTTTCAATGTATTCCTGGCCATCAAACCAAAATCGGTGCCCTCCTTCAGTCACCAGCCCGCTCGTTCTCCGCCGAAACCATCGCTAGTGCAGCCATTTTATTCGTACCAGTCGAAAATGTGGTCAGGAAAGCCGTTGGGGTTCGAATTGAGATCGAGTTTCGATTTCATTGAAAAAATCGTCGTGAATTGGAGCCGTTCGGAGGTCCATGGAGGACCTTCTCTCCTCCTTATCTATGGTGGGGGAAAGCTATCTTAAACTGAACGAAACTCGCTCACACTAGTACTCAGCCATGCAGGCGGTAATGCAGTACATCAAAAGGACACCATGCAAGTTTCAAGGAATTTTATTGTGATTCAAGGCAAGAAATGAAGATTTAATTAAGTCACATATATTCTATAGCAAACCAACACTAACAGTGAGCTTGGGCTACCTGTGCATGAACAGGCATATATTCTCTCCCTCCTCCGACACAATGTTGGTTGGGTCACTGAGGAAATGGACCTAGCAGGAATCTCACAGCCCTAGTCAACATTGAGAGGGGGGAAGGGAGAGTATAAAACGGGTGGCTAATTAAGTCCAAATTGGGGGCAGGGTCTCAACAAGTTCTGCACGCCGTTGTAGTGTCGTTATCAAAGGCAACCCTTTTAACGTCCAGTTTCCTCTCGTGCAAATATTTAGTGCAATAAGCCACAATTTCTTATGAACAATCATGAAGCGAATGATTCAGCTATACTCAAAGGCACTGCTAAACGAGGATCAGGTTTCCCGAAACATCACTAACGCGAATATCAGTTGGCAACTGTTTTCCAGCATACAAACTGTATTGAACTGTTTTCTCGCAACAAATTTTGCTGCAGTGACGCCCGAAAATGTTTCTTGGAACACTAACAGGGACTTTCCCGAGCTCGTCTTTCTCGAAGCGTGAAGGGATTTTTCGGCTTAGGGGTCCGTGGGTCTCCTTTGTGTGTGTGTACAACAAGCATTTTTTGTCCATGACATCAGTTTATGTCCAAATAACACTGTAACACTGTAACTTAGTCCAGTCCCAGACTCTCTTTCTTGCCGCTCCAGGACTCGCGGAGAAAGAGAGTCCAGTATAACTTGCATGCGCATGTCAGCTTAGTGACCACGCGATCACCACATTCATGTGGTGATCGCGTGGTTACAAATCCTAAATAAAGTCGTCTAATGATTCAAGATGGATGAAGAAGAAAGTGTATACACGATATCAGTCTCATTTCGGAAAGCCATTTGTTGATTCAGTGAGCTATGCACTTGGAAAAACCAACTATAATGTTTTACCGAAGTTTGAGCAGTTACAGGCCATTTACGGATGGACAGTGGTGAAAGACGTATTTGTGAATTTTTCGATACGCATCACTACCACTACCAAACACTGAAATTTGCATATTGCAAGCTCTCAAAACAAAACTTTAATCTGATTGGCTCATTTTGCACATGCGCATGCAAGTTATACTGGACTCTCTTTCTCCGCGAGTCCTGGAGCGGCAAGAAAGAGAGTCTGGGACTGGACTACACTGTAACTGTAAAACAGAAACATTTTTTAGTATAATCAATTTAGCAAATCCACATGCAGCGATAACGTTAGACTAAAAATACAATCTCGAGTAGTGAATACTTCACGTTTAACAAGGTGTTGACAAATGTTAATGACATCATAGAGCAAATCCTGGGAACTAGAGATTTTTTTCGTGGAAAATTTACGTCATAGGACAAAAATAATGTGGTTGCACAAAATATAAGAGAGAACAAGCTCCTACTTGTTTATATTTGCTGAGTGAGAATTCGGAGAACAAAAAGGTTAAATTAAGCAGGAAAAGGACGAACGAAGCGTTTGAAGTCAACATGGAATTTGAAGTTTTGCAGAAGCAGCTTGAAAATCTTTCATGTCACTTTACTTGGAAAGAACTTGAACAGGATGTTCCTGGTCGTACTGTAGAGATGAACATTGCAGATCTTGATGAAGACTACGACGATGATCAATACTTTGAAGTACAGTGGTGCAACCTAAAGGGTTATTACAACACCAAACTGAAAAAGTTTGAAAAGGCCCGATCTTTCTTTAACAAAGCACTCGAAAAGACCACAACCGACGACCAAAGGGTTGTAATATTTTCTTGCATGGCTTGGCTGGCGAAAAAAGAAGCCGAAGAAAATCTTCTTCAAGCAAATAGTATCCTACAAGGAAGAAGAAGCGAAAGCATCCCAGAAGTAGCAGCCGAAAAAGCGTTTGCTATTTTGAGTGGTGGTTTTAGTACTGAAAGATTTAAAGAAGCAAAACGTTGCATAGATGATGCTCTAAGGCAAAGACCAGACAGTGTGCCGTTTAAATTTACCAAAGCCAAATGTATGCAAAAAATGCTGTTTAACTCAAAGAAAATAATTCCTAACGACGATGCAGCAGCCGAAGAAGTCAAAGAAATTTGGCAAGACTTGAGAGCAAAAGCCATAACAAGCAATGCTCCCATTCTTAAGGCCCAGGCATCCATTAACCTCGCTTTGTTTTTATACAAAGTTTATCGCGATTTTGGACAGAGTGGTCAAAAATATGCTGAAGAGGCAGAAAATGCTGGGGGTACAAATCCCACTGTATTGCGAAAGTTGGCTCAATTTTACACTTCATCTGCAGGGAACAACCTTTCCAAGATGGATAAGGCTGAATCAATTCTACAGAAGCTCTTGGAATTAACACCGCACAGCGATAAAGTTCTGACATTGTATGGGCAGCTCTTGAAAAGAAAATACCGTTACACAAAATCTCCAGTTGATAAAGAAAGAATTTTTTTACTGGCTGAAGAGAAACTCCAGAAGGCATGGTGTGCTAACAAGAAGTATGGTATTCCCGCTTTGGATTTGTGGCAGCTGTATGATGCTAGATGTGAATTCCAAGGAGGAGGGGTCATTAAGCCAACGGTTTCTACTGAAATGCTCATAAAGTTGGAAAGTCTTTTCAGTGAATTGATATGCTCATCTATAGACAACGAGTTTACACTAAATACCTTTATTTACAGTGCTTATGGTCTTTACTTGAAGAAGTACGGATCAGCATTGATTAAAATGCACCTTAACGAGTATGAGAAGTTCTCAAGCGCAGTGGATGGCATTCAAAAACTGTCTCGTGATGACAATCACGAACTGTTCAGCGTCCAAATCCAAGAAGCGCTACAAGTTTTGGAGCAGTTCCAAGAACTCCAGGATGATGAGCTGCTTCACAAAGCTGACGTCAAGTTTCGATTAGCTCAAGAAACTCTGAGAGTTGGCCATGATGATGATGCCGCCAAAGTAGCTTTTCACAAGAGTTATGCCAAGTTTTTGGACAAGTATTCCAAAGATCTGGCCATTTATTATTTCAAGACTTCATTGGAGCGTAAACCTTTCCAGTCCTCAAAGTTTACATACGATCATCTTGTAGAGCTTGCAGAAGAAAAGATCTCCTCTGATAACGAAGAAGAGATGATTAAAGGCAAAGAAATCTTGGAATGGGTGAAAATTCTGAAAGAGCAAAATAACATCTGAGGACGAGACTGTATGCCTTGATATTTTAAACGACCATGCGAGAAACTGTGTATTGCTTGATGATCTATCATGTATAGGAGACGGCATGGTCGAGTGGTCAGAGCGTCGGTCTTGGAATCCGGCGACCCGGAGTTTGAGTCCCGCTATGGCCACTAGCTGAGACTGTATTCCAAAAACACCTGTCAATCAACTGATTAGGTCTTTCTGGCATTGGCCCTAACCCAGACAATCTGCATGTAGCACATTAGTTTGTTTATACATAGAGGGACATCTTAAACTTATAGACAATACATTAGAGAATGTTTACATATTTATTAGCTACGCATAGCATATTTTAATCTTATAATTATATTGTATATAGAGTGATTGCACTTAATCCTGAAAATAAATCTAATAGTCAATGTCTAATAGTCGAATCAAAACAAAAGAAAACAATAGAAATAGTGTCTACTTGTATAGATCTGTTAGACTAATATCTATTTCACGGATTAAAGGAATACTTAATTGGATGAAAATCGATAAAAATTTAAAATGAATTGAAACTTGGCTCAATGTATCTATATGTGACCAATAGTTACCAAGCAATATATTTTCATCAAATTCCAAAGGTACAGATAAAAAGTTATCACGTTTCTTGGTGGTAATATGATTAAAATGCAGAATTTTTGGGATAGTGGGTTTTATATTTATCTATATTGGTCGTTAATTGATGTCAACTTAGGAATTAACCACTTTCCAATTTTGACCTATTTTCATCCAAGTACCCCTTTAAGCGCCATCACTCTATCTACTGTCTATTATCTATATATCACGACTGTTATGTAAATTAGTGTATCTGTTAAAGTGTTTCGTGTTTAAGTAAAGGTCCGAGTAAGAGCATGTATACAATTTGTCTACGCATGTCTGTGTTGGTGGTTTGAAATCATTTCAGATCGAATGCCAGAGTTTTTTTGTTGGCATGGAACATTTCGTTGGCGATTTCGTTCTTCAAAATTATGTCCAACTAACAAAATAGTTAGAAATATATAAGCAGTCTACCTACTGCGAGTGCGCAGTGAGATATTATTTAAATCGAAGGCAACCCAGATGGGAAAATATCACACGTCAAAGTCAGTATAAAGTTGAAACAAAGACCACAACTCCGCACTTTCGAGTTATATTGTGGGCGCTAAATTTATTTATTATATACCCTTGTCGATACGCGCGCTCTGATTAGCTAAAAGCTGTGCTTTGGGTGCTTTATCAGAGAACGGAGCACAGCTCTGATGTCAGCAGCGCGAGCTCGACCGCGCGCGCACCTTTTGAATTTTTGTATGGAGAAAATCGAACTTTTTCCCTTGAATATTTACTTCAAAATATATAATAAAACAAATAGAACAGCTTTTTCCGTGCTCCATTCAGTAATACAGCACTTAGGAAGTGACGAAAGCACTCAAGAAGTGTGGAGCATGGAAAAAGCTGTTCTATTGTTTAATAGAAGGTACATTAAGCAGTGGAAGTCATTACCAACACGTTACTGTGTGAATTGGATCCGATTAATTAGGGAATTTTACACTTTAGCGATCGTTGAATAATTAACCATCAGTTACCGGAATATCGTACTTTTACGCGCGAATTTCCACAGTGCCCCCAGCAAAATTGTTCAATAATTGCCTTTTTCCATGTTTCTTTCCTGCAATAATGAGTTTTGTTGGTCAAAACTCGTGGTCCCTCGATATGATTTCAAGCAGTGAGTTACAACATGGTTCATGCCTTTATGTCATGGGGGACCTTAATTGCAACCTCCTCTCAAATCCAATTGAGTCGCATACATCGCGCCTCGTTGATTTATTAGATGCTTACCAATTATCTCAAATTATTGATGAACCGACTAGAATAACCCATAAATCATCGACATTGATTGATCTCTTTATAGCTAATGATAAGAATCCTATTATAGCCTCTGGCTCATACCCATTATCTATAAGTGATCATAATCTTATATTTGCAATAAGAAAGAAAGGAATCCCTCGAGGGAAACCTAAAATAATTACAGGGAGAAACTTTAAACATTTTAGAGGGACTGAGTTTATCCACGATCTCCAAACTGCTAAATGGCCAATTATCCAGAATACAATGGATGTTAACGAAGTGTGGCATTCATGGAAGGATAATTTCATTAAAATTGTAAATAAACATGCTCCCGAGAGAAAAATGAGGGTTCGCAATAAACCCTCTCCATGGATAACCTCTGACCTCAAAAGCGAAATGCAAGCTAGAGATTTTCTCAAAAAACAAGCAATGAAATATAATAACACAGATGACTGGGTTAAATATAGACAAAAAAGAAATAGTGTCAATACACAAATTCTAAAAACAAAGAGAGCCTTTTACAGAGAAAGAATAAGTAAGTACTCAGGGGATTCCAAAATGACCTGGAAAACAATAAATGACCTACGTGGCAAGAAATCCAACAATACAATCATCACCGAAATGAAATCCAGTACAAGCTCGGAGACTTGTGTAGACTCGAAAAACATTGCCAACACTTTAAACACTCATTTTACCAGTATTGCGGAAACGTTGGCCTCTAAAATAGATTCTGAAAAATGTACATCCGTACACAGCGACTTTCTCACGAAAGTCAAATCAGTATTTTCCCTTCGCAACGTGAGCGTAAATGAAGTCAAAAATACACTGGAAAACCTTAAAACCGATAAGGCAACAGGTCACGATGGAATCTCCAACTACCTTTTGAAACTCGCAGCTCCTTATATTTGTGACACGCTTTGTAACCTGTTTAATCTTTCTATTCAAACCAATAGCTATCCAAATGAATGGAAAGTTGCAAAAGTTACTCCGATTTTCAAATCAGGCGAGCAAAGTGATCCAAATAATTATAGGCCTATATATCTGTTACCCCAACAATCTCTCGCCTATTTGAAAAACTAATCTATAATCAAGTAGCGACGTATATTACCGAAAATAACTTACTTTATTCACACCAATCTGGATTCAGGCCTTTACATTCAACTCTAACTGCTCTTCTAGATATGACAAATCAGTGGTCATTTAACATCGACAGGAAAATGGTCAATGGCGTTATTTTCCTGGATCTAAAAAAAGCTTTCGACACGGTTGACCATGATATTCTGCTGTCGAAGTTAGACCTTTACGGATTTGATTCTGGTGCCAAAGAATGGTTTAGATCGTACCTATCGGATAGAACCCAGCAATGTTCTGTTAACGGTGTTCTGTCTGACTTTCGAGTTGTCTCGTATGGTGTACCGCGAGGTACAATTTTAGGTCCAATATTGTTCCTTTTTTATATAAATGACCTCCCAAATTGCCTCGATTTTAGCAAAACTCGACTCTACGCTGACGATACAACCCTAACCTTCTCTGACACCAGAATGCATGAGTTGAAACAACAAATCTCTAATGATCTAGAGCATATAACATCTTGGCTCTGTGCCAACAAGCTGACTCTCAACGTTCTCAAATCTGAGTTCATGCTGATTGGTTCGAGGCAAAGATTGGCCACACTTGAAAGTGACATATCTTTGTCTGTAAAAGAAACACAGCTAAAACGAACATCAGAAACCAAATGTTTGGGAGTCACCATTGACGAAAACCTAACTTGGCGATCCCATATTGACAGTATCAAAAAGAAAATTTCTAAAAATCTGGGGATGCTCAAGAAAATGAAACCTGTACTAAGCCAAGAGTATCTAATTAAAATCTACAAGTCAATAGTTGAACCTTACTTCAACTACTGCTGCTTAGTATGGGACAGCATAGACCAAGTGTTAATCGAAAAATTACAAAAATTACAAAATCGAGCGGCGCGCATCATTACCGGGGCTCCATACCTCAGTGTTCGTACAAGCCAAGTATTTAAAGAACTAGGGTGGTCACCACTTTCTGAATGTTGGGCACAACAAAAGGCCATTATGATGTATAAAATCGTTAATGGCCTGACGCCTCCCTACTTGAAAGAAATGTTTTCCAGCCACCTTGGTTCTAAATGCTATAATTTGCGTTGTCCAAGTGATAACTTTCAGCTCCCCAAAGTGAGGACTAATATTTACAGAAACAGTTTTGCATACACTGGGGCTAAATTATGGAACTCCTTACCTGACTCACTGAAAAGAGCTAGCTCTTTGAGCTGCTTCAAAAAGAAAGCTAAGCAATATGATCTCTGCACCAACAACAATTGTTAATTATATGCCGCCTATTATTCTATTATTCCATTTTTCCTTAATTTTCTGCTAATTTTTTAATAATATATCATATTTGTAGAAATTTTTTATTGACATACGACCTCTAGGTAGACCAAAATTGAGTTGTATTATACTAACTTAACTTTGATAGAGTATTCGTGTTTTAATAAAGTTCAATTACAATTACAATTACATTGTGATAAATCCAATCACTTATATTTTATCATCTGCAGCTAGCTTGAAAATAATGACTATTTCGATATGCGGGAAGACATACAAGTCATTCCGTATGAAACAACTTTTTATACTTAATCAAAGAGTGATAAATAGCTCGCTGAACATTTGCATTTTGCCTCGAGCTGAAACGTGCTGAAAAACATGTTCACAAAAATGCTTTAGATCACATGTAGGGACCACAAGTTCGACCAAAAAAGCTCAGTTTTGCAGGTAAGAAGCATGGAAAAAGCCAAATATGAATTAAATTTGAAAACAAAAACACTGATATGCGCAGACAAATTGTATAGATGCTCCGAGTAAGAGGTAGGCATCACTTATGTACGGCCGAATGCAGAAAGGTGCTAACTATATCCATCCATCTCATTGGCTAAAACATGAAAATCCAACCGTATCTTCATCAGATATTACATTAATTCTCCCTAGTTCACTAGTTGATTTCCTTTTGCTTAAAAATGTTCTGAGTTTTAATGCAACAAAAATTCTTGTGGGGAACATGGAAAATTGGAAGCTTCTCTTGGCTATTGTTTTGCATGAATCTCATGATTGGATGAAAGCTTTTCGCACAAAAGAAACTTCCCTGCGAAATAAAGTTTTAGTGCATTTTTATTTCAATTGCAATGACATGTTGTTCATAGGATGACGTATTCTCAGCTAAAAATTCAACCATTCTTATATAAGGAAAGTGAAATGCATCAGAACAATAGAGAGCTGCCTACTTTTTACACGCATTTTTAACTAACTAACAATTCATTATCATCATCATCACAGCCATCGTCCTCAATTCTGATGGGTAGGCGTTATTGAAAAAAAAACAAGAAATAGAAATACAAATTTATTAGAATTGATTGTGAAGGGGAAGTGACCTGGCGAGCTGCAGGCTCTGACGAGATTGACTCGTTCGTCGACTGACCTTTTTGTGAGCGGAAGTGGATCAATACGTGATTATGCTCAACACTGTTTCTTGGAACACTAACAGGGACTTTCCCGAGCTCGGGGTCCTTGGGTCTCCTTTGTGTGTGTGTGTACAACAAGCATTTTTGTCCATGACATCAGTTTATGTCCAAATAACACTGTAACTGTTAAACAGAAACATTTTTTAGTATAATCAATTTAGCAAATCCACATGCAGCGATAACGTTAGACTAAAAATACAATCTCGAGTAGTGAATACTTCACGTTTAACAAGGTGTTGACAAATGTTAATGACATCATAGAGCGAATCCTGGGAACTAGAGATTTTTCGTGGAAAATTTACGTCATAGAGCAAAAATAATGCGGTTGCACAAAGTATAAAAGAGAGCAAGCTCCTACTTGTTTTTATTTGCTGAGTGAGAGTTCGGAGAACAAAAAGGTTAAATTAAGCAGGAAAAGGACGAACGAAGCGTTTGAAGTCAACATGGAATTTGAAGTTTTGCAGAAGCAGCTTGAAAATCTTTCATGTCACTTTACTTGGAAAGAACTTGAACAGGATGTTCCTGGTCGTACTGTAGAGATGAACATTGCAGATCTTGATGAAGACTACGACGATGATCAATACTTTGAAGTTCAGTGGTGCAACCTAAAGGGTTATTACAACACCAAACTGAAAAAGTTTGAAAAGGCCCGATCTTTCTTTAACAAAGCACTCGAAAAGACCACAACCGACGACCAAAGGGTTGTAATATTTTCTTGCATGGCTTGGCTGGCGAAAAAAGAAGCCGAAGAAAATCTTCTTCAAGCAAATAGTATCCTACAAGGAAGAAGAAGCGAAAGCATCCCAGAAGTAGCAGCCGAAAAAGCGTTTGCTATTTTGAGTGGTGGTTTTAGTACTGAAAGATTTAAAGAAGCAAAACGTTGCATAGATAATGCTCTAAGGCAAAGACCAGACAGTGTGCCGTTTAAATAGTACCAAAGCCAAATGTATGCAAAAAATGCTGTTTAACTCAAAGAAAATAATTCCTAACGACGATGCTGCAGCCAAAGAAGTCGAAGAAATTTGGCAAGGCTTGAGAGCAAAAGCCATAACAAGCAATGCTCCCATTCTTAAGGCCCAGGCATCCATTAACCTCGCTTTGTTTTTAAACAAAGTTCATCACGATTTTGGACAGAGTGGCCAAAAATATGCTGAAGAGGCAGAAAATGCTGGGGGTACAAATCCCTCTGTATTGCGAAAGTTGGCTCAATTTTACACTTCATCTGCAGGGAACAACCTTTCCAGGATGGATAAGGCTGAATCAATTCTACAGAAGCTCTTGGAATTAACACCGCACAGCAATAAAGTTCTGGTATTGTATGGCCAGCTCTTGAAAAGAAAATACCGTTACACAAAATCTCCAGTTGATAAAGAAAGAATTTTTGTTTTGGCTGAGGAAAAACTCAAGAAGGCATGGTATGCTAACAAGAAGTATGGTATCCCCGCTTTGGATTTGTGGCAGGTATATGATGCTAGATGTGAATTCCAAGGAGGAGGGGTCATTAAGCCAACGGTTTCTACTGAAATGCTCATAAAGTTGGAAAGTCTTTTCAGTGAATTGATATGCTCATCTATAGACAACGAGTTTACACTAAATACCTTTATTTACAGTGCTTATGGTCTTTACTTGAAGAAGTACGGATCAGCATTGATTAAAATGCACCTTAACGAGTATGAGAAGTTCTCAAGCGCAGTGGATGGCATTCAAAAACTGTCTCGTGATGACAATCACGAACTGTTCAGCGTCCAAATCCAAGAAGCGCTACAAGTTTTGGAGCAGTTCCAAGCATAACGAGCCGCAGCCGACTTGATTTTTAAAACAGCAGGGGTACTGGTTGCTACGGAGCAACGTCATAATCTGATTAATTGCGGTTACGTTCTGACATTGCCGAGGGATTATTCTTTCAACAGCATACATACGCAGTTACGTTTTCCGTGTTATTTTTGGGAGCTACGTCAGGATTTTGGCGCAAAATTGAAATATAAGTCCATTCATCTTCGGTCATGTTTGAGCAGTGTTCGTGCTTTAGATCGGTCCCTAACTATGAATAGAGTGGTTGAGCAAAAGAACCCTCAAACGTTTTGGTACATGTTGAATAGTACTTTATGTGGTAAAAAGTTTCTATGTTCTGCAATTAATTATTTCGAAATATCCACATCAATTCTCGCGAGACGACAATGGCGTACAAATTGAGATGTGCTCGATCGACGCGCGACAAGGAGGTAACAGTTGTATTGCCGTTTGGTCATGAAGTCCTGAGTATTTGAATTGGTAGTTGCATTGCCTGAGTGCTTCGGGTGCAAAGAAATTCTCTTTGTGCCTAGCTGGTTCATCCAGCATGAAGTCCTGGCTATTTGAATTGGTAGGTACAGTGCCTGAGTGCTTCGGGTGTAAAGAAATATTTTCGTTATGCCTAGCTGGTCCATCCAGCATGAAGTCCTGGCTATTTGAAGTAAGTGCATTGCCTGAGTGCTTCGGGTGTAAAGAAATTCTCTTTATGCCTAGCTGGTCCATCCAGCATGAAGTCCTGGCTATTTGAATTGGTAGGTGCATTGCCTGAGTGCTTCGGGTGTAAAGAAATATTTTCTTTATGCCTAGCTGGTCCATCCAGCATGAAGTCCTGGCTATTTGAATTGGTAGGTGCATTGCCTGAGTGCTTCGGGTGCAAAGAAATTCTCTTTGTGCCTAGCTGGTTCATCCAGCATGAAGTCCTGGCTATTTGAATTGGTAGGTGCATTGCCTGAGTGCTTCGGGTGCAAAGAAATTCTCTTTGTGCCTAGCTGGTCCATCCAGCATGAAGTCCTGGCTATTTGAAAGTGCACTGCCTGAGTGCTTCGGGTGCAAAGAAATTCTCTTTGTGCCTAGCTGGTTCATCCAGCATGAAGTCCTGGCTATTTGAATTGGTAGGTACAGTGCCTGAGTGCTTCGGGTGCAAAGAAATTCTCTTTGTGCCTAGCTGGTCCATCCAGCATGAAGTCCTGGCTATTTGAAGTAAGTGCATTGCCTGAGTGCTTCGGGTGTAAAGAAATTCTCTTTATGCCTAGCTGGTCCATCCAGCATGAAGTCCTGGCTATTTGAATTGGTAGGTGCATTGCCTGAGTGCTTCGGGTGCAAAGAAATTCTCTTTGTGCCTAGCTGGTTCATCCAGCATGAAGTCCTGGCTATTTGAATTGGTAGGTACAGTGCCTGAGTGCTTCGGGTGTAAAGAAATATTTTCTTTATGCCTAGCTGGTCCATCCAGCATGACGGTCCTGGCTATTTGAATTGGTAGGTGCATTGCCTGAGTGCTTCGGGTGCAAAGAAATTCTCTTTGTGCCTAGCTGGTCCATCCAGCATGAAGTCCTGGCTATTTGAAAGTGCACTGCCTGAGTGCTTCGGGTGCAAAGAAATATTTTCTTTATGCCTAGCTGGTCCATCCAGCTATTCGAATTGCTGGGTGAAAAAGACTATAATATGTTAGAAAGCAGTACTTGAAGCTCGTTTCAGTAATCAAAATAGCTTTATTAGCATAAAAGTCCTCAGTCTTTGTACAGAACTGGAATTATAATATAAAATCTAAATTTGCGCTGACTTCGGATTGATGTACTTCTATAGTACTGCTGAGATCTTCGCTTACGGTGGCCGGTTGTTGTAATTCAGCAGTCTTCTACTTAAGTCTATCTGAACGACTTGGACGAGAGTTAAAGAAAGTTTTATTTTTTTTGAGTTTGCGATTTAGCTTTGTTGTTGTAATCTTTTCTGAATGAAAGCCTGGTTTTTGGCAAAAGATGGTGTCAATTGACAAGTATGACATGTTTGTTAAACAAGAGGTCCTGCTGTTCTGCTGAAAAAGCTTTAGTTGCTCAAAACACACGAATATTATTCTTATTTCGGGTCAGCAAGTTTCTCACTAGTCCAAAATACTATTTCATGCAAAATTGTAACAAAAACATGTTAAATTAGCTATAAATGAGTTGTTGCTTCTGATCAGCTAGACCCCCAACAGATGGGTAAAGAATCTTTACCGATCTGTCGGAGATTTTGCGGTTGCTAAGGGCATGAGGCTCGTTATGCTCCAGGATGATGAGCTGCTTCACAAAGCTGACGTCAAGTTTCGATTAGCTCAAGAAACTCTGAGAGTTGGCCATGATGATGATGCCGCCAAAGTAGCTTTTCACAAGAGTTATGCCAAGTTTTTGGACAAGCATTCCAAAGATCTGGCCATTTATTATTTCAAGACTTCATTGGAGCGTAAACCTTTCCAGTCCTCAAAGTTTACATATGATCATCTTGTAAAGCTTGCAGAAGAAAAGATCTCCTCCGATAACGAAGAAGAGGTGATTAAAGGCCAAGAAATCTTGGAATGGGTGAAAATTCTGAAAGAGCAAAATAACATCTGAGGACGAGACTGTATGCCTTGATATTTTAAAAGACCATGCGAGAAATTGTGTATTGCTTGATGATCTATCATGTATAGGAGGCAGCATGGTCGAGTGGTCAGAGCGTCGGTCTTGGAATCCGGCGAGCCCAAGTTTGAGTCCCGGTCTGGCCACTAGCTGTTGAAATGTTTCGTGTTTAAGTACTTAAGGTCAGAGTAAGAGCATGTATACAATTTGTCTGCGTATGTCTGTGTTGGTGGTTTGAAATCATTTCAGATCGAATGCAATAATTTTTTGTTGGCATGGAACATTTCGTTGGCGATTTCGTTCTTCAAAATTATGTCCAACTAACAAAATAGTGAGATATAAGCAGTCTACCTACCGCTAGTGCGCTGTGAATAATGATTTAAATCGAATGCAACCCAGATGGGAAAATATCACACGTCAAAGTCAGTATAAATTAACAAGGACCAGAACTCCGCATTTTCGAGTTATATTGTGGGCGCTAAATTTATATAGAAGGTACATTAAGCAGTGGAAGTCATTACCAACACGTTACTGTGTGAATTGGATCCGATTAGGGAATTTTATACTTTAGCGGTCGTTGAATAATTAACCATCAGTTACCGGAATGTCGTACTTTTATGCGCGAATTTTTTTAAAAATTTTACATCTTCCACAGTGCCCCACAGCAAAATTGTTCAATAATTGCCTTTTTCCATGTTTCTTTCCTGCAATAATGAGTTTTTTCAAGCAGTGTTTACAACATGGTTCATGCCTTGTTGCATTGTGATAAATCCAATCACTTATATTTTATCATCTGCAGCTAGCTTGAAAATAATGACTATTTCGATATGCGGGAAGACATACAGGTCATTCCGTGTGAAACAACTTTTTATACTTAATCAAAGAGTGATAAATAGCTCGCTGAACATTTGCATTTTGCCTCGAGCTGAAACGTGCTGAAAAACATGTTCACAAAAATGCTTTAGATCACATATAGGGACCACAAGTTCGACCAAAAAAGCTCAGTTTTGCAGGTAAGAAGCATGGAAAAAGCCAAATATGAATTAAATTTGAAAACAAAAACACTGATATGCGCAGACAAATTGTATAGATGCTCCGAGTAAGAGGTAGGCATCACTTATGTACGGCCGAATGCAGAAAGGTGCTAACTATATCCATCCATCTCATTGGCTAAAACATGAAAATCCAACCGTATCTTCATCAGATATTACATTAATTCTCCCTAGTTCACTAGTTGATTTCCTCTTGCTTAAAAATGTTCTGAGTTTTAATGCAACAAAAATTCTTGTGGGGAACATGGAAAATTGGAAGCTTTGCATGAATCTCATGATTGGATGAAAGCTTTTCGCACAAAAGAAACTTCCCTGCGAAATAAAGTTTTAGCGCATTTTTATTTCAATTGCAATAACATGTTGTTCATAGGATGACGTATTCTCAGCTAAAAATTCAACCATTCTTATATAAGGAAAGTGAAATGCATCAGAACAATAGAGAGCTGCCTACTTTTTACACGCATTTTTAACTAACTAACAATTCATTATCATCATCATCACAGCCATCGTCCTCAATTCTGATGGGTAGGCGTTATTGAAAAAAAAAACAAGAAATAAAAATACAAATTTATTAGAATTGATTGTGAAGGGGAAGTGACCTGGCGAGCTGCAGGCTCTGACGAGATTGACTCGTTCGTCGACTGACCTTTTTGTGAGCGGAAGTGGATCAATACGTGATTATGCTCAACACTGTTTCTTGGAACACTAACAGGGACTTTCCCGAGCTCGTCTTTCTTGAAACGTGAAGGAGTTTTTCGGCCTAGGGGTCCTTGGGTCTCCTTTGTGTGTGTAAGCGAGAGTTTTTGTCCATGACATCAGTTTATGTCCAAATACCACTGTAACCGTAAAGCAGATACATTTTTTGGTATAATCACTTTAGCAAATCCACATGCAACGATAACGTTGGACTAAAACTAACTAGCGATTTTTATGAAAAGTAAAATGCTACGAGCAGTATTTACGTGATTTGTAAAACATCATTTTTAATTTGTAAAACCTTTTCACACAAAAGAAACTTCCCTGTGAAATAAAGTTTTAGTTTTTATTTCAATAACATGTTGTTCATAGGTTGACGTATTCTCAGCATGAAAATCCAACCATTCTTATATGGTGAAAGTGAAATGCATTTTTTACACGCGTTGTTACTTAAAGTATTACTTTTAATTTAATTCACAATAGTTTAGTTTGTCTCAAGTCGTTCTTCCTGGGGACCTAATTAGCATATTTTGGCGGGAACTTGATGTCAAGAAAATTCCCCCCCCCCCCTGCCAGCGGCGTAGCGAGTGGGGAGCCAGGGGGACGATTGACCCCCCCTAACATTTTCAGGACTTGAGCCTTCATCTGAAGGATGATGTCATTGACATTACTTTAAAGTTTTAATTTCATTCACAATATTCAAATGTTATCTCAAGTATATTCCGCACTTGGGCAAAGTTTGTTTTTGTTTCTAGATGCTGGACAAATTCCGCCCACGTGCTTTTGTTCCAAAACGTTCTTCCTTGGGAAACTAGGAAATAAGCATATTTTGGGGGGAACTGGATCTTGAAATTTAACCTTTCCATTGACTGCCCTCCCCCCCCCCCCCCCCCCCCCCTTTTGCAAATTTGTTGTAATATGAATCAGGCTGGGACTAATAACAATCTCTTTTGGTCTGGGTTTCGAGAAAATTTGCTAACAATCATCGACCAATCAAACTTTATTTGATAAAGCAGGTTAAGTTTCAGGCTTATACAATACTGAATTTTGAATTGAAAGAAGCTCGTAGCATAACAACTCTATCTCATTTCCAGTTGGTCAGAGCCTTTCCTGTCGTAATTGTAAAGGCCGCCGCCGTTACCTTTTGTAAATATATTTTAGGGTTTCCATAGTGACCGTCCGCGCCGACAAAAATATAATCTTCTATACATATCTAACTTATGAGAGAAAAAGCTTTTTAGTCAATAGGATACATAGGAATTATGACTCCCTATTGATTCAGAGTCATTTATTGTGATTCTTATATAAAAACCTCTACGCCTTGAGATACTTGTGAAAGAATCAAAAGATTGTCATGATGTTATCAGCGAAAGGATTTATTGCAATAACGGTTACTCAAAACAAATCTTATATTCTTCCACCCTTGTGTTTTTCCACCTGTAATAGTTTGTCATTTCTGTCGACTGTTGCGCCCAATCAGATAGGATATATGAAATCTCAAAGTCAACAAAATGGTTGTCAAGAACGAATACTAAAAGTCATTGTCAGGAACGTCTTGATTAAAGCAGCTCATGAGTTTGGTCAGCATAATAATAATAAGACTAATACAAGGTTCGGCAGACTATATTGATTTTACTATTGAAGTTGAACCGTAATGTTCGTCCAAGAAATTTGACATCCAGAAGAGCAACATCTTTCTGGACGCTTCTTTCACAACACAGCTGCCTCACGAGTTTAATCGGAACCTTGATAATTTCATTCATGCAGACTGCAAGTAAAGATTGACTTGACTATTGAAATTCAACCGTTTGGATGTGGTACATTGAGTGGCCTGCAATTCAAGAATCACTGTTCAGTATTACAAGAATGTCGGTGATTAATGGATGTTAAAATTGCAAAGGTGTTCGGGAAGTTTCATTCACAAAGAGATGGACTAACTGATTCAACAATTGGATTTGGCGTCGAGCAGTCGATAAATACTTTAAAGTGCATCGATTTTTTTTTTTGCATGAAATATATACAGAACGATATTAGTCCTATAAGAACTTTGAAGTTTAATGGATATTTTAATCGTCTGTGGTTTTCTGGAAGTTTCGCTCGCAAAGAGGCCATCGACATTAGACTGATTAGTTTCACTATTGAATATAGGGGCGAAAACTCGGCCGGTTATTACGTACTGTAAAGTACATCAACTTTCACACAAACTTCCCAGCTGGAATTTGTGCAGAACAGTGTTAGTATAGTACTACATAATAGACATTTTAGACATTTTAATCAATTGTCGGTTCTGGAAGTGTCATTTACAAAGAGGTGATCGACATCAATCAGACTGATTTTCCCAGTTGAATTTGGCGCTGCAGTCGATTAATACCGTAAAGTGGATTGCCTTTCAGACAAACCGTCTTCACAACTGAAATTGTGCAAAAAGAAATAGTGCTTTAAGAACTTTGATGTTTAATGCGGGATATTTTGATCATCTAGTGTACTCTGGAAGTTTGGCTCACAAAGAGACAATCGACATTAGACTGATTTCACACTGATTAAATTTCGCGCTGCACAGTTGATTATTATTGTACAGTGAATCAGTTTTTAGACATTTCACGCTGAATTTTGTGCGGAACAGTGTTGATAGTCATAACGATAGAGTCAGCATTTTCCAAAAGCTTCGATGTCTTATGTGATCAATCAAGTATATATATGAAGGTGAGTATGATTATTTTCCCAACTGCATGCTATTATACATATTTATTTATGTTTCTCCATATTAAAGCGGTAGTGAGTGTGACATACAGTTGTGTGAAAAAAGATAATATATCTTATTAAACTATGGAATTAAACATATATATTTAATTATATGTTTTATAATTTCCTGAAATCTGATTGGTGTAAACACTGCTCTATTTTCACTTAACCTATAATCTGGTAATCGGACAGTTGCATGAGCCAATCATACTGTTTCAAATTCATCAGCCAATCATAGAACTTATTCAAATCACTGTAGCAAAGCAACTAGCAGAAAGGTGTTGAATTTTACTATGTAAATTTTGATTTAAAAATTAACACCCTCAAATGCTAATCTTGTCTCTTTTTTTCAGAAATTGTAATAATTACGATTAAAGTAACGGGACTTTCGAATAAACAAGTTGGACTCCCGCTGCACGATTTTCCAATTTTGTTTACTTCTTGTATTCATTTGATTATAGATTAATTCACGGATTGGTTGACAACATTTCTCTCAAGTCATAGGGTCAGTTTTGACAAACTGACAATCCTTCGGACAATTCGCTTTCAGGAAGTTTAAGCTGTGCTTTTAAGCTCATATCACTTTCAAGTCAAATACTGATCATTTGTGTTGCAAAGAGACCAAGAAAGGGTCAAGAATAATTCCTTCTGGGAACTTGTACCGTTAAAACTGCCAAAGCAGCTCTTTTGATCATGTTGTATTAGATAAGAAGTGGCCCGGAAGTGACGCCTGAGGAACTCCTTCGCCGTTTTAATTTGACTGGTGAAAGTTCACCGAGTTTCAATCAACAGTGTGACGCACTTCACGAAGTGTTTGCAAAAAGTTCTTGTTGAAGGGAGAAAGCAACAAAGCAACGACAAAGGACCCAGTGGAAACCCCCCGAGGAATCGCTCATCAATAATTACCACTGACAAGACAACGATTCCTTTCACATTTAGCTAAAGATGTATTTACATCAGATGAAGTACATTTCATGAATAATCATTTTATTAATTAAGAGAAACGTCCAGCCATTTGAAAACCTTTGAAAAGAGTGGACCTCCGGTACGTGCACAAAAGCTTCTGTCTCTTTTCTGAAGATCAAAACCGAGTGCAGCCCTAAATACAGCTTGACCAGCCTTACGGATTACCATCAAGTACCATCTTCTTCTGTTTACGTACAATCAGAAAAACTGTTTTATTGCATGGAGTTTATGGGGATATTATTACACCTGCGATAACAGAAAACCTTAACAGCTGGATACATTTACTTTAAAGAAAATTTTCCTAAAGAACCTTTTCTTTGACGTCTTATAATTGTGAAGCAGTTCTATTATGAATAACCGTAGTAATGGTAGCGAAGAAATATGGCCCCTTGAGAATCATAAACTTTGGTACTGGATCCTTACGCTTCTTATATCTCTATTATCTGTCATAGGCAACACTGCAGTTATATACATCATTGGGTCGACTTCTAAATTGCGTACAAAACAAAACGTGTTTATCTTATCTTTAGCTGTCGCTGACTTGTGCGTCGGTCTATTTATAACACCAACCTTGTTTCTATGCAGCAAGATTGTACAGTGTGAGCTACAGCTACAAGTAGTATTTTATAACTTCTTGTTGGTCGCGTCTATGGCTAATTTAATTGTCATGACATTGGATCGCTACATAGCTGTATTATACCCTATGCGGTACAAGACCCTCGTAACGAAGCGATCAGCAGTCTTGTTAATAGCATTTGCATGGATTTTTGCTTTCTTCTGCTCGTTTGTACAACTGACTTGGCTTTATGAGAGCACGGAAATTCTTTTCTCAAGGGATCGAGTTTATCGACTGATTTTCACTCTAGTGCTAGGGCTACCTCCATGCCTTATCATGCTTTTTGCTTTTGCAAGAATATTTCTGGTTGTACGACGACAAATTGTACGGCAGAGATCGCAGCGTCTGCAAGTTGCTTATAATCATTCGACGACCAGCATTAGCGTTCAAACAAAAACTCCTTCCCACAAAACCCACAATCTAACATCAGTAAGAGTTTTAGGCGGTATTGTGTTTTTGTTCATATTTTGCTATTCTTTGAATATTGTGTATTCCTTTTGCAGAGAGTTTAATATTTGTAATAGAACTCATCTTTTTCGAGACATTTCAATGATATTCGTTTATGTCAACTCTTCAGTGAACTTTATGGTCTACGCATTTCTCAAAAAGGAATTTCGGAAGCCTCTTATCTTGCGTTTTCGTTTTTTCATTAATGGGTCATTATGAATCAATTAAGAAAAATTGATGGAACTTGTTTTCCGTATACACCTTTTAGCATTTAAAGAACTTTTCAGCATAGAATCCTCCCTCCCCACCCTTCAAATAAAAAAATATAATTTATTGTTATGGTTTCTTATTCCATAAAATCTGTTTTTGTCATAATTGTTATCTTATTTTATTTTATTTTTCCTCCGTGGGTAAGTTTTTGAGAACTTTATAATTATGCATGGTTAATTAATTTACCAAAGAATCTCATTCTAATAACCGGCTATGTCAATAAAAACTCACGTTCACAAAAGTATATTACCATTATTAAGACTTTTTTGAAATATTCTAAATTTATTCTGAAACTGATACGATTCTTTTTATATCAAAACATTCTTCTGTCGACAGCAGACAGAGAAAGGAAATTTCTGTTTTAGTTCTTGAAATTGATCGATATATATCTAGCACGATGACATTAGTTGTTCTTATTGAAAATAATTGGATTTATAATGTTGGTAATTATCAAATCAGCCTCCCAATTTGTGTACATAGGCTGTTCTTTAACCTTGAAATATTATATATTATTCGTAACTGAATATTACTAGCAAACTGTTTCAAAATAATAAATATTCTATTTCAAATTGGTTATTCTATATATTCTGACACTTCTAAGTGTAAACAGTCTGAATCTTGAGTATTGTGACGTCACGGCAGCCATCTTGGATGCACTTCAACAAAACATTTCTTTTAGTTTAATTTAATTTAATTTTAATTTAATTTAGTTTAATTTTTATTTATTTTTTGTATTTTATACAGTTTTATTTTATTATATTATATTTTATTTTGTTTTATTTTATTTTACTTAATTTTCAAGTTGTTGTGGACTGGGTATTGGTAATCACCATGGCAACAGAGTGTGTTCTGCCGAATTTATTGTTTTGAGATTTTGGTGGGTATTTTGAGTTGTCTCCATCCTGTGTCGTCCTCTCACAAAAAGCAGACTTCTTAATTACACGTTAACGTGTGATTGGGTATTGGTAATCACCATGGCAACTGTGTGTGTTCTGCTGGATTTATTGTTTTGAGATTTTGGTGGGTATTTTGAGTTGTCTCCATCCTGTGTCGTCCTCTCACAAAAAGCAGACTTCTTAATTCCACGTTAACGTGTGATTGGGTATTGGTAATCACCATGGCAACTGTGTGTGTTCTGCCGAATTTATTGTTTTGATATTTTGGTGGGTATTTTGAGTTGTCTCCATCCGGTGTCGTCCTCTCACAAAAAGCAGACTTCTTAATTCCACGTTAAAGTGAATATAACGAGTCACATGACGAGCCACTGACAGGCCTTAGTTGAAGGGTCACGACAATGAATTTTTTCCCAGATAGGTGAGGGAAAGAGATGGAAACACAACTGAATAAATTATCTCAAATTAAATGTCGCTTCAGCTGATTGGTCGAAGATCAGTGCCATCAAAACCTTGTTACGTGCGGTTTTTATAGATTTCCCGAGTGAGTGTCAGATTGCCTCAATTTTAGTCAAAGTGAGAAATTAAATTGTTGTTTTAGAACACACAAGATTTTTACTGCAAATTTCAATTAACCACGAACGGCGAAAATCTTGATTGTAATACTATCATATCACCAGCACATAGCTCTCATCATCTTGAAGGAAATTGCTTTGTGAGTGTTGACCAGTGCTGGGTAGCCTGCCTACAGGCTCTCAATGGGAGGGGGAAGGGAAAGGAGAAGGGGAAGGGACCTCCCCTCCTCCCCAGTCCCCTCCCCTTCCCCTTTCCCCTCCCTTTGAGAGCCTGTAGGCATGCAGGCTAAGTGCTGGGTTGCCTCAATTTTAGCAAAAATGAGACGTTAGATTGTTGTTCTAAAATGCACTAGAGTTTTTTCCCTGAAAAATTTAGCTTTTGTGGCTTAAGAGTGGCCAACCCAGTTACCGCAAAAGCGCACGATACATCATGCCTAGGGGCCGGTTCACACGCAGACTCATACGCAGCAACGTACGCAGACTCAGTAGCGCATTTATCACTCAGGTGTGAGAAAAAACAAAACTTATAATGAGCAGTACGCTATTGAGTCTGCGTATGCTTATGCTTATGCGGTGTGTGAAGCGGCCCTTAGGACTGGCTTTCACGAGCGACGAAAGAAGAAGCGGAAGGATCATACGCAGACTCAGTATGCACTGTTCACTGTCTTCTTTTCTTTTCCGCTTTTGCTTCCGTCGCTTGTGAAAACTAGCCCTACAGGGGCGGATTTAAGGGAGGGGTGCAGTGGGTGCGCACCCGTCCGGGGACGACTGTGAGTCCTTTTTTTCTCAATATTTTTCCAAAATATTCTCTCGGCAGTTTCCTATTTATATGATGGAGCACCCCTTCCTGAAGACGGTGCACCCTCTTCTGAAGATAATCCTGGATGCGCTCCTACCCTAACAACCAAAATTTATTCAGTTGCGGCTGCAACTCCCTCTTATAAATTCCCTAGTTTTAGCTGATAGTTTTGAAAAAAGGCTAACGTTGAAATTCAAATGCGCACGCAAAACCCTGAGTAAAAGGAATTATTGTAGGCAGCTTCTAAAATGCTCGTATTAAGGTGAGGCCGCAGGGTTTCCTGGAAATATTTATCTTCGCAAAGGCCCGGGCAAACGGCTTCAACATTTGCTTCAACAACCGTTCGATGTTGTTGAAAGAGCAATGTTAAAACCTGGTTGAAAGCGTTGGCCTCCCGTAAACTCATCATTCAACATCGATTCAATACTATGCTATTCAACAAAACTGAACGGATGTTGAAGCAAATGTTGAAGCCGTTTGTCCCTGTCTTTTGAGCAAACAACCTGTTCCCCCAAAGCCAAAATCAACAAAACAGTTTCTTCCATAAGAGCAGCTGTCATTGAGAAAGTTCTTCCTGTTGGTCTTATTCACTGTACAATCAGTCGATTATACAAATATTGAGCCTTCTGATTGCAGAACACTTTAAACAAATGAAAATCCCCAGTTAAGAGAACACTTCATTTGAAGTATATTCATTACAGGTAGATAACTATGTTTTGCCAGATAAATAATGTATTCAATTAATCGTGATAAATTTCGGATAATATTTTTACAGCTTAATTTCGTCAAAATTTATCCAGATTGTGCTTCTCAATAAACCTTAACTCATATGACGTTTCAGGCCCCGTTTACACGGAAACGTTGTGCAAACGACTAAATGTAAACGACTAAAACGTTCAGTCCGTCCACACGATCGTTTCCTTATCGTTTTTGCCTGTTCACACGACAACGATGTGAATACAGCCTCGTGGATCACTGGTACTCAGTAATAAAATGTGCAATTACTATATTGGCAGCTATTTTTACCTAGCGTTTTCGAAAATAGCCGTTTACGACTGTCCATGGAGAAACGATAGATGAACAAAAATAGTCATGTTGAAGTACGATTTCAAAAATGAGCGTTTACAGTGGAAATGATGAAGCGTTTTGGTGTGGGCATGTAAACATGTAAATGATCAAAAATTTCAGCGTTTTACGCACGAGAATTCAAACGTTTCCGCGTGGACGGAGCCTCACCCGGCTCTACAATGCTTTCACTATTGCCTTTGTATCTAAGAGGAATTTTGTGAGTGTAGGCCAACACTTCATAAGGGAAAGAGTCTATTTACGGCTTTCAAAAATGGCGGCCTAGCACATGAGAACGAGGCCACAAGGTTACAAGAAAATAAACGTGGCGGCACTTCTATTGCTATCAAAGACGATGTGTTCTTAGTACTATGAAATAACTATTTTCTGTGTATTTTACAGGATGTACTTAGACTCATTTGATACCATGATGATTTTACAACACATCGGGCAGGCGAAGTAAAATTGCTGGGTTCCCCGATATTCTGTGGTTGAGAGTACATGGTGGTAGGCCTACTCTTGGTCCTACGTTCGCCGCGTGAAATGGCAATATATGGCAATCATAGGCGCACTAAGGAATTTTCCTCCAAAAATGGTAAAAAATTTGGGCGAAATAGGGCGTAATTAGAAATTATTGGGTGAACTTGAGCAGACTTGAGCAAACCTAGGCATTCTAAGGCAGACAAAGTAAAAAATGATAGAGTGTTCATCCGCCAACATTTGAGGCAGATAATGACATTCAACAGCTGTTTGAAACCAAGCAATAGAGAAGGTCCCGTTGAATTGAACAATTCTATGCACACACACACACAAACTGCTTATGTCAATATTATTTCGGTGAGAAAGAAAAGTTGTCGAGAACGCTTTGACATTTCTTTATTTTATTTTATTTTATTTTATTTTATTTTATTTTATTTTATTTTATTTTATTTTATTTTATTTTATTTTATTTTATTTTATTTTATTTTATTTTATTTTATTTTATTTTATTTTATTTTATTTTATTTTATTTTATTTTATTTTATTTTATTTTATTTTATTTTATTTTATTTTATTTTATTTTAATTTATCTTTTATTTTATTTTACTTCATTTTATTCTATCTTACATTATGTCTCTTAATTTCAGATTATATTTTATCTTATTCTATTTTATCAATTTTTCTATTTTACTTTATCTTATTATCATCTTATTTCATCTTATATTATATTTTGTTCTATAAGCACCATCGAATCAACGAATTTGGGAATTAATAAATATATGAACGATAAGTGGCACTGGCAGAATTATTGTTAGTGGCCGTTTGCAACTGTCTTTGATAGATAAGTGGCTTTTAAGGAATGGATGAATAATCCAAACCAAAAGAAATAAATGAATATTCAGTCATGACCTTCTCTACTTTGAGCGTCTCTAATAAAGGTGGTCAAATGAACTTAATTTGAATAATAAATGATCCACACTTATTGGGTATGAGAAAATGCCGGCAAAATGGCGTCCGGTGTTGTGATGAAGTTTTCATATTTTAAGATCTTTTAAGCGATTGCTCCATGACTGATTGACGTTCGCACAAAGCTAACACGATTTTCTATTTACCTAACATCGCATTTTAATTTTCACAGCTATTAAACACTAAGAGTGAGTTTGCATTGTTTGCCTTTGAAAAGTGACTTGACAATCATATTTGATTAACCTGTTTGGGGATGCTTTTTTTCTTGAAATTCTTGAAAAAATCAATATCAAATGATTTTTTTAATATTTTACATAGCCTCTCAGTGTTCTTGAGAAGCTCGCCAGAAAAGCAATCATGATTAGATCCTTAGCGATAAAATCTAGGTTTTCTGCGTCCTTCCGTTAACAGCTCGCTGGGGTTCTTTTCACTGATCTCAAACACCTGCTAGAGGAACTCATTAAACCAGCGAATCATGCTCCAGAGAAGGCCGAACAGATTAAACGTACAAGTGGCTTTTTATCCAAAAAGAGATTTTCTCGACACAAGCACTTTGTAGCTTTGTAGCAGAAAGGAGAGGTGGCACGTGGCGCAGAAACTGAAAGGACAAAAAATAACGTATATGGACGAGCATATATGACAGCAAACATCAGTTAATTAATTTGGAGAATTGGGTGCAAATTTGGTCAATGATCGAAAACACTGGGAAACTGCTACTATACCGCTAAAAAAGGTATGAAAATATTTACCGGAACGGATTAAAGAAGGAAATGCATAGAGAAAACGCTTACATTTGATATAATTGAACAATTTGGTTAATGGAACAATTGAATATTTGTAACCTCTTAACTCTACTATACTCGTGCAACAAACGTAATAGTTGGAAAAGACTTTGTATGTAGTCAAAACGTAGCATCAGTGTTTGGAGAAAACCTGGAATTTTTGAAAGCTTTATTCACATTTGGTGATCAAAGTGTATTATACGAATAGTGGAAATCACTTGGAATAGTGTGATATCAATAACACTTCAACAAAAGGGAAAGAGAAACAAAAAACATTTTGATACAAATCAAGCGCAATTCAAGTGTACTTATACGGTACTTTCTAATTTCAATTAACTACGTTTGTATTCGTTCAAACGACAAACATTTTAATACAAGCTTACTTAGAGGCAAGCGCCAGTCAAGTGCCCAACAGGAGGGAATTGAAATGTCTTCTTTTGGTTTCATGACAAATGCTACATTTAACGAAACAAGGCAACCGAATGATTCTCACGGGGTCTTATCGCGATCATTATGGTACTGGGCAATTCGTGGCTGTATTGCATTGTTAACCTCTCTAGGCAATGGTATTATAATCTTCTTAATTGTCTACCGATCTCGTCTACACTCGACTCCGAACTGGTTCCTCTTAAATTTACTGATATCAGACTTTTGTGTCGGAGTCATCAACTTCCCTCTCGGCCTAGTGTGCAAATTTGGGGCCAAATGCCAAGCGCAATTAGCTTTCTCAGTTCTGAATACTTTTCTTAATGCCTCTGTGACCAACCTCTGTCTGATGACAGTTGATAGGTACATAGCTGTTGTCTGCCCATTTAGATACCAAGGGCTAATGACTCAATGTCGTATTGCGATTTTTATTATTATTTCGTGGTTTTTAGCGTGCACTTTTTCGTTTAGTGCAGACTGGGCACTTAACAAGGAATATGGAAGAATCTACCTCATTGCTTATTGTGTCGTAATGGAACTGGTGCCTGCTGTCTTGCTGTTAGCGGCATACATTCATATGATATTAATTGGGCGCCGACACCTGAAGCGTGTAACTCATATGATGACACAACTTAACTTTAATCATGGTCTCGGAAAGTTTTCCCGTTACCGAAGCAATGAGAGATCTGCTGTGAAAGTAATTGGTGCTGTCACCGCGCTTTTCATTTTGTGTTACTCTTTGTCAACATACGTCACTTTCAAGAAAATAGTTCTACTCCAAAATGTCCCGGATATAGTTATTTTCATCTCGACAGTTATGGTGTATGTAAACTCTGCAGTCAATTTTGTGGCATACGCTTTGTATAAGTCTGATATTAGACGAGAGCTATCAATTATGTGTCTTGGCCACCGTAACTACGAAGCTGACACAAGTTTCAGACTTAGTTTTGTTTCTCTAAAGAAGAGTGCCTCGAGCATCTAGTCTCGTTCTAGTTTCTTTCTATGTGGCATCTGAAACATACCTCGAAACTGGACAAACGATGTTATTTTGTCGACAGCATAGGGTTCTTATTGACGTCATCGTATCTATGACAACCTTGATGCTTGTCTGATATGCGTTCTATCAGAGCTTATGAATGAATCTAAATGAATCTCAAAGTAATGTATTCTATTTGATGAAGAGGTTTTCTTGGTATTATGATATGATATTCTATATAGTGGATGTATTATAAACTGTTTGAGATATAACGCACGCTGATTGGTTAGCTACTATGTTTATATCAGAGGACAGAGACATGTCAAAACGTCTCGGGAAATATATTTTATAAAACCAATATAAAGCAATCGTTTGACTCATAAACACTAGTGAGGATGTAGAGCACTCGAAAAGCAAGAAAAAATAGCAACGTGTTTTTCTTATGGATCAGGATTGTATCACAGTATTTGATTCCGCTGATTGTTATAGAATCGTTCCTTCCTCTTTCTGATCGTTGGTGACGTCAATGTTTTAATTTTGCTTCATTAGCATAAGCATTTCACTCAGTGAAAAGTTTTGACCAAACTAATAGCAAATCAACTCTGAATATTGAAAGTGCATGGCAAGATTATTACTTTCCTTGCAAATTTGAGCTTGACACATCCAATAGTATATGCGTGATGCGGTTTCAAATACTCTAAATTTTACTATCTCGTTTAATATAAACTAACACCAAATCAACGCTAAATATTTTAGGATGCATGGCAAAATTAGCTTTCCTTGCAAATATGAGCTTTTTACACAAGAAATAGGTTTTGCGCGATGCAGATTTAAAAAATCTTTTAATTATTTTCACAAATAATTTAGCTCTTTAGCGCTAATTCAACACAGAAATTTGAAAGCTGACATCTCGCTTAATATTGCATGCAATATACAATAGCTAAGAATTTCGTAGTTTGCTTATATCAATAAGCTGTTTTAAGTTTTGAGCTCAGAATCTAATTTTCTTGACTTGAAAATTGTAAACAAACATTGTAAACAAAGATCCACTTTTATTCACAATAGACGCCATGATGGTATTCATATTGTAATATCAGTCACGTGCTTACTGAGGGGGCAAAAAACTTCAAATCAGGAGATTTCAGCTGCTTTATTGACATGATTTGGATAGTGTGAAACAATATATAAAATCTCTAGGACGAGTCGATCTTTTATAATGGTCTCTTGTTCTAATGTTTACCCCTTGAAGACATCCATGGTACTTTGCATTACAATATGAAAGCCATCATGGTGCAATCGTTTTTGTTTTTGTAAAATTTCTAATTCTCAAATGTATACAACTTTTTCCATTGTAATCACCTAAGACGAAACTTTGCAACCTTACTTTACGAACTTGATGCTGAACTCTTTTTCTACTAAGATTATTATTTTAGAATCAAAGCGTGATATAGCTTAATTTTTTACTGAAACTGTGCGAATTTCATTTGAATTTCAAACTACGTGGGTACATGGCTTGTGCAGCCTGATCGATGATCTTGAGTGCTTCACTAACACACGTGCTATCAACATCATGCATGCGTTTGCTTTACTTATAGTGCGTCATTTCAGTTTTCAATGTTTAAGTATACTTTCCGCTCTTCTTTCATTCTGTTCTTCCTCTCTTTCTTTCTTTCTTCCTTCCTTCTGTCATTTCTTCCTTCCTTTCTTTTTTCTTTCCTTCTCTACTCATCACTCTATGTTGTTGTTGTTGTTGTTGTTGTTATTGTTGTTTTTGTTCTTCTCAGTTATACTTCTTCCTCCTCCTCCTCCTCCTCCTCCTCCTCCTTTCCTTCCGTCTTCTTCTTGTTCTTCTCCTTCTCCGTCTCTCCCCCCTCCTTCTTAGTCTCTTCTTCTTCTTCTTCTTCTACTTTTTCTCCTTCTTCTTCTTACTCTTCTTGAATCACCATTTGAAAACAAGCATATCCTCAAGTAAATTCTTTTTCAAGATCACACGACGAATTACCGAATGAATTTAAAAATCAATAGAACCTATTGCAGCTAACTGCTTCCAAGGAAGGTTGCGGGACCTAAGCTACTGTAGTGTCCGTTTAATAAAGGGGTCCGCTTAGTAGAGCTACCACTGTACTTTTAGAATTCTTGGAAGCCGGGACGTAAGAAAGAAAACTTGACCAGCATACCAAGTACAGATCGTGCACTCAGTCACGTTTTCGACTAAAAAATGCATGGAAAATCTAACTTGTCAATCGGTTGGTGATTGCGTGTATAATAGGATCTCCGGCTTAGTTTTAGGGAAATTGTCGATTGCTAATGTATTACCCAAATTAGCTCTTAGGGGAAAACAGGTGCAGGATGTTGGTAGCACAGAGGCTTGATATAACGCTGGCCCGATCTCTTTAACGAACCAATTTTTCCGCAACGTTTAGAGCAGATTTCGTATGAGTGTGAAACGGACCGCGCCGTGCCGTGACCGCATCAGTGCTGTGATGTCTATAAAAACATTCGAAATTCTTGCCGTAACCGTGCGTGACCGTGCGGTGCCGTTTTCACACTCCATCATACGAAATCTGCTCTAGGAAGTATGGGTTTTCACTCCGTTATAACAAGCCCTCGGTAAAACGAACCAATATTATTACAGTCCCTTGACACTGATATACTGGGGCTACACAAACACTGTCCCGTATAAGGGTAAAGATCACTATGATTAATGTTTGTTGTTTCTCTATGTACGTCAATGTGGGCCTATTTACAATGGCATTGTAGCAATAGATGAAGAATTAAATGGGAAGCTGAATGTAGTATATAACTAGACGCTCGTATTAAAGTCAGATTAAACAGTGGTCGCAATTAAAGTAGCCTTCTATTGTGTATATATAAACAAAGGATCCATTCACAAAGGTAAAATATTCTTGTCGTAATATACAAAGCCATTAGCCGTTCGACGCAGATGGCATTTTCCCATAATAGTGCGCGTGATTTCACAAGAGTTCCTTTGAATTGCTCTTTGCTTTTTCTAACGTTTTTGGCGACTACATGGCTACTAAATCTTGATTCCTTTGAATAAATGTCTGCTTTTTATCAGGTCTTTCGCTCTCGACTTTTTGGCAGCTTGATTTTGGTTCTTTCATAGAAATTTGCTCTAGTTTCTCAACTTGTTCACGGCAATAAAAGGCTTTTATTATCTCCTGACGGACGTCTTTTCGGCACAGAGCATAGACAATGCAGTTTGCAGCTGAGTTAAGATGGTATAACATCCGTGCAACAGCGACAATTTGGTCAGACACTTTGGCGAATTCCACATAATTTTGAAATCCTTTATATGCGGCGATAGCATAACAGAGTTCAAATATCAATACCACAATTCCAACTGCGCGTACAGAACCTTTAGGACGTAGATGGATGTGACATATACCTTTGTAGTTGTGGGATAATTGAAGACGTTGTTGTTGCACTCGTTGCATTTGCTTTCTCGCTATAAAAACCATGTGTGAATATGTCACTAACAAAAGAAAACAAGGTACGACCTCAAGAAGAAGACGAACCAGCATTTGTAGCGTAGAAAAGGCCTTGTATTGTTTCATCTGAAGGGTTATGTAATACGGCAAGGGGATTATAATAGACGCAACCCATGTTACCGCCAAGATACCGTAAAGTAAGGAATTAGTCATAAAGCGCTGGTACTTTAGAGGGTGAACGATAGCGAAATATCGGTCAAATGTCATGTTACAGAGATTCAGAACTGAAGCGTATAGAAATACATCATAAAGGACCTTGATCTTCCACCAATCGCAGTCGAAATACACAACACTACAGAAAAACTCAGGCACAGCAACTATCAGAGTCACTGAAAGATCTGCAACAGCTAGTGATAAGATAAACCAGTTGGAAATGACCTGTAAGCGACTGGACCGTATGATGATATAGATCACCATCCCATTGCCGAACCATCCAACAACAGCAATAATGCAACGGACAGACCAATACCAGATGTAATGTGGTGTTGGAGGCATAATTGGTTTCTCTGTTAAGTTGTTGCTCATTTTGAGAGATGATAGAGACCACAATATGTTAATGGACGAACGCTGCTTGAGGGACTCTAACGTTGTTTAGCTTCTGTCTGAGGCTTTACTGCTATGTATGGGATTCTTTTTTTTCTGAGCGCGTTTCCTTCCTTTGGTGCCTGAGTCTTTAATTCTTCGCCAAATCGATGCTAATAAGACCAGGGATATCCTGCATGTGCCACAATATAGTACTGGCTAAAATTCTGCTTCTGGGCCTTTAATGTCTTTAGCGCTAGAAATTTGGCTTCGCCAGACGAATATTAATAAGGCCAGATCTGATATAGCCACCTTCTAAATTATAATGTTCTGACCATATAAGCGCTTCAATGTTGGTTGGGACTGTAATGAACTTGAATATAAAGTCTTTTTATCTCGTAAGAGATGACGTTAGCTTGCAACTTCTTTTATCGATTTAATTAGAGACTATTAGAGTCTAGGAACACACTGGATATCCGGCGCCGATGCGTTTTTTTGCGACTTGGAAGATGACCTCAGTCAAATAGATTAAAACGGTGAACTTTTCTCAATCTTTTAAGCGGTGTAACTATTCAATGAGTACATTGTGCGCAAATACTGTATCCTCCTACGATTCATTAACAACATATCCCAGAAACCAGTTTGGAAATCGCGAGGCAATTTCTTTCGGAGAAAAGTATTATGACTACGTGCTTAGTTTGATTGTCTTTTTGTGAAAGTCTATTTCCATTAGGTTAACCAGATCGTGGCGTGTAGCGGCTGAATATTATTTTGGCAAATACAGCTAAAATTGCACTAATTGCCGAGAGACAGAGAAAGAACAGTAGTCACTTGTTTGACTCGCAAGGAAGTTGTAAGGTAAATGAATTCAGGTCTGACATCACCGAGTTTGCCAATTAAAACTTTTGGACATTTCTAATCAAAGGCGACAGTCTGCTTGATGTTTCCTATAGTTCTTTGAAAAAATACTATTGAAATTTTAATTTAGCTGAATAGTAAGGCTATTGAAAAACAAAATAGGTGATCTAATTTTTGAGATAAAGAAATTTCGCTGTCCAATAGTTTGCTTTATTGAAGAGGTATTAGTTTTATGTTTGAAGGTCTCTCACGACATGATGCACCTGCTAGACGTGCTTAAAACAAAACGGAGAAAGGAAATTTGAAACGATAAAAAGCTTCAGGAAAACTTGAGGAAGAAGTATAACGCATTTTAACAAAGCCTGAAGAAGTGTGAAAAACAAATGCCATTATGTAAACGACATAAATGTTGAAACAAATAGTAATTTTGCTGTAATCATACACGGGCAGTACCAAAACCAACTTTGACGTTAATTAATATGTCAAAAGGCAAATAAGAGTGTATTCATTTAATGTTTACGTACATTATTTTCTACATTTTTTATTGATATGCATTCTTATAAAATGCATAGCAAAGTGTAAAACTACACAGATGTGACAGGGTCACTAGGACCTCAAATTATATCATTTTTAGTTTCTATATTTTACTATATTTTATGTTAAGGAATTTAGGTTTTCATGTTTAATTGTTAGGGAATGTAACCATCCTTAGGTGTGTTTAGGTATTTACATCCTGTTTTCGTGTTCTCATGAGTAATTCTCCTTATTTGTGATTTTCCTTGTTATTATTGAGTGCTATAATCTGATTAAGCCAGGCACTCCTTGCATACGTATGACTGAGTAGGAGTTTTAAATACTTTTTCCAGTCACACCTTAGTTCCTTTAAGTATAAATACAGGACTACTAGTCCTAGCATTTTAGTTGAATAAGTTGGGACAAACAAGTGCTACAAGGAAGAAGACAAAAGAACGTTTCTACTATTACTAAGGTAAAGCTATTGCTAAATGTTAGGTCAACACCTATTACTAGCACATACTGCTATGTTGACAGATTTAAGCACTTTTATATAGTTTCTGTATGTTTTTGCAAGTTATTCACAACCAGTTGTAGTAGAATAATAGCTTTCAGTTTCAATCTAGTTAAACAAGCATTACAACTTAGCTAGAATAATATTTTAGAGTTTAGCCTCAGAATTTGCCTAATCAATGCATCAGAGACATGTTGATTGATTTGTAACACAACTAACATTCAGGATAACAAATCCACCTTGTTCAGTCATAGACAATTTAACCCACTATAACAAAAGCCTTTTTAACTAAGTAATCTAAGTTGTTAGAATAATTCTTTTCACCTTTAGAATAACAATCGATCTCTAACAAGCTAGTTCACTAAGTTTAGACATTTAATCCTTTTAATCATAACTTGATAACAACTGCATGTAAACAATTGTTCCAATTTGTTTTAAGCCATTAACTACTAAACTTCAAATCATTTCTTGAAACACTAATGTTCTAGTAAGTATATTTTAGTGCCACATTAACCTATGATACTAGAAATTAACCTTAGTTTAGCTTACTAAGAAGGTTTAACTCTAGACATCCTAAGGTTACAAATAAGGTCATATTTCACAACTCATTCACCTTTAACTTCAACATATTTAATTCATTTCTTACCTTTAAGGCAGTAATATCATTTAACAACCTTTCTAACCATTATCATCCATAACTAAAGAGTAATTCTTATACATAATCACAAGCATTATTTGCATGATTGTTCCATGCCATGCATTAAGTCAATTAGTCAGTTATCCATTAAGTTCTCATTTTACATAGAGCTATGATGTCATTTCCTGTATTATACAAACTCTAGTTAGTTACATAATTTTAAGTATTTTAGCATGTTTATTGTACATAGTTCAAAGACTCTCAATTTATAATGTTGTATATAACATGATTGTATTATAAACTTAGCTTATTTTTATATTTTTCATTTCATTATAGAAGCCCATATGTTAGTCGTTCCCGTTTGTTAGACTGTAAATAAGCGTTGGAAGTCAATAATAAAATTGTTTTTAAACTTTCCTTGAATCACTTTCGTTCTCGCGTGACTGCCCGTGTCACTCTGTTACATTTGGTGTCAGAAGTGGGATTCAAGTGTTGAGTTTAAAGCTTTTTTATTAGTGTACTAACCAAACGGGAACGAGCTAATATGACGTCGGTAGAAGACCAACTGGCTGCACTCCAGGCCAAGCTTCAACAGATGGAGACACAGCTCCAGCATCAAGGGACATCGCAGGCGGCAGACAGTACCAACCCACCAGCAGCAGCTGCTACTCCGTCCATCAAAGTGACTGTCCCACGAGAAAAGAAGTTTGGAAAGTACAATGGGACCAGAGATGATCGAGTACTTGAAGACTGGATCGCTGATGCGGAGAGAGCTACCAGAGCGCAGTCAGACGGAGAGGCTGTGGACTCTCTCATCTTCCACCTGGAGGGCGTGGCCAAGGAGGAGGTGAAGCTGAGACCCACATCCCAGTGGTCAACACCGGCAGGGGTTTTCAAGATCCTTAGAGAAACGTTCAGTGAGCAGTTAACCCATATGCAGGCTCTTCGCAAGTTCTTTGCAAGAAAACAGCTAGAGCGTGAGAGTGTGCATGATTTTGCACACTCCCTGATGGTGTTACTGGCCAGAGTTGAGAGGTTGGCAGGAGAAGAAGCCCCAGAAAAAGACAAGATGCTAAAAGAGCAGTTCGTGGAGAACCTTAAAGATCCAACACTCAGACGTGACATAAAGAGATGGGTTAGGGACCACCCTGACACCAGTTTCCAAGATGTGCGTCTGGAGCTGCATCGCTACATGGAGGAGGATTGTTCAACCACAAGGAGGTCAACAGCTGCAGTGAGAGAGGTGGTCCAAGAGGAGGAGCCGCTGCTATGTGGGGAGGTTAGAGGAACCAAGACTAACCAGAAGGTTCTCTCTGACCTCATCACTGGGCAGAAGGTTCTTGCAGAAGAGCTACAAAAGCAACAAAAGACTCTAGTAAACCATATTGAGCAGCAAAGACGTGTGTTGGAACAGCAGCAACAAACCGTGAACCGCCTTCTGGAGTCAATGGCACTACGGCCTCGACCATCAGGATGTTTCGGCTGTGGGGAAGAGGGGCACTACAGAAGAGACTGTCCAAAGGCTGCACCTCAAGATGACAGGAGGGCTACCCCAGCACAGACAACCAAGAAAACACCAAAACCAGCTTTAAACTTCAGACCTCCACAGCACTGAGCCATGCAGTGGAGGAGGACAGTGGCTCACCCCTTCCAAAGAGTGTAGTTGGAGGGACACCAACCACTAAAGCAAAGATGGCAGGCACGGAGGTAGAGTGCCTGGTCGACACTGGCTCTATGGTAACCTTAGTATCGGAGTCATTCTATAATCAGAACCTCAAGTCCAAATGTGGTCGAGTACGCAGCTGTGGGAAGATGCTGACACTACGCGGAGCAAATGGACTAGAGATCCCTTACCTTGGATACCTGGAGCTGGATGTGGTTGTGGGAGGAGTGACGGTTCCGAAGTGTGGAGTGCTGGTCCTAAAAGACACAGCTGCCACTGTCAAACGTAGGAGTAAAGTACCTGGAATATTGGGGACAAATGTACTGGCCAAGATCCCAAGGTGGGCGGAGCTGATGGCGCCAGGAGGGAGAGCAAGTACTTTGTCACAAGGAACCAATAAACCTTGCAAGCGAAGATTGGTCAAGGTAGCTGGTTCCAGTGCTGTTTGGGTACCACCATACTCAGCAATGGACGTCGCTGTCAATAGTTCAGCCAGAGGAGCGACGGCAATGGTGGAACCACCCAGCATCCCCCTACAAGGAAATATCCAGGTAGCAAGTACGCTGGTCGACACTTCCAAGCCCGGTCACTTCGTCCAAGTGGTCAACCCTTCTAGCAGAGGAGTATGGCTAAAACCAAGGACATGCCTCGGGACCATACAAGACGTGGAGGAAGTCATCGTTGGAGAACAATTAGAGTTCGTGGTGGGAAGCAACGAGGTTGTGGTGTCCTGTTCTCTGGATGCGGACTACGAGGAGTCATCTTCACCGATGCCTAGTAGCACTGCCAAGTACCAGACAGCACAGGAATGCCCTTGTGGGGTAACACTTGAAGGCTTCCCAGGAACCAAACAAGAGAAAGCAGACGCTCTACGAATATTCAAACAATATGCAGATGTGTTTGCACAGGAAGGGGAGGAGCTCGGATGTACGCCGACAGTTCGTCACAGAATCCACACAGAGGATGATATTCCAGTCAACCAGAGGTACAGACGGATTCCCCCAAATCAATTTGATGAAGTCAAGAAGCATCTGCAGCAGCTTCTAGACAAAGGCGTAATCAGACCAAGCCAGAGTGACTATGCTTCACCAATTGTGCTGGTACGGAAGAAGTCAGGAGCTCTGAGGCTTTGCGTCGACTACCGCCAACTGAACGCCAAGACAAGACGTGATGCATACCCCCTGCCAAGGATTGACGAATCTTTAGATGCACTGGGTGGAGCAAAGCACTTCTCAACCATTGACTTGGCATCAGCTTACAACCAAGTGGAGATGGAACCAGCAGACCGCCACAAGACAGCTTTCACAACCCCAATGGGCCTGTATGAGTACAATCGCATGCCCTTTGGGTTGAACAACGCACCTGCAACGTTCCAGAGACTTATGCAAAACATATTCAGAGAGGACGTGTTAAAGATCCTGCTAGTCTACCTGGATGACATCATTGTCTACAGTGGTACCATTGCTGAACACCTCTCAAGACTAGAGCTTGTGTTCCGGAAGCTGAGGGAACATGGGCTGAAGATTGAGCCAGGCAAGTGCCAGTTCTTCAGGAGCAGTGTCACCTATCTGGGACATGTCGTTTCTTCCAAGGGAGTAGCAACAGACCCAGTCAAGACAGAAGCAGTAGATAAGTGGCCTGTTCCTAAAACACTGAAAGACCTGAGATCATTCTTGGGTTTCACATCCTACTACAGAAGATATGTTCCAGGGTTTGCACAGAAGGCAGCCCCACTCCACAGACTAACTGCAGAGTTGTCAGAGGGAGGAAAGAGGAAACGAGGAGCTATCACTAAGGAACAATGGACCCAAGAGTGCCAGACAGCATTTGACAACCTACGTGAAGCTCTTGTAAGTGCACCCGTGCTTGCATACCCAGACTACCAGAAACCATTTATCGTGGAAACGGATGCCTCAGATAAAGGTCTTGGTGCAGTTCTCTCACAAAAGCAAGATGGAAAGCTAAGAGTCATCGCCTATGCAAGTAGAGGTCTACGTGGTGCAGAGAGAAACATGAAGAACTACTCGTCCATGAAGCTTGAACTCCTTGCACTCAAGTGGGCAGTAGCAGAGAAGTTCAGAGAGTACCTTTTGGGATCAGAGTTTGTGGTGTACACTGATAACAACCCTCTCACCTATCTACAGACTAAGAGCAAGCTCAAGGCAGTGGAGCAACGATGGGCAGCAGAGCTAGCTAGTTTCAACTTCAGGATAGCGTACCGGCCGGGCAAACACAACCAGAATGCTGATGCCCTGAGTCGCCTTGGATGGGATGAGCAGAGTAATGGGCCTACTCTACCAGCTGAAGTTGCAGCAGTATTAGCAGAAAGTACCAATACAACCAGACTTCCTGAAGAAGTACGACAGCCACTACTTGATGCAGCCCTCTATGAAGCAGAGATGAGAGTGAGAACAAGAACAGACAAGACCCTAGAGCAAGCTACATGTCTTCCCACAACTCAGCGAGAACAGATCATAGAGAGACAGCAATCTGATGAAGCTTTTAAAAGGCTACTCCATTACCAAGCAATTGGAAGGAAGCCAACAAGAAATGAACGTAGACGAGAATCAAGGGAAACCATAAATCTTCTAAGCTACTTGGGCAGCATTAAAGAAATAAATGGGATCCTGTACAGAAATATCACTGGTAGCAATGGCCAACAAAGCCAACTGTTGCTGGTACCAAGTTCCCTGCGTAGTGAAGTAATGAAGTCAGTACATAATAAGATGGGGCACCAGGGCCCAGAAAGAACTGAACAGTTACTGCGGCAACGGTGTTGGTGGCCAAGGATGCACACTGATGTAAAGAAGTGGATATCAGAATGTGAACGATGCGTTGTAGCAAAAGGGCCATATCTGCCAGTCCGCACACCAATGGGAAGTATCATTGCAACCAAGCCACTGGAAGTACTTGCCATGGATTTTACTCTGTTGGAACCAGCATCTGACGGTCGAGAAAATGTTCTGGTGCTGACAGACGTCTTCACAAAGTATACAGTTGCAATCCCAACTCGTAATCAGACAGCCGTGACAGTGGTCAAAGCTCTTGTCAAAGAGTGGTTTCTGATCTACGGGGTACCACAAAGAATCCACTCCGACCAAGGGAGGTCATTCGAAGCTGAAGTGGTGAAAGAGCTTTGTAAGGTGTATGGTATCAAAAAGTCAAGGACGACACCATACCACCCACAAGGAAATGGCCAATGCGAGCGATTTAACCGAACGCTGCATGAGTTACTGAGAACCCTCCCACCTGCAAAGAAGAAGAAATGGCCAGAACACCTTCAGGAATTGTGTTATGCCTACAATTCCACCCCACACACTGCTACAGGATATTCACCCTTCTACCTGATGTTTGGACGCGACCCTAGGATGCCGATCGACCGAATCCTACCATTAGAAGAGTCTAACGGAGCTGGCAACAGAAGCTGGGTGGCCAATCATCAGGGGAAGCTACAAGAAGCTCATCAGATGGCATCAGACCGACTTAAACAAGAAGCTGTCATGAGGAAGAGGGCTCACGACAAGAATGCCAGAACCAAAGCAGCTGAAATCAACGTTGGAAGCAGAGTGTTGGTGAGGAACAGGGCTGTACGTGGGCGCAACAAAATCCAAGATCGATGGAGCAGCCAGGTCCACAAGATAGTAGAGTGCCTAGACAATGACACCTACATGATTGAACCTGCTGATGGCCATGGTAACCTAAGAGTTGTAAACAGAGCAGAATTACAGCCATGCCCACAACCAGTGCTACAACACCAAACACAAGGCAGATCCAGAAGACAGCAACCAATCAGGGCTGCACCAGCAGAGGAGCCATCCGACGATGAGGACTACCCTAACATTGCCATAGAGATTGCCCCACATCAGGAACCTGACATGGAGTTTGCTGAAGGAAACAGTGAATTTGAGAGTGACGACGAGTCAGATGAAGATTCAGATATGGATGCACCTGTACCTCTGAGACGCTCCACAAGGTCCACAGCTGGACAGCACAGGAACAGGTTCAATCTCCCTATGTCATTAGTTAGGAGATAAAATGAATGAACAATGAATGACCTTTAAAGTTAATATGATTAAGTGTTTAGCTCGCTATAGGTTAGGACGAGCAAAAGGAGGGGAGAATGTGACAGGGTCACTAGGACCTCAAATTATATCATTTTTAGTTTCTATATTTTACTATATTTTATGTTAAGGAATTTAGGTTTTCATGTTTAATTGTTAGGGAATGTAACCATCCTTAGGTGTGTTTAGGTATTTACATCCTGTTTTCGTGTTCTCATGAGTAATTCTCCTTATTTGTGATTTTCCTTGTTATTATTGAGTGCTATAATCTGATTAAGCCAGGCACTCCTTGCATACGTATGACTGAGTAGGAGTTTTAAATACTTTTTCCAGTCACACCTTAGTTCCTTTAAGTATAAATACAGGACTACTAGTCCTAGCATTTTAGTTGAATAAGTTGGGACAAACAAGTGCTACAAGGAAGAAGACAAAAGAACGTTTCTACTATTACTAAGGTAAAGCTATTGCTAAATGTTAGGTCAACACCTATTACTAGCACATACTGCTATGTTGACAGATTTAAGCACTTTTATATAGTTTCTGTATGTTTTTGCAAGTTATTCACAACCAGTTGTAGTAGAATAATAGCTTTCAGTTTCAATCTAGTTAAACAAGCATTACAACTTAGCTAGAATAATATTTTAGAGTTTAGCCTCAGAATTTGCCTAATCAATGCATCAGAGACATGTTGATTGATTTGTAACACAACTAACATTCAGGATAACAAATCCACCTTGTTCAGTCATAGACAATTTAACCCACTATAACAAAAGCCTTTTTAACTAAGTAATCTAAGTTGTTAGAATAATTCTTTTCACCTTTAGAATAACAATCGATCTCTAACAAGCTAGTTCACTAAGTTTAGACATTTAATCCTTTTAATCATAACTTGATAACAACTGCATGTAAACAATTGTTCCAATTTGTTTTAAGCCATTAACTACTAAACTTCAAATCATTTCTTGAAACACTAATGTTCTAGTAAGTATATTTTAGTGCCACATTAACCTATGATACTAGAAATTAACCTTAGTTTAGCTTACTAAGAAGGTTTAACTCTAGACATCCTAAGGTTACAAATAAGGTCATATTTCACAACTCATTCACCTTTAACTTCAACATATTTAATTCATTTCTTACCTTTAAGGCAGTAATATCATTTAACAACCTTTCTAACCATTATCATCCATAACTAAAGAGTAATTCTTATACATAATCACAAGCATTATTTGCATGATTGTTCCATGCCATGCATTAAGTCAATTAGTCAGTTATCCATTAAGTTCTCATTTTACATAGAGCTATGATGTCATTTCCTGTATTATACAAACTCTAGTTAGTTACATAATTTTAAGTATTTTAGCATGTTTATTGTACATAGTTCAAAGACTCTCAATTTATAATGTTGTATATAACATGATTGTATTATAAACTTAGCTTATTTTTATATTTTTCATTTCATTATAGAAGCCCATATGTTAGTCGTTCCCGTTTGTTAGACTGTAAATAAGCGTTGGAAGTCAATAATAAAATTGTTTTTAAACTTTCCTTGAATCACTTTCGTTCTCGCGTGACTGCCCGTGTCACTCTGTTACACAGATATTATCCAAATATAATTATAAGCCGGTAACTAAGATCCTTTTAAAATTAAGGAAATTTGCAAAAATTACAATGATGTATATAGAGAAATATATGTAAAATTTACAAGTGTTATCCAGATATAGTAACAAAGAGGAATGCTGTCAAACGTCGCAGAATCCTTTAGTTTTGGGGTGGAAAAAATTGAAGATAAACAGTCTTTTGTCAATTAAGTGCTAAAACTGAAGCAAATTGAGAAACCTCGTGCATTGTTACACATTCTTGAAGGTCTACAAAGATTGTATGCCAAACTATACAGATATTTTAAGAAATTCATAACTAAAAAATTGAAACTGAAATGAACGGAATCTATTTATTCAGTATTTTCGTGATTGAAAAGAAGAAAAAACTGAAAAACCTCATGAATTATTGATTGCATATTCTTGAAAGCCTACAGAGATTGTATGCCAATTATACAGATATTTTAAGAAAGTGACAACTGGAAATGGGAGCTGAACTGTCGCGGAATTGAATCTATTTATTCACTATTTTCTTGTTTGGAAAGATTAACAAGATCTATGCAAAACACTTTTTCGGTAGATTGTAGTTTCAAGCTAGACAGCAATCTTTCGTATAAATTGATGTTTTTCCTTTTTGTATCAATAATTTATATGATCAGTCCATTATAGGCTTATATAATTACTAAAATACGAGTTTGAAACTTCAATGTGCATAATTATACAATGGAAGTGTCACTTAGGGGGTAGCTGTCCCTAACTCAATGACCATCTTACCATGTACCATAATCATACTGTCATTTCATTCTACAATAATTGGTTTAATTAAAAAAATGTTCTCCATCAAATTTGTCACACTAATGAATGCAAAAAGTGCAAAATTTTGCGATTGATTACAAAATGGAAAATCTATGTCCGTTTGAAAATTGGACATTTAACAAAGAAATGTGCGGTGGACGGGCAATTAAACTCGCCCTTAGTTAAATTCAAAAACTCCTTATCTTTTTCACTTTTGAAACAATCGCGACGAAACTTTGGAGTGTTACATTCCTTGATATGATAAATTTGATGTTTTTTTTCCAAAAAAAGAAAAAGAAAAAGAAAAGGAAAGGAAAAAAGAAAAGGAAAAGTGAAAAGAAAAAGGAAAAAGAAAAAATACAACAACAACAAAGGTATTTTAGTCACGCTAAATGCCACGCTAAACGTGATCAAGGTGGATTGATGTTGATCAGATTCACAACAAAATAAACTACCTACATTAATCAACTACACTTCGGGGAATTCGCTTAATGAATTTCAAAAAAGCACCTGTAATAATTGATTGATTTTTGGCTCAAAGCGAGATAATAATATAACCTTCCTGTCTGAATGTGTTCGAATAAATGAATGTTTCAATATTAAACCAACGACGGGTTTTTTCTATGGCGTTAACCGATTAAAGAATGGACTCGAGCATGCACTATAGCTTCGCTTAAGGTAATTCAGGACTCATGAATTTTACGATAAACTTGCCTTCAAAATTCCTCCAAAGAAAGAGGTGCATAGGTGGAAATAAAATGTGAAAAAAAAGGGTGGTCACCGAAGTCACTCTTGAGATAGAAGGGGGGAGATGTGGGGTGTTTTAGACACTTTTTACGAAAAATGGCCTTGCGACATATCTGGTCAAATTATAAAAATTAGAACAACCAAACATATTTAAAAGCAAACAAAAAGATAGCATATGATGCAGAAAAACACTTGGTACGAAGATTTTGCCGAAAAATTTGCGAAGAAGCGAAATATCAACAATGATATACGAAAAATGGCCTTCCAGAATACACGTTTTTGAAGGATAACACAGAAAAATGATAAATTTACTCAAAATCTTAACGATAGAAGTGTACTTTTTTCTTTATATGAAAAGCTTATAAGATTATGAGTTCAAATCATTTATAAAATCAGAGGGTCACCGTATTATTTAAAGAGTTAGAGAAGAACAAAGGATAAAACTCTTCGAAAATGACCACCAAAAATCAGCCATTTTACCGTTGTTCTTGCCGACTTTTACGACCGATAATTTTTCCTAAATTTTAAAATTCGAGCTTTTGCTCCTACTTTGCACAGTGTACAATATTTTGTGATAAAAAGATTTGCAGAGTTTGGTCAATAAAATGTTATTTTTCCCCGCTAAAAGTAAAATTTCTTTGCTTTTCAATCGCTGACTCGCTAGACTTCCCACGGACAAGCGAATGTTCTTTAATAAAAGTGCGCGCGCCCGAATGCGCGTGGAGATGCGCAGTAGCAAGGGTCTCGAACTACCTTAATTACGGAAAAGAGTCTAGCCCTATTTTTGTGTGATAATAGGTTCTCATCGAAAACGTAAATTACTCGTACTTGTCATTAGATCAGTTACAATCACTTTTTTTCAAAAAAAAAAAAGAAAGAAAGAAAGAAAGAAAAGAAAAGAAAAGAAAAGAAAAGAAAAGAAAAGAAAAGAAAAGAAAAGAAAAGAAAAGAAAAGAAAAGAAAAGAAAAGAAAAGAAAAGAAAAGAAAAGAAAAGAAAAGAAAAGAAAAGAAAAGAAAAGAAAAGAAAAGAAAAAAAAAAAAAGAAAAAAAGAAAGCAATTACTCTACGAATGGACTATTATTCGGAAATGTGTTAGTTTTTTTGAGTGTAGACTTTTGCTCGGATTTTTAAGATCAAAAATCTACACTCGAAGAAGCGTACACAGCTAACTGATAATTACTCTGTTAAAAAAATTTTGCCAAAAAAGAGAAAAAGACTACATTGGATTTGATGAATTCTAAGCGAAGGGAAAATAGTTTATTAGTTCGAGTTAGCGGGGATTCGAGTTAACCAAGTTCTAGTTATCCATTAGTAAATGAATGTGGAAATGTGGATAAAACGAGGGGAAATCGATTTGTTCGAAATAGTCGGTGCTACTGTAAAATAAATAATATGTAAAGAGTAATGATGATGATGATAATGATCATTACTCTGTTTTTATGGTAGAACTAAGAAATGTAAACACGTACAGATGAAATATATGGCAACTTCAACACTTACAAACACAGCTGATAAACTACGCTATATATTGCGTTGTCGTGGAAACTTAAGGGAGTATCTATTTGTAAATCTCAAGTGTTATGAATTGCACAAAGTAAAATTGTACCCCATAAAGAAATTTTGGTAGTTGGTTGTTCAAATAAAGACTGACGCTCGAATGATTTTCAAAATGAATTTCTTTATCTTGGCTGCTAGAAAATTAAGACGAAAACACGGTGGTAGACTTCACGTAATTAATAAGCTATTCAATCAGCTAAGCAAGAAAAATAAATTATAATCACAATTTCCGTCGGTGTATATTTCTGATATAAAGTAGTTACGGGCTCTTCTCTCTTTTTATTAGAAATTTTTAATTGTATTTCCATTTTTCATCCTGCTTTAAAGAGAATCGACATATGTACAATTTAATTTTGCATGCCTGGGGAAAAAATACAAAACGAGGCATAGAGTCACGAAACGACATGTTAATTTATTCATGCCCGAAATTCCAGACGCATTCGACTTAAACTTTAGGTCATAACTTTTTAGAATCGCGTGCAATTTCAATAAAACATTGGGAACTTATACTCCTATTATTCAGCTATAAATTGGTTGTAAGCAATTCTGTTGAAAGGGAATATTTTTTCAGTAATTACAACAAAACAGGACCCCACTATACCGTCCACTCTAGTCAAAATTTTGTTGAAAAAAATGAATGAAACTCCGGAAATCAAACCACAATGGGCCAATCGTCAAAAAGAACGAGTTTTACAAAAATCTATGGAGAAGCTAAGAAACGCGAGCAGGATTGGCCGCCAAGTGTCCCCCGAGAATGCCTGGAAGTTCCGGTTATCCTTACTGACATCCCGTCTACTTTTATACCAACGACAACAAACCTGAAAATAAATGAAAAATGTGATTCAATGTGTACTTGGTAAAAGCACAAAGCCGAACGCCGACCAGAAATATCTTGGAAGAGTATAAGCAGTTTTAGTTAGAGTGTAAGCAAGCAATTTTAGTGTTTATAAAGCGCTAAAAACCGAAACAAATCTCAAAAGTTGTGTTATGGCCGAATTTACAAAAATTTGCAGCGATATTGCTCTTTAAATTCTTTGATAATACGGCTGCGCTGATTTTTTGTTTCGGCAGAATCGTATATTCGGAAAAATAGTTTTTATAAAGTATGCTATCATACAGAAGAACCTCAAAACCAAAAATCAAACGCTTTGTTTTTGAGTATTTCGTGTATTTCATGAATTCATACCTAGTAATCAAGGGTTTCTTTAATTAGTCTGCCGAGATCCCAGCCTTTCTACAAAACACGCAGAATTTTGTTTTTACCGTGCCAGCCCGGGAGATCCAGCCCGATCAGCCGGGCCAACTCGGTTCATATAATCTCCCGTGGTTAATACCATAGCAACCATTGTTTAAGGTGAGTTATTATCTAAGTTAAATGTTTTGATGAGTTGCGGCCAATGGTTGTCATATGTTTTTATAACTATAAAGTGTGCCAAAAGACTATTCTACTCACATAGGTTCGCGGAAACTTTGATATACAGACATAAAAATTTCGAGATACCAATTAAAATCATGGCGTCGTGTTTATCGCCTTTCGTTAAAACTAAAATTGGTATGGATCTTTAAAAAAACGATAAAATATAATTGAATTTCTCGTAAGCGGACGACCTCAAGACAAGAATTGGTGTCTGCGGACGAGAGGTGTCAGCTTATGGGAGGTTAAAAATAAAGAGTTTGTTAGGAGAAGGGGCCGAGGGTTACTGTCCGCTTATGGGAGGTGTCCGTACGTGGAGGTTCAATTGTAAGGACGAGCGACGGAAGCAGAAGCGGAAGCAACATACGCAGACTCATTGTTGCATTTCTCACCTAGGTGTGCAAAAAGACAATGAACAGTGCATACTGAGTCTGCGTATGGGTCTGGTTCTGCTTCCGTCACTCGTGTAAAACCCAGCCCTAACGGTTTTCTTATATGTAACGATGTCTTGTCGTAATTTGTAATAGCTGTTGTAATTTGTAATAACAGTACATCAGTACACGTTAGCTTAACGACTCACGTAACGTAATGTACTAATATACGGTTTTTAATGAAGTATAGAAAAAGGCTTGGTGCTTTCATGTTTAAAGGTGGCATGGTTGGCGAGCGGTGGTCGAGAGCTGCCCAGCACGAGCGCTGGATCATATTTGAACTGAGTTTGTTTGATGTGTTGTTCTCCGGTTAATCTCCGGTTTTTCCTCTCTCAGCAAAAATCAACATATGAGATGAGCATCGTATGTGAAATATTTAATATAGGCCTGCTTTGGGTAACTTAGGGCGACTTAAGACCATTTAAGCCAAAAAATCGAATGGACTTAAGACGACTTTGCGCGATTTAAGGGGATATCATGGCCCAGAGAATGCCTTAATGTAGAGGTACTGACTGTGAGTGCCAGCAGATGAAGAACTACTAGGCTGCTGCTAAGAGATTATTTACTTATATCATTTCATTTTGTTACTATTAAAACGTAACGTTACAATTACGTAACGTAACGTAACATTACGATTCTTGTCAGCGCACGTAGACGAACGACCAACGTAACGGCGTACAACTACTTTTTAATTAGTATAGAAAAAGGAACTTCATACCTTTCATTCTTAGTATACACTGCAAATCAAGATTTGTTTGGAATAATTGGTTATTGTGACCGAAATAATCAGTAATATGATACAAATACGAAAGTATATCCTTGATCTTTTAAAATAGACATTATAGTGCCTCTATTTTGGCATATGACGCATTAGCTAGATACAGATGCTCTGTTTTCAGTGTCTTCTTATCGCATTAAATTTACACTGCTATTTTTATGCAAAGGTCTCTTTGAGTAATGGACCTTAGAGCGCCAATAAACTGACATGTGACATTATTCAGTGTTTTCTTCAATTTCCTAATGTCATTTCTAATAAGCTTTCAATTTCCTAGCATCGTTTGCTGTTCAAACAACAAGATTAGTCAAAATTTCATCGGTCATAAAACCGCGCGCGTTTCAAGAACCCGTCCGCACATGCGCGTGAAGGGGGAGGAAACTGGGGAAGGGAAGAGGAACTGAATATTTTGGGACTAAATTAACAAAGGCAAAATTAATTGTTAGGGGGAGAGGTTGGTCACCTTAGTGTCACCGCCTTCCGTAGAAAGTAGGCTTTAAAATCACGAAGAATGTTAGGTTAAAATGACTAGGCCCGGGTTGTTCGTATTAGGGGTTGTAAAAAATGTCGACTGAACTTATCGTCGGCGCATTTAATCTTTGACATTGCAGATATCGGGACTGTGGACCGCTCCCAGATTGTTCGTGGCGATGTTCGTGGCGGATAAGACTACTTTTAGTTACTTTGCCATCGCGTGCGCAAGGCTCTGGACGTGCGCGCGGACGGGACCGTTTGCTTTCGGCTTTTGAATTCTATTGTTTGAGAGCCTTGCGCGCGCGATGGCGAAGTTACTAAAAATAGCCTTAGTCGCCGCGAAAATCGCCTCCACTTCTGAAGTTTCTTTCAGAACCAAATTTCATTTTCCCGAAAATGCCTTGTAAAGTCGTACCCGCGATACATTCGTCAGCGGTCTCTGTATCTCGAAAATACTCGATTTGCGTCTTCATTTCGGGTACTAGGATCATCCTACTACTAGGATCATCCTGTCTCGCCGGTAGGAATATCCTAGGCACTGGGAATATGTTTCGGCCATGTATAAAACGGAAAAAGTAGAGATACTTCGCCAACTAGGATTAGGAACCGGCTAATTTTGGGGCTCCTGTGGTAGCTCGGGTAACCTTCATTCTTTGAACTCTGCTTCGGCTTGCTTCGGGTGACGAAAAATTGTCATGTAAACTAAAAGTAAAGTTGGTTCGCTTGCTAGGATGGTCCTTGTGCCATGTAAAGACTCCCTTAATTTTAAAAGAATTTTATCAGAGCCCGCCTTGGGGTTATGAAAGGTCTTATGGGTTTCCTTTGTACATCACGTGATCACCTCATGGTCACTTCTCGGGTCACGTTTGAATAAACAAAGATGTCAGGCATGCTGAGTTACACAGGTTACAGCTGGAGGGGAGAAGTCGAAAAAACAAGCCCTTTGAACGTACTCAAAGTTCACCCGTAAGTCTTTCAAATCTATTGAACTAATACAAGCTTATTGAATTAGTTGATATTAAGCTTAAAGTAAAATGTATGTGAGCGAAGCGCTGTCTCGAATCTTAATGCACCCGACTGAAGTCTGTTTAGGTTGTTTTTATTTTATGAACTCAAAAATAGACTTTTATTGACCAAATTAAAACTTCAATCAGTCATTGAATTCTGTAATAATTTAAAGAAGTGATTTTGCTTGTAAAATGGACAACTCCCGCGAGCGAACCAGCGACGTGCCGCGCTTTGTTTACCATTGGCCTTGTTTACAAAATAATGACCTCTTGAAATATGATGTTTTTGTGTATTTGACCGGGCTTTGGAGCTTTGAAACCGCAAGGGTCAGAGTTTGACATATTCTGAACTGTAATATTACCTTCATTACTCGTGCCCAGGCACGAGTAATAAACTGCAAATGTTTACTATGCTATGGGCTTCATGCGTGCGTGCGTAATTCGGGAATAGACACGAAATGTCAACCCGAAAGATATCCAAACCTCGTGCGCCCGTCCGAGGGTGTTTAAGTCAATTATTAACTAGACGCACTCGTGCGTTCACTCATGCCCATGTAAAAGAAGCCCAAAATCGGCGTAAAAAGGACATTTAGATTAGCTGCCGCTAGAGTAAGAGCGATTGACATGTTGTCGTTAATAAACGTTTTAACAAGACGCACGTCGAACCGTACACTGGTTGCCTGTAGTTCAACAAGCCGCAGTAGTAAAGATCTTTAATTTGTCTTTCAACAGCTATTATCTCACATGCAAAAATATTACCTGCGAATATACCAGTTTATTCAACTTTTTATTACTCGTGCCCAGGCCTTTAGGCCAGAAGAGGCCTTTCTTGCGCAATTGGTCACTTGTTAAAGCTCCTGATTGGTTAAGAGCGTAAGAAACAATGCCCTTCATTCATCACCTTTGAGCGAGCTAGTGCGAACTCTTCGAAGGCCCTCGAAGTGAACGCCAGTCAAGAACTTTAGGAATGCAAGATGGCGGACAACCCAAATAATAGCTTTCAGAGACAGGCTTTTCCAGCAGTGAGACAATAGAAAATGGAGCTTTTAACTCGAGATATACCTAGACACTTATAAGAGCTTCAGAATGGGCTGTTATTTTGAGCTTGATCTCCAATACTTTGACCAAATATCGAACTCTCAATGGAGTACTTGAAACCGAAGCTCCTGCGATAAAGAAGTGAATCCTTTGAGCTGGAAATCTACGAATTTCTCACCCTACATGTTGCTAAACGAACGCATATAGAGGCAAGTAGTCAATTAAATTTTTCATTCAAGCATTCAAGAGATCTTGAGAGGTTTTTGTACTGAATTTTAACACCGAAATTCTGGCTAGACAATTTAATTATTCATATATTTTCATGGAACCAAGGCTCTATTTTGACCTGATGCGTTTGGTCACGTAATGGATAAAACATCTGAAACATGAACGAAAAAATACACGATTTATTATTGTGTCAAAAACGTCGTTGTAGAAGTCTTTACAGCAAACACTTGAGATATATAGTGAAATAGAAAGTTGAATAAACTGGTATATTTTTGCATGTTGGAGATATCTAATACCATGCATGATAAACTAACCCCAGTTAAACATTATACTCTATTGTCAAACTTGATAGTACCATTTAAGTAGTAGGAGGAGGAGAAGGAGGAGCAGCAGCAGTAGCGGCAGTAGTGTCAGCTAATATGAAATGGTTTTTGTGTATTTATTTCATGTTCAAACTACAAGATTTTACTTTTATTGTATTTTCTCAATTAAATGCCAGGACATATAAAAACCAGGTTCATATGAACTGGAAGTCTACAGGGCTTAGTTATAAATACTCCCAGTGAATTATGAAGAAAATACTAATATTAATAGTATTCATAGTAATGTAGATTTTCTGTTGTGCAATAATGATCTCTACCAAATTGAATTTCAAACATCTATAACACTTTTACAAAAACAAGATATTCGTTGCTCTATTCTAAATAATTAAAAGTAGTGGATTTTTGCTTTAAAAAGTTCCCTTAAATATTTAGTATGGTTCATCAATTGATGATACAAATTGTGAAATGTGTCAAAATGTGACTACAAAGTACTTCAGTCATAGTATGTACTGAAAAAGGGTATATATCTTTTTTTATAAAAAAAGTGCAGTGCTCAGTTGACAAATTTTAAATACAATAGATGTCAACCTTTGCTAACCATGGTACTCTATTAAATTCAAAATGTCCTTGTCTCATCAGTGGAAGACAGTGCAAATGAAAGTTAAGTTTAAAATGTAAAACTAATCAAAATTACACAACACTAGCTGACACTCCCAACACCTCAAAACGTTATGAAAGTTAAATATCATTGAAAGTGAATTTAAATAGGTACAATAGCTTTTTATGAATTAAGATAATAGTTTTACAACTACACCTATTTTCATCAATGTTTGACCGAGCTATGATGGTCTATGACCATTTTAGTTGAAACTTGATAAAAGGTTATAAGCTATGTGCAACTTCACTTACTGCCCTTCATGTAATCGTGGCTATGAGTGATCTATTTTAAAAGTTATCATTTGGTTTGTTAATGAAATGAGAAACAGAAAAAATTCAAAACTGCCATTTCTTATAATTCCCCACCAACATCAATCTGGCATCCAGTCTGGTGCATCATCATCTTGCTTCTCCCTGTGAATCCTGTAATATATAAAATATCAATATAAATAAGAATGAAAAAGGATAAATTGTGCTCTGTTCACTCTGTACATTCCATTTACCAACAGTATATCTGTCTTCATTGTGCAACGTCACTTACTGCCTTTCATGTAATTGTGACTATTGATGATCTATTTTTAGAATTTATCATTACAAACCTGTCTTCATAAACAGCTTCATTGATGCCTAAGTTACCCTTTCCAGACGTACCTTCTTTGTGACCTTTTGAGTAGAGAAAAGTTAGTTAAAAGCTATTCCATGTTTCTGTCAAAAAATATTTAAGATGAAATGTTACTTGTGGGGATCATTAAGTATTTCCTCTTAGGACATCAAAAACGCAAAAATTACCATTGGTGCGTTCATATTTTGTGTTTTCACAACACCTTGGTTACCGTTGCTATGTCCAATAAGCTATCAAATGTTATCTGAAATATGCACTAGAAAAGTGGGATTGCATAATATTACATATAAGTGGTCTATGCACTGACGTCGTTCTGGGGGTCAAAACAAAAGAAAGTCCGATCTCCAGAGAATTGAAAACTTTTCTTATTTAAATTATCTCATTGTTTTGACCCCCAGATGTGACGTCACATGCAAGGGGTCTATTAGTCTATGAATGTGTAGTTCCAGAAATTATCCATACCCCCCCCCCCCCCCCCCACGGAGGGATAAATAATTTCCGAGGGGTAGGGGGAGGGAGGGGGGGGGGAGGAGGGGGGGTGTTTACGTTAACCACGTTTTCTGAACGGTATTTTTACAAAAAAATACTCTAAAAATACTCCAAATGCCATAACCAAGCCTCGCATATGAAACAGTATTGATCACTCAGCGTCTTTAATCATTTCTTGAAGCATAATTTGCACTTTCTTTCAGCTTAGATCAGTCTTTCGATGCCTACATGTTCGATATAGTCGCCATTTTGATTTATGAGAATGACCGCTGACCGGAATGACTGTTGACCATATTCGAAGACAAAATGGCTGCCGCGATCGTCTATAAACAACGTCACTTTTTCGGAGTATTACTCCAATGTCACAGGTCTTGCCAAGGCAAAATATCGAGAAAAAGTTGAATTATGTGGATTCGATCCATATCTTTTGAATAAAAGCGATTGTAGTGAAGAATTAGCAAAGTTTCCATGCGTCATAGTAGAATACTACGCACTCGAAACCTCGTGGCCAACTGGAAAGCAGATGAAGGCTTACAAGTCTCTAGAAGCATACAGTTTCATTGAAACCTTTTCTACATAGTAATATGATTGGAATTTCCTAGAGGTAGGGGTACACATGTTATATCAAAGTGGAAATTCCAGGGGGTAGGGGGGATTTCTAAACAACCTCAAAACAAGAATTTCTGCGGGGTATGGGGGGTCTGAAAAAAAATCCCTTCATGGGGGGGGGGGGGGTATGCATAATCAACAATGAATAACATTTTTTAACTCAAGCCGGTCTTTCTCATTTTCCTTCTTAAGGTAGTTCCAGAGTCTTAGATTTCATCAATGAATTTCCTTTAAAATCCTCTCATTTAAAGATAATTGTTTGGCAATTCAAAAACCGAGAAAAAAAATAGGGGGTCACCGTACTGGTTTCTGAGCTATACGATGTCGTAAAAGGTGGTATTTTCAATGATTTTCCGCGATTTTTTGCAAAATGTACGTAATCCATATGATCTGAAGAATGCGAACAAAATTTTTCCGAGAAAAGCCTTGATCGTCTCAAAAGAGAGATGTGAGGTTTATCTAGCAGTTGTAATCGTATGTATTGTTTGATGAGTTGCAAACATGATTAAAAGGGCATTCTAGAATCAAATTCCTACCCAATAGACGACTTTCAAAAATGGTGGCTTAGTACATGAGAACGAGGCCACAAAGGCCTTGTAACCATAAAATAAGCGTGCGATACCTCTATGGCTATCAAAGACGATATACTCCTCTTCCTTTTGCAATACCTCTTTTCTGTGCATTTTATAGGATATACTTAGTCTCATTTGACGGCATGTTGATTTTGGAGGTCTTTCTAGCCTCGTTCTCATGAACAATGAGCCCGCCATTTTTGAAAGTTGTCTATTATGCACTCCAAAATCGTGTACGGACTGTAACAATATGGAAAATTTACAACAATCCAATCAATGAAGTTGTATTTTTATTTTTTAAATCAGAACAGAACAGAACAGAACAGAAACAGGAGCAGGAGCAGAAACAGGAGCAGGAGCAGGAGCAGGAGCAGGAGCAGGAGCAGGAGCAGGAGCAGGAGCAGGAGCAGGAGCAGGAGCAGGAGCAGGAGCAGGAGCAGGAGCAGGAGCAGGAGCAGGAGCAGGAGCAGGAGCAGGAGCAGGAGCAGGAGCAGGAGCAGGAGCAGGAGCAGGAGCAGGAGCAGGAGCAGGAGCAGGAGCAGGAGCAGGAGCAGGAGCAGGAGCAGGAGCAGGAGCAGGAGCAGGAGCAGGAGCAGGAGCAGGAGCAGGAGCAGGAGCAGGAGCAGGAGCAGGAGCAGGAGCAGGAGCAGGAGGCAGGAGCAGGAGCAGGAGCAGGAGCAGGAGCAGGAGCAGGAGCAGGAGCAGGAGCAGGAGCAGGAGCAGGAGCAGGAGCAGGAGCAGGAGCAGGAGCAGGAGCAGGAGCAGGAGCAGGAGCAGGAGCAGGAGCAGGAGCAGGAGCAGGAGCAGGAGCAGGAGCAGGAGCAGGAGCAGGAGCAGGAGCAGGAGCAGGGGCAGGAGCAGGAGCAGGAGCAGGAGCAGGAGCAGGAGCAGGAGCAGGGGCAGGGCAGGAGCAGGGCAGAGGGGCAGGGGCAGGGCAGGGGCAGGGGCAGGGGCAGGGGCAGGGCAGGGCAGGGGCAGGAGCAGCAGGAAGCAGGAGCAGGAGCAGGAGCAGGAGCGGGAGCAGGAGCAGGAGCAGAAGCAGAAGCAGGAGCAGAAGCAGAAGCAGAAGCAGGAGCAGAAGCAGGAGCAGGATTCAAAGTAGCAGCAGGAGTCAAAGTAGAAACAGGAGTCAAAGTAGGAGCAGGAGTCAAAGTAGGAGCAGGAGTCAAAGCGGGAGCAGGAGCAGGAGTCAAACCAGAAGCAGGAGTCAAAGCAGGAGTCAAAGTCAAAGTTTGTTATCAAGGGCCCGGAACTACCTTAAGCAAAGATTTCTCACTTTGAAATGTCTTTTTAACTCGTGGATTGCAAATCGAATATGCAAATGATCAGCTTACTACTTCGTGTATGACAACATGAAATGGCACTATTCAATCCATCCATTGTCTGACTAGAATGTTGCCATACATTAAGTAGTAACCTATTGTGTCACTCACTCATTCACTCACTTTCCTGTAAACTTCTGGTCTGTCAAACTTCACTTCTTGCCTATTCCCGATAATAGGATACGGTGATAACTTCTGTTATAATAATTTTCAGCGATCAGTATAGCAGGCTCGTAACATGGTATATGCGATCAGGGATCAAGCTCGATCAGGGATCAGAGGCCAGGGCTCAGGGATCAAGTGGGTGGGATCGAGGATCAGGGACATTGGTCATGATCAGGGATCAGCTCAGTTTTTTGCACCAAGGATCAGGGATCAAAAATTTGTAAAAATATGGGCTTAGGAATCAGAATCAGTGAGACGATCAGTGAGACGAAAATATACCATGTTACGAGCCTGGTTTAGCACTCGAGAAGATTTGAACGTAATGTAACTGTTTTAGATTTGTATACAAGCAAGAATTTTTATGCACACGATCTAAGCTCGGTAAAAATGCTCGGTAAACATGTCGACCGTCGACTTACCTCGTGGTCTACATGTACACGGGTCTACACTCCGCGAAGATTGTACGTGTCGGATTTTAGGCAAAAATGCCAATAAATCTGAATAAATAATTTCTTATTCCTTGCCACATTTTGTACTGAACTACTCTCAGCTCCCTCTGCAGCTTGGAATTCATCACATCTCCAAGTTGAGCTGTTCGATACTCGGATGTGAAAACACATGGACTTTGTAGTCTCTTCAAATAACAAAAATCATCGCAAGTCCAATATCAAAAATCATCGCAAGTCCAATATCAACAAGCCATCCAAGCATTTAGTGTTTCTACTCTATCAGCATGAGAGTAAATGTTGAAAAAAAAACAAACGAAATCATATTTAAATACCGAACTGCCGAAGAACACGATGGTCGGTTGCTAGGGCTTTTCCTCCCGCAAGGTTCTCAAATTTAATTTTTGACTCACAGAGGAGTAATTTATTTTCGAAATGAAGCAAATTATTAGAACCTGTTCATTAGAAAGAAAATCATGTAATTTTTGAGAATCGAGGCACGAGATTAGCAGAAATTAATATTTTGCTGGCACGTGGCATTATGCGCGTGTGTATTTAGCGTGGGGTCCTTAGGGTATTAGCGTGATATATATTGAGGTGCTGGCCGTGTTGCAAGTCATCTACGGTCAGCCTCGCCGTCTTTTTGGTACGTCGTTGTTTTACCATGGATGCAGCTCAAGTCCACCAAGCTATTCAAGATAACAATACTCTTCTTCTCCAAGAAATCAGATCTTTAGTCTCTTCTTCAACCGCCGATCTCAAAAGATCGCACGAATCGTCTTCTGCGGAACAACTTGAACAGATAAAGAAGATCAAAAAAGAACCTCAACCTTCATTTAAGAGGAAGAGCAACGAGGAGCAATTCAAATCTATCCGAGCCATTAAAGACACAGTCGAAGAAGCCCAGTCGGCCTTGGCTTCGAACAAGTTGGAAAAAACTAAAGAAGCACTAGATCAAGGTATGTCTCTTCTTAAAGAGCGAGAGAAGTTAATTCTGCTTGCAGATAAGTCGCCATATGGCTGGAAAACCGTGCTCGAGTATAAGCACCATGACCTTGCAGATGATGAGGAAGACGAGAAAAAGATCTATCGCGCGGAATCCAGAGCAGCTAGAAGTCTTAAACGTTTAAATCCCACTAGATCTCAGCGTCGTCCCATTGTCTCTACTTCACAACCTCAGCCCTTGATGTCTTCAGCTCCATCTTCTTCCCAAAGGCCATTCCTCAATCAATCCCAGAGATATCCTGGTCTGTGTTTTGTATGCGGGAAGCCAGGTCACTGGCGCGCTGCCTGCCCATCCCTTTCTTCTGGATCTTCAGTTCAGAATCAATCTCAGCAAAAGTGACTAGCTTCAACTTCTGATCAAGGTGTAGTCCATTTTTTGTTTTATGTTTCTTGTTATCTTTAGAATATTTATTTACACAGTAGTGCGTAACGCTTTTATTGCTTTTGTTTTCCTATTGTACTCTCCCTTGTTTTATGTTTTCCATAGTTATGATGCTAATTTCCAAATCGTTTTCAATGTTTTTGTTTTAATTCTCCCTAGATTTGGAGTTAAGCAGTTCTTATAATGTTAACGAATCAGACGAAGATTTCTTAGATGTGGATTATTTATCGGAACCCTACGAACATCAGTCAAATGTTAGTTCTGTTTCTGTCAGAGGAAGATTACGGAAATGTGTCCAGAGTTGGATTGACATTGATGCACCTCAGTTTATTCTAGATGTTATCAATTACGGTTATAAGTTGCCTTTGATTGACTTACCCCCCTCATTTATCGGTAAAAACAACAAATCAGCCCTTTTGGAGTCCTCTTTCGTCGAGCAATCTATTGAAGAACTACTTGATCTCAACAGTATCGAAGAAGTATTTATTCCGCCCGATATTATTAATCCTCTCTCGGTGTCAACGCAAAAATCTGGAAAGAAGAGGCTAATTTTAGATCTCCGTCACGTGAACAAATATATTTTCAAATCTAAATTTAGATGCGAGGATCTTACTGTTGCCAAAGAAATCCTCAAGCCCGGAGACTTTATGTTTACGTTTGACCTCAAATCCGGTTATCATCATGTAGAGATTTTTGCTGAACATCGCAAGTACCTATGTTTTGGTTGGATGTTTCCTAACCGTTCCATAAGATATTTTCAATTTTCAGTTCTGCCATTTGGCCTTTCTTCAGCGCCTTACCTCTTTACGAAGCTTTTTAAGCCTCTCATCAAATTCTGGAGATCGAGCGGTATCACAATCCTTATCTATCTCGACGATGGCTTGGGTGCTTCCTCCAATTACCTGTCAACTAAAATTCTTAGTCTTCAAATTCACGCCGATTTATTAAGGTTTGGCTTTCTCCCTAATGAACAGAAGTGCCATTGGGATCCCTCTCAATCCATCACATATTTAGGAACAGTCATTAACACTTTAAATTGCACTCTTTCTGCCACAGATCAGAGAATAAACAGTCTTCTTGGTGACCTTGACTTCCTGCTTTCCCATGGTTCTTCACTAGTACGAGTGAAGACTGTTGCCTCTGCGTGCGGCAAAATAATTTCCCTTGGTAATTGTATTGGTAATGTAACGAGACTAATGACTAGATGTCTATTTTCTGTTATTAATTCCAGAGTATCTTGGAACGCACTAGTTGTCCTGAGTCCAGAATCGATTTCAGAACTTCGCTTTTGGAGAACAAGCGTTCAACACCTTAACGGCGTTCCCATTTGGCCTACGCAATCTAGACCAAGTAGGATTGTTTATTCTGACGCGTCTAATACAGCGTGTGGTAGTTTAATCGATTATGATGGTAAAGTGTTTCACCAGAACTGGAGTGAGTCCGATAGTTTACAGAGTTCTACCTTCAAGGAACTGAAAGCTGTGCTTCTCTCTCTTCAAGCCTTTCAGTCCCATTTACGTTCCCAAAGTGTGTTATGGTACACGGACAACAAAAATGTTGTCTCATTAATTTCCAATGGTTCCAAGATTCCCCAATTACACGAAATGGTTCTTGACTTGCATCGTATTTGTGTTACCCATGCTATTAACATTGAAATGCAATGGATCCCCAGAGACTTAAATACTAGAGCTGATGAAGTCAGCCGTATCGTAGATTATGATGATTATTCACTTAATGATTATGTTTTTCAGGATCTTGATTACTTCTGGGGTCCCCATACCTTTGATCGTTTTGCATGTCATTACAACACTAAATTGCCTTTATTCAACTCCAAATTTTACCAGCCTAATTCTAGTGGTGTTAACGCCTTTTCCCAAGATTGGTCAAATCACAACAATTGGCTATGCCCTCCTGTATACCTCACTAGTAGAGTCCTCAACCACCTCAGACTTTGCAAAGCAAAGGGTACCCTCATTGTTCCTGAGTGGAAATCAGCCCACTTTTGGCCCCTCCTGTGTTCAGACGGTGTTAATTTCAACGATTTTGTCATGGAATGGACGATTCTACCGAACATTCCCAATTTATTCATTCGAGGAAAAGCCAAAAATTCTATATTTGGTAACAGATTACTTAATTTTCAAGTATTAGCCTTGAGAATTGATTTCAGTCACTGACCTTGAAGTAGCTCCCTATTTCGTATTTACTGATACTGTGTATGATCGCCAGGTGCAGGCCCCAGGTGGCTATGAGATGTAAACCCAACCCTATGGACGGTTGACGTTCGAGTCTACGCCCCTATTAGATTCCTGTATTGATATTGATTTTTCCTTTGTGAAAGCGATTTTGAGAATTGCTGAGATACATTCATTGATTAAATATTGTTATCTTGTTTTATCATTATTTCCCGTGTATTTTTCTCTCTTTTCGTTTCAGATATCTTTTGTTCAGAATTTTGGTCGTCTGCTTCGGTCAACACGGACAATCCTATCATTAATCGGCTAGTTGAAAATCTGAAACTGACCAGCTTGTCGTCCCGAGCCAGTGGAACAACCGAAGCCTACTTGCGTTCCTTCAAGAGATGGAAAGCTTTTTCCCGCGAGGTTTTAGGTCTCAAAGATCCTTTTCCTGTGTCCCCCATGAACTGTGCTTTATTCTTACAGCATATTTTGGAGTCGTCTTTTTCTAGCTCTTCCATTAACTGCGCCTTTTATGCGTTGAAATGGGTGCACAATTTGGCCAATGCTCCTTCCCCTACTGATAATTCAGTGGTCATCGCTATTAGAGACGGTGCCGTTCGCCTAGCTAGTCGCCCGCCTGTCCACCGCAAAGAACCTCTTGAGCCAGCACACCTCCAGCGCCTAGGAGACCTCACCGACTTTGGAGATTTGCTTCAGCTGCGCAACTTACTAATGTTTGTTTTATCCTTTTCTGGTTTTTTAAGGAGTTCGGAAGTGCGTCTGTTGCGGCGTCGTGATATCTCGTTCCACGAGGGCTACCTGTCTATCATTATAGAAAAGAGCAAAACTGACCAATTGAGGGAGGGTCAATCTGTGATCATTGCTGAAACCGGTTCCCGTATATGTCCCGTTCGTTTATTAAGATCTTATTTATCTATTTCTGGTATTAGCCCTGATTCAGACGAGTATCTGTTTCGTTGTATTTCTTCTTCTAAACATGTCAAGCGTTTAGTGTCTACTAACAAACCCATATCCTATTCTGGTTATAGAGAAGCGTTTAAGAAATCCTTCAGTTCTATTGTTCCAGATATTTCCAATTTCAGTACCCATTCATCCAGATCTGGTGGAGCCACATTAGCCATTAACTCCGGCGTTTCTGATCGAAACGTTCAACGCCACGGCAGGTGGAGAGCTTCTTCTTCCAAGGACATTTACGTTAAAGACTCACTATCCACAAGATTAGATGTGTCAAAATCCTTGAATCTTTAACTCTAGCCCTACCTTTAGCCTTCTCTATTGTGGGCCTGGCTGACCAACATGCCCAAGCGTCAATGTGTGTTGGTTGTGTTATTTATAATGTGTAGTGGAATCAAAATATGTAATTTTTGAGAATCGAGGCACGAGATTAGCAGAAATTAATATTTTGCTGGCACGTGGCATTATGCGCGTGTGTATTTAGCGTGGGGTCCTTAGGGTATTAGCGTGATATATATTGAGGTGCTGGCCGTGTTGCAAGTCATCTACGGTCAGCCTCGCCGTCTTTTTGGTACGTCGTTGTTTTTTCTATACATATTATAGTCTAGTTAATGCCATGTAAACCTTATAACCCCAAAGGTTCACATCTTAGCATTGGTTGGGGGTACACGGTCCCAATTTTTTCCACAAAGTGGTTTTTTGGGTTTACGTGTCCGGCTATGATGTATTAGCTAGTTTTTTGGTATATACTGTCATTATTATTCAAGTGAATAAAATTTGTGGGCCTGGCTGACCAACATGCCCAAGCGTCAATGTGTGTTGGTTGTGTTATTTATAATGTGTAGTGGAATCAAAATCTTAATTTTTCTACAATTGTAAAGGTATTTTGGAAGTTTTTTTAATTGTGACGTCATAAATGATACATATATTTAGTAACAACATCAAAAACTTGTTAAGCAATGTTCAAAACTTTACAGACATTTTTGCTACTCAAAAAGAACGTTTATAGTGAAAACCCCATCTCAATCAGATTAAAGGGTACGAAATTACAGCTTATGAAAGAAATTCAAATTTCCCGCCAAATGACCATATATGGTCAAAATTAAGGCTATTTAAACGCCAATACAATGAATATATTGGCACAGCGGCAAACACAAAGTTGCTTAAAATCAAAATTGTAGTTTTTTCAATTTGGGATGTGTGGTGTTATGACGCGTTTTCGTCATGAGGCACGTCATTATGACGTCATTATGACGTTTTTGTGACGAAAATGCGTCATAACACCACACATCCCAAATTGAAAAAAACTACAATTTTGATTTTACGCAATTTTGTGTTTGCCGCTGTGCCAATACATTCATTGTATTGGCGTTTAAATAGCCTTAATTTTGACCATATATGGTCATTTGGCGGGAAATTTGAATTTCTTTTATTAGCTGTAACTTTGCACCCTTTAATTTGATTGAGATGGGGTTTTCACCAGAAATCATAGAATTGTATAGAAAAAACTAATATGGTGTTGTTACTATTTCTTCCCTGAATTTTTTTTCTGATGCCAAATTTGGACATCGTTAATGACGTCACAATAGCGCTCTAATGAGATGTAATTGCCATCAATTGACAGGTAATTTATCAACCTACTTCCCCACGACGTTTTGCCACATTTGATGCATTCTACTTTTGTCTAAGGCCTAAAACTCTCAGTTTTGAGGCTTCCGGGAGGAAAAGCCCTAGCAACCGACCATCGTGAAAGTAAACTGGCCGTGGAACCGCTACGGCCCCGCTGGGCGAATCGGCATCACTGAAAGCGTAATATAAAAATTAGGTACTACCTAATAGCGGAGCTCCCATTTAAATATAAAAATAATTTTAAATACTTTGTTTTATTTTTTGACGTTTTTGATTTAAATGAATTGGGCTTCCTGTGGTAATAGACAAACAAAGATTGCATTTTGTTGTAAAAGTCGAAATAAAGATTATAGGTCAAGCTTTATTTCTTGCCCTTCAGTCTCCTGAAAATTATAAGGCTTTCAGCCTCAGTCACCATAGTGATGCTTATTCAGATTCAGTCAGATTTTATAATTGACTTTGAAGTAGTGGTTCATAATTCTCAGAAATAGAATGCAAAAATCCCTCAAACTGATTTCATTCACATAAATATTGTTCAACCTGATTTCAACATCCTTCAATTAAACAATTAAACATTGCAGAACATTATATTTAGATTTTTCTGTCTTGACAGTATTGTGGCATCTGTTTTTTGTACTATGTAGAATAGAATGACACAGATAAATAGTTGTCTTTACACAAAACAAGAATTCTCTCTTCCAGGTTCCACTAATTATGACTTTAGATGAAATTGTAAAACAACTCAAAACAACTACTACCTAAAAGCAGAGCTCCAATTTCAATTTCAATATTTTTATGTTCTTGATTCAAATGAATTGGATTTCCTGTGGTAATTGTAAAAGCATTTTTAAAATTTTTAAAAATCTAAATATAATGTTCTGCAATGTTTAATTGTTTAATTGAAGGATGTTGTAAACTGTGGATTGAAAAGGGAATAAATCTGAAACTAGTCTCCACAAAATGGACTTGTTTGTACGTTTGTGACTTGTAACAAAGGGTTTTAAAAACCTAAGACACATATATAAAATAAGTTTTGGTTTTGGTTTGTATAGTGGGCTTGTAAGCTCAGTGACCTTTATTACAGTGAATTTTAATATTCAGATTCACTGTCAGATTTCATAACTGACTTTGTAGTGGTTCATAATTTTCAGAAATATAAAGCAAAATCTCCAAACCCTTTTATAAATTGATACAAGTAATTAAACCTTTTCAACATCCTGAATATTACAGAACAACATATCTTCATGTGTCTGTCTTTACTATATTAAATTTGTGACATATATCTTGTTTTTTTGTGGTTGTTGTTGTTGTTTTGTTATTTAATGTGGAATAGAATGACACACTAGCTAGATGAATGCTTGTCTCCCACTTGTCTCTTCCAGATTACACTGATAATACAGTTTTAAGTGACTATAAAAACAGCCACTCGACATTACAAGAAAACAAGGAATTAAGCATTTTCAGTCTGCATTTAAGGTCTCGTAGGGTTCACTGACAGAGCATGCAAAATTCCTTCTTTTATTCCTGTCAATTTTTACTCGTGCCCAGGCCTTTAGGCCGGGAACGAGTTATAAACTGCAAATGTTTTTTTTTTCTCTGTTTTCCGCCAGAAGAGGCCTTTCTTGCGCAATTTGTTAAAGCTCCTGATTGGTTAAGAGCGTAAGAAACAATGCCCTTCATTCATCACCTTTGAGCGAATGTAGCCCTCGAAGTGAACGCCAGTCAGGAACTTTAGGAATGCAAGATGGCGGACAGCCCAAAAAATAGATTTCAGAGACAGGCTTTTCCAGCAGTGAGACAATAGGAAATGGAGCTTTTAACTCGAGATATACCTAGACACTTATAAGAGCTTCAGAATGGGCTGTTATTTTGAGCTTGATCTCCAATACTTTGACCAAATATCGAACTCTCAATGGAGTACTTGAAACCGAAGCTCCTGCGATAAAGAAGTGAATCCTTTGAGCTGGAAACCTACGAATTTCTCTCCCTACATGTTGCTAAACAAACGCATATAGAGGCAAGTCAATTAAATTTTTCATTCAAGCATTCAAGAAATCTTGAGAGGTTTTTGTATTGAATTTTAACACCGAAATTCTGGCCAGACAATTTAATTTATTCATATATTTTCATGGAACCAAGGCTCTATTTGACCTGATGCGTTTGGTCACGTAATGGATAAAACATCTGAAACATGAACGAAAAAATACACGATTTGTTATTGTCAAAAACGTGGTTGTAGACGGTCTTTACAGCAAACAGTTGAGATATATAGTGAAATAAAAAGTTGAATAAACTGGTATATTTCAGTTGCATGTTGGAGATATTTAATATCCATGCATAAAGGCAAACACTAATAGCTGCTGACAGACAAATTGACTAATCAGATATTCTTTAAAAAGGTCAAAAAAGGTCTTTATTATGTTACGGTAAAGTGGAGAATGCGTGAAACGGCTCTGGGAAGAGTACGAACGGGGCCGGTCATTGAAGCCTCTCCTAAAAGGGGCTCCCAGGGCACGAGTGAACCCACGTGTGCGTCTAGTTTTCATTAAATTCCAGACCCAAACTTGAGCTGTATTTACACATTAGTGGGGTTGAAATAAGTTCAAAATCATTTTTTTACTTATTTTATTATTATTAGAACTAGTGCAAAAAGTTCACCGTAAAACAAATGTCGTTGTACATTTTAAGTCTTATGTACTTGATCGAGTGTTTGTTTAAACTTGGCCACAGTTCAACGTGCATAAAAGTTTATTTTTTTAAAGACATCAATCCCAAATAAAAGATAAAAGATCAAATATAGGTACAAGAGACGTTTTGACATCATTTTCTGGCCAAGGTCTTTACCTTGAAGTGCTTTCCTAATTGTTGTCTTTCGAAGCATAGTCCTAGATCCTTGTTTCACGCTCAATGCAGATGATTCTTGATTTCCAACTTTGGCTAGATTTTTAAGCAGCTTTACTGAAGGCATCTTCACGAAACGAAGAATACACGACCTCGATGACTCGTTCATTATGAGAAGTTTTTTGAAGCTACAAATCCAACTAAAAAGTCGTCCAACTTTGAAAATGCTCTCTGTGTCCTTCGTCTTTCGAACAGTTTTTGAAATGACACCGGGCCCGAAAAAATTCAAATGCACGTTGTTTTTCGCTTTAACCTGTCAAGATTGGCACAGATTAATGATTAATTTTTACGAGGTTTCTAGAGTAATATTTTTAAGTTTTGCAAGTTAAAACTGCAAGGAAACTGTAAATTGGCCAGCGGTTACCCCTGTGGGATGTACAGGGACGTACGTACGGACACTGGGCTTCCTGTGTCGGTCCATGAAAAATCAGCTCGATGGGTTTACATACCATTTTTTCTTAGGTATGGTGCTCCGCGCGCGCGCGCCGGGGAGCTCCGCTATTAAGTTTAAGTTTGGTGGCTATTATGAGTACTTTTATGGAGTAATTTATTTTATTCATAGCAACATTTGGTTCATAGAGAAACTTCTCTCATAATTTGTACATATTCAATAGCTTTGTTAGGAGTTACAAACGTAAATTAACAATATGTATAAAAATTATAACTTTCTGCACAGTGAATTGCTCAGTAGTTCAAATGGTTCGTTGCTGGCTAGGAATCCAGACTCCCGGGAAGGCCGGTTCAATTTTTTTTTATCCCCTTTTTTCTTTTTTCTTAGCTTCATTATCTTTTTCTTTTGTTCTTTCATACTCAAGTCCAATATTTTTTGCTAAAGAAATTACATTAGCTCATATTATTAATAATTATCAAACTGACTCTCTAAAAATGCCTTTAAATGCTTTACAGATGGGCCCAATCTTAATGTTTAAATTTGTGAGAACAAAGATCTATCATTTAAAAAAAGTATACATTGCTTTAATTGACTTATATTTTTGCTTTCAAATAAAAAACTCCTTATTTAACTAAAATTTATTTTGGGCTTCCTATGGTCATTGTTATCTGTCAATCCAAGGGGACAGTCCACGAGTTACTTCGCCATTGGCGGGTTGATTTGAATAAGATTGGATTCAAGTTGAGTGAGTTACCTTTATTAATTAGAGTGTTGTCCTCTTCAGTGCCTACTGTCACTGTGCATTCCTCGTGATCCTGTAGTACAGATAAATGCATGTCACTGTGCAATTTTTAGAATCATGTGGAAAGGTGTAAATAATTGACAGGGGATTAAAGTGCCTATAAAGTCTAGCCAGAAATAATTTCTCTCAAAAGAACTTGGCCTGTGAAACAAAAATGTTTTGAAAAGTGGGTCTTTCAATTTCTGTCGACCAGGAAAAGCGCTGCAAAGTTGGAGAAAACGCACAGGAGGAGACTGAGACCTAGGAATAAAGTTTAATTTAGACGCTACAAGCTCTTAATACCCTTGTATATTGTTGGTGGTATAGACTATATTTAACTTCTGCTACAAATTGTACTACTATGATATAGCTATTTTCAGCTCCTTCTTTGGGTCTAAATGCCATGATTCCGGACATTACGTCACCTGTCAATGTTTATTACCAACCAAATGAGTTTATTATTAACCAAATTCGTCCCAGTCTTCCAAACTATGCGGATGTTTGTGGCTACAGCCTCAAAGAGGTGAAACCACTTAGTCATCTTGTTGTAAGGGTGTCCACAAAAAGCGTAACACCACAGGAAACCCAATAATGAACTTCGGGACCAATCATTGATCGACTTCAAACGAGAAGACAATGATCGATAATGATAAACAAAGGACACTTTGAAATAAAATAATTTCGATTCAGTGTTAAAGTAAACAGAAACGAAAAGATTTTAAAAGCGAACTACCACCTGAGTCTGTCAAGAAAACAACAACAAAAAGGCGTGTTGAGTTTACCACCGAATGAATGCCATGCGCCCAACAGATACAAGTTCGTGAAGATTCTCTTCTGTCAATCGACTAATTACTTGAGGCAAAAATTTGCTGTGGAAATTCTTACAATCAAGAATTAAAACAAGTAACAAGTTCATCTTTAAAAGAGTTACATAAAAAAAAGTCAAAGAAATAATTTATGTGACGTTTTTCCGTAAATTACGCCACGTGCAGCATAACTTTGCTTACGAGACTTCAAAGCCGTGACCGACAGTGAACGAAAATCCTGCTTTATTTCAAGCCTAAGATATTCTTTTGGTAGCATATCGTTAAAACTAACTAAATAAATGAGATAAGCACTGGTGTTTTGGCTCAATTTTCTAATCGTCTGTTTGTTTACTAAATCAGAAGTGACTCAACCGATTGTGTTTCGAAGGCTTTTATGTCGGGAGCGTAGTAAGTTGTTTAGTGGCTGTGAATATTTAATTACATTTTGTTACATCATCTTCTACGAAAAAAAATATTTTTGGCATTTGTTTGACAGCTACACTTTTATGCTTCTGGAGTTACAGCAAATTGACAATAAAAATTTATTTTCAAAAAAGCAACCTAAATGGTCATCTAAGCGCTTAATAGTCTGATGTAAGAAATTACAGTAAATAGCCAGTATTTCAACACTGTATCTTATTAACTTACTGACACTTTTATTTCTATCCCATAAGCAGATAAGGTTGTAGCCACATGTGCTTAATAAGCACCTATTTTTGTCTGGAGCAACAGCTTTGAATGGATGGATACACCGGAAAAAATCTCACATCTTTGATGTCGCTTTAATTATATTTCCTCCAAGATACTCAACTTACGCTAGGGCTTATAGGCACCGGCTTTAAAGAGACAGGTATGTGCAGGGTACAGCAAAAAAACACCACTGACACAATAGACAGCAATAGGACTAAAATTAACAATTCTGGACTGTACTAATCTCAATATTATTGGCTCAACTTTTATTAGTTATTTCTTTTAGTTTCCTTTCTTCCTGACAATATTTAGCTCCTTTTTAATATGATATGTGCCAATAACTGTGTCATTTTAAGGGTCACTACAATATAGAATATTTGCATTTACCATTTCAAGTTGAGTTGGTACTTCATCTTGATTATCTGTCTGGCTTCCCTCATTTGACTTGCTTTCCCTACTGATTCCTTGAACAGTTAAGGATATGTCCTTCTCTTTTTCTTCTTCCTCTTTTCTTTGGTGATCCTCTTCTTCTTTTTTTCTGATATCATTTTCTCTTCTTTGGCAATCCTCTTCTCTTTTTTGGATATCTTCTTCTCTTCTTTGGCAGTCCTGTTCCCTTTTCAGGATATCTTCTTCTCTTCTTTGACAGTCCTGTTCCATTTTGAAGATATCTTCCTCTCTTCTTTGGCAATCTGCTTCCCTTTTAATATCTTCTGCTTCTCTTCTTCGGCAATCTTCTTCCCTTTCACGGATATATTCTGCTTGTCTTCTTTGGCGATCCTCTTCCCTTTCACGGATATCTTCTGCTTGTCTTCTTTGGCGATCCTCTTCCCTTTGCTGGTTATCCTCTGCAAGTCTCTCTCTTTGTAGTCTTTCTCTTAAATCATTTGCATACTCAATTGCTACCTACATTAAAACACAAAGGAATAGTTCTTACATATGACCACTGATTCTACAGTCGCAATTGAACTGGCATTGCATCACAATTGAAGGAAAAACAAACTTTACCAGGACTTGCTCATATATCAGATTTCTCTGATGTCTTCTGTGTACAGGATGTGGCTGCTGGGTATCCTGTATAAAAGATTGTGATTACTTATAAGAATATTGGAAAAAAATTATAATACATAATAATAATATTGCTGATATACATACTTGAGCAAAAGCAAAATTGAAAATTCAAGTGTTTTTGTAGATCAATGGATTAATTTTGTTTAAAAGTATGTAAAATTATATAAAATCAAGAAAATATGAAGAAATTTCTTTCATGTATTTTGTTTGCATGTATTGCAAAAGTAATAGTCCAATCAGCCTTAATTAGGAATCTCTGCATGTTCATCAGCATCATTGGTTGAGCACAGTTTTGCCCATCATATCAGGAATGTTATTTTATATATCAATGTCCTCAAATTTATCGAACCTGGACAGGAAAGTGATCTTCTTCATCTGGTTCTTCATTCTGAAGGAGGTACAGAAATATAAATCAATTTGAATGGAAGTTGTTTTAGTAACGTTTTTTGCATTTTCAGTAAGAAGACGCAAGACAAATGTCCAATATTACTGGACAACATGTAAGATTACAAACATTAAAAGCCTGCAACAAAAATATTATCAATTAGTGCTAAATCATGCTAGTCCTGTTGTATTTTAACTAGTGTGTTTTAGCTCAAAATAGTGAAAAGTATCGGACAATTAGTATTTTATGCTCTATTGTGACATTACATGACAATTTAAAGCTAAGTGCAAAACTTTTAAAGAATATTTTCTGGTTTCCTCACCTCAACTGGATTTCCAGTCTCTCTGCATTCCTGCCCTTGAAAAAGATTCTTTTTTTTTGTAAAAAGAAAATGAGTTTTCAACATTTAATTTAACCTGTTGTACCGTTACATACAAAAGCAAATATATTCCACAAATATGACTTGTAATTAACCGTGGACCTTTACCTGGATAATGAAAACTCAGCCCATAAGGAAACGTGAAATATAATCCTGCTTCTGTTAAGATAAAAGAGATAATGATACACATTTTTTTACATTTATACATGTCTAGTGGATAAGTTGGCAGGACTGATTAGTTTTAGCACCATTTTTACCCTAGCGCCAAACAAGTATTGTATATATTATTATGACTGACTGGCATGCATGGCTTTGTAAAAAGTGCAACTTCAAAAAATTAAGCAATCATAAAGCATTTCCAATACATCAAAAAACGTTGAAACTCAGCAAAAACACTAAAGTAAAGATGCTGTTTTTCTGCAAAGGGCCTATTGTCAAACCAAACATTTTACTACAGATATAAAATCACTGTCTAGAATTACCTCTATAATCAGAGCCAACACCAATAAAAGAAATTGAACTAACATGTTCAACTGCATCTGTTAGCATAGAAAAGGACAGTGTTACTGATATTCAGCAAATAGGCAAATGCATTAGGCCATGATTAGACCTTTGTCTGTTAGACAAGGCGCATTTTCGAAAAATCAGATACCTGGAGGCATTTTGGGGTAGAGGCTGGTATCATAACTATTCTAAACCAATTTTTCATGCTGAATGCGAATATGACTGTTACCAAGACGCATTCTGCAATCTTATACGTGTAAATGACGTATTTTGTGAATTGCTACAGTCATTTCATGCTAACGGCTTTTTCACGTAATTCCAAAAGTTCCCAAACTTAAAAACAATTACCATAGCTGGAAAGAGCACATCAAAATCAGTAAAACTGTGAAGGTTGAAGGATATCAGTTGAAAAATCAAGGAGATACGAATTTTCAAAAATCGAAATTTGTTTCGGTATCTCTTGCATAACTGTAAGTGTTTTCATACAAAATTTCGTTTTTTGAAATTTCGTATCTCCTTGATTTTTCAACTAATATCCTTCAAACTTCACAGTTTTACTGATTTTGATATGCTCTTTCCAGCCATGGTAATTGGAAATTAAAAAATTGGAAATTGAAAAGGAACTTTTGGAATTACACGAAAAAGCTGTTAGTATGAAATGACTGTAACAATAACAACAACAACAATTTTATTTGTACCTTTGGTAGCAGTTTACAATATTTTACAATAGATATAAAATTATAATTACAGGAGGTACTGGCCCTAACAAATAACTTGAAAGCTAAAGATGGGTTAGGGCCAGATGACAGTTACTACATTTTACATTGCTAAGATGACGGAAATATATTGATACAAATATTGATAATACTAAATTCACATATTAAAGATAACACACACACGCACACACACAAATTCTGATGGTAATTTACATATTAAAGATAACACACACACACACACACACACACACAAATAATTTTGGAGGAGGATATAAATAAATATAGATATAATTTTAACAATCTTTTTTTCTTTTTTTTCTTTTTTTCACAAAATACGTCATTTACACGTATAAGATTGCTGAATACGTCTTGGTAACAGTCATTCGGATTCAGCATAAAAGATTAGTTTAGAATAGTTATGTTACCAGCCTCTACTCCAAAATGCCTTCTTCACTTTTTGCGATCGACTTTTTCAGGTTTGCGCCTTGTCTATGTGTAATAAACGTTTGTTCTTGGCAAAAATTGTTTGATAGCTAGTCTATCAAAAACATAACAAGTTAGCCCGAGAATTACCCGAGTTCTTTTTTTTATTTTTCGATTTTCACGATGTTGTGTATTTACACTTCATAGACTTCACTCAGCCATTGACACACAAACTCATGTTTAATCAACAATACCACAGGAATCCCAATGAGGCTTACAACGTTATGTCTATACACATCATTCTCCCACACTTACTTCAAAACATGGGTTGCTCAGAAAAATGTCTATCCTATGCTAATCATTACATATACTTTTAAAATCATAATGCTAAACTTGAAATAAACAACAACAAAGTTCAAAGTCTCTTGTTAGTCTTGTATTCAAATAACTAAATAGCAAAGCTCAAAGTCTATTTTGGTAAATAGTCTTTCATCCATACAGGCTGTCTGTGCGGATTCCTTGTAGGTCTTGGATGTTCTTCGGTTGCTTTGGCCTCGGGTTGTGTGGTTGGAGTTTGCGGGTCTTCAGAAATTACAGTAGTTTCCACATCATTACTATTGTCTTGTAGTGTGCCATGAGGTGAGGTCTCTACCTGAGGTTGTTTACTTGTAGAGGTTTCTGTAGATGGTATGGAGTGTTCCACACTAAGGTCTTGAGGTATGAATGAGGGTTCAGTTGCTGTTGCAGTACTTTCAGGAACAGTGGCCTCTGCAACTTCCATTTGTAGGTATGCATGGCGTAGATCCAGTTTTGAGAACTTTTCTCCACCAGCCACATTTGTGTGAGTTTGGCTTGAATTCCTTTCAGTGTTCCAAGTTGATCATCAAGAGACTCTCATGTTGATGTAGTATTTGGTTAATGTCAATTGGTGTAGACATTTTATGAATTTGTTGCCAGTTGAGTTGGATATTCTTCAACCATTCACGTCCAAACTGCGGTGGCGAATCAGTTTTGATGAGCATACAAGGCAGTGTGAGTGACTGACTTCCGTATTTGACTTCTACATCAAGATATCCAAGTGGTTTGACTTCCTCCCTTGTGTAAGTTACAAAGGTTAGAGTTGATTGCTTTAAGGGCAGATAAGAGAATTTACCTCTGTACAGATTTTCACTGATAATGGACCTCCCTGATCCAGTGTCGAACTGTCAGTACGAACTGGCTGGTTTTCTATTTCAATGTCTACCATGAAGGGGTTTTGTGATCCACCTTGGATATTGTACATGTAGGAGTAAGTCATCAAATTCTTCATTAACTCTATCTTCAGAATCGTGTTTTTCGCCTCAACTGCATGGACGCCAGATTTCTTTGAAGATTTACAAACAGGTGCAATGTGCCCTTGTTTGTTACATTTATGGCATGTGGCTTGCTTAAACTTACACTTTTCTGCAGGATGATTTTTCCTTCCACAGTGTTTACATTTCACTCCTCCTTTAGAGGTACTCTCTTTCTTAGAAGATGGATATGGGGTGGCAGGTTTAACTCTGTGAACTTCGTTCATTTAGTTGGCCGCCAAAATTGCAGTGCCTTGCTAATTTCTTCAAACGTGCCACAAATTGGGCAAGTGACTCGGACTCCTGAACGGCGGTGTAGAATCGAAATCCTTCTGCTATTTCCACTTTCTTTTCTGTGAATCGTTCCTCTAATACAGCTGAAATTTCTTTGAGTGATTTTTCTTTGGGTTTCTGAGGGTACACAAGGTTCCGTAGAGCTCCATACGTCGTAGGACCAATTACCGCCAACAAACATGTGACTTGTCATTCTGGCGCGATGTTGTTGATAACAACGAACTGCTCAAATCTTTCAAAATAACATTCCCAATTTTCCTTACTTGGATCATAATTATCGAGTTGACCAACTGTAGTCGTCATTTGCGTTAAAATTTGAGGTGCTGCTGCAGCTTGATCCACGGAATCTTGCATTTTCGTTCGCTGTCACCACGTGATTCGTGCATGGTTGATTTCGGTGTCGTATTTCGCTGGATTTGTGGCTATTTTTCGGCTACTACCCTATTTCCGGAGGGAATGCTTACTAACAGTTACTAGCGAATTTTCAGGTTCTAAGTAGTCCTCGTCGCCAATATGTTGTGTATTTACACTTCATAGACTTCTCTCAGCCATTGACACACAAACTCATGTTTAATCAATAATACCACAGGAATCCCAATGGGGCTTACAACGTTATGTCTATACACATCACACGATTAAAATAATATTTTAAAGAAATATCTGCATTTTACAGTCAAAATGCAAATGCATTCCTAGACAATGAAACAGTTCTTTTTTATTCCTTTTATTTATTTTCTTTCTTTCTTTCTTTCTATTTATTTGTTGGTTGGTTTAACTGTTTTAGATTAATGTACAAGCAAAGTAACGATTTTTAGGCAACGATAATTAGTCATTTAACAAAGAGCCAATGAGTCCAGATGTGACTACAAAGACTGTTCTGTTTGTTCAGTAACCTCAAAACTAGGAATAGAAAGTTGTGGTTTGCCTAGTTTGTGATTATCTTCTTTGTAATATAAATTTGGAGGACTTTTTGGAGCACTTTCATCATTCTCGTAGACTCCATATCGACAGAAAAATTATAATAATTTTTTTTTCTCGAAAGCATTCTTTCTTTCTTTTCTATATATTTTTGTTGGTTTGTTTGTTTATTTGTTTAATTGCTTTGCTTGTTTATTTATCATTTGACCAGTAACCATATGTCCTCTTAGAGGGCTTTTATTTATAAACAGATGACTTATAGTTTTCCTTATATGCAAGGGAATCATGTACTGTACCCTTTATTAAGCATACTGGATTGAAATTATTCCTTGCTATAATTTCACTTTACATTTGACTTTTCATACCTCCTATTTCCAAAAATCCATTTTATGTAATTTTTCTCAGTTGAGTTTACTCTTATTGTGCATGCTATTGTGCAATTCCGCTCAAGATTGACAAACGATGGCACAGATTTGGTCACTAATTCGGTCGGATAGATAACAGTGTGCAGCACTACAACTGGATGATGCTAACCCAACATGGACGACCCTCCCATCATGCCTTGTGGCATACTACCTACAATCATTGCCAAAAAGAGTTTGTCCGATGTGAAAATGATTGTATATGTGCATCCCCCGCCCCCCTTATCAATGTTGATGGGTGCTTTAGAGTGTGCTTGACTGAGTTTAGGCTGGTAGGTGCACTCCAACATTTAAAGGGGAGAGGGGGGCATAAATAACAGGAAAATGCATTGCGCGCGCTATAATGACAAATCGTGCCAACCGTTCTGGCAATGATTGTACATACTACACTTATGGTCTCTTATGATGTGCATCATAATCCTAGAATGTTTATTATTATTACTGATATAACTATGCATCCACTGTGGGACATGTCTGCTTATATAAGATCTCAATAAACACCTTATTTTCCTGGATTTATTTATGAAGCGTGTAATTCTCTCGACTGGTATTCTGCTGGGTTCTCAATCACGCTAGCGCTTATGAAAATATCACTGTTCAAAACAAGACTTGAAAAAAAAAACATAAGCTTTATTTCCATGTATATTTCTTAAATTTATTTTTGACAATAAAAGTACTACATCTAAGGGAACTGTGTGTGGTTCCTGATAGATTCTAGGATGCTTTGGTTAGGTTTTGAGAAGACAGTTTCCGTCGACCCCGGGTCTTATTTCAAGTACAATCAATGAAGCTTTAAAATCTTCTATGAAACAGCAAAATATTCAACAAGAAATCTCCTCTAGATTTGTAAACGGTAATTCTATCTAATGTATAGAAAGAACAACAATTTCTTCTGTCAAGAAAGCCGCTTGCCCATTGCGTTATAGACGCACTTGAGAAAATATAATTATCAATTAGACAACAGAAAGCCGCGCGCCCATGGCGTTATAGACGCACGAGAGAAAATATAAAGAACGATTAACAAACGTAAGAGTGGCACGAGGCGTAGTTTGTTAAGAGTTCTTTATATTTTCTCAAGTGCGTCTATAACTCCATGGGCAAGCGGCTTTCTGTTGTCTAATTGATTTATAACAGAGCCTAGAACGTTAAAAATGAAGCCGTGCAGCCCATGGGGAAATAGTTCATAGATTTTTCAGCCAATCAGAGCGCGCGTTATATGTGTCGCCATCTTAAAAACGAACGATTTGAAAAAGACGATGACGAAGATAGTGCGCGCGCAGTGCAGCCCATGGGCAAATAGTTCATAGCTTTCTGGCCAATCGGAGCGCGCGTAAAGCCGCGGCTACACGAGCGATTTTTTGCCTGCACAGGCGACGCGATTTTCTGAAATGATCGGCGCGCGGTGGTGGCTACACGAAGCAACAAAAACTGACGATAAATGTTGGCGATGAAATCCAAAAATATAAATGAACGAATCGCGGTTTTGTCGGTCAAAATAATCCGGAAGAATTGAAGAATTGAAATTTGGTCGCTTCGCGAGTGCGAAGAAAAAGTCGCGGAGTGGCTACACGAGAGAGAAAGTCCGCGACGTTGTCGCGAAAAATTCAACTCTTTGAATTTCTCGCGACATTTTTTGGCGATATTTTTAGCTGTCGCGTCGCTTGCACAAGGGTGGCTACACGCACGATTTTCACTTTTCGCCGATCATTTCAGAAAATCGCGTCGCCTGTGCAAGCAAAAAATCGCTCGTGTAGCCGCGGCTTAAGATTGTAGCTATGTTATAAAGAACTCTTAACAAACTAAAGTCGCACTCGGCTACGCCTCAGAGGAGGGTCCAGTAGTATCCCACAATGCATTGCGCGCGCGGTTTGTTTGCAAAATGGTGGTCACTTCTGATCAAAGTACATGAAGTGAAAAAACAGGCCCTGAAACTTTCCAATATGTGACTTTATATAGATAAGTTTCATTTATATTTCTTGCTTTACTAATTATCTTGTTATTTCTCTAGTAAGTTTGGGTCTTTTTGCCCCCGTTGTACAAATAACATTATCTGTTGTGATCAGAGTGCCGGTTTCAGTTTCAAAATTACAACATGACGACCACGAGTTCAAAACCTGCTGTTTATTTGAATACAGTTGGAGTTATTACTGGGCTACCTGTGGTCGCCCAGTCTTAAATTACCTTTGTTTTTTCTGATTCGCGTGCAGACAAAATGCAAAAATTGCGCAATACACCTCCCCGTAATGCTTTGCGCGCGCGAGGTTCAAGGAGTGACTAGATACAAAATGGCCGCCATTACAGATGAGATTTCGAAGTAAGTTTTTAGCCTTTTTCTCCGGTATTATTGTTGTTCTTTCCATATTTTAGATAGAATTAGCGTTTACAAATCTAGAGGAGATTTGATGTTGAATATTTTGCTGATTCATAGAAGATTTTAAAGCTTCATCGATCGTACTTGAAATATGAGACCCGGCGGAGCGAAGGAAATCAAACTTCAAATCGGTCTTCTGAAAACCTAACCAAAGCATTCTAGAATCTATCGGGAACCACACACAGTATCATTAGATGTAGTACTTTTATTGTCAATAATATATTTAAGAAATATACATGGAAATAAAGCTTTTGTGTTTTTTTTTTTCAAAGTTTTGTTTTGAACAGTGATATTTTCATGTGCGTGATTGAGAAAGAATACCAGTCAAGAAAATTACACGCATCATAAATAAAGATTACAGTACATGATTCCCATACATATAAGGAAAACTACATCTGTTACTAGTAAAAAACTGAATTTGAATCACACAGTGAATCATTCCAATTTTATTCTGTCAAGTGATATACGGAAACAAATCCTGGTCCTATTGATCCCATTATAAGACTATCCAAGCACTTTATAGTCAAGACAATGTGCTATTGTTTGGGTTGAAGGCAGGTACCCCGCAATGTGAAGCTATGTCCCTTACTGATCACTAATATTTGCCCACAGAAATAATGGTATTTCATCATCAATGAACTTAGTTCAAATAATGAACATTGGTAATGAACAGTGTATGGTAGTTCATCTAGACTGTCCCGTCAAAAAGTACCTGAAATATTTTCCATATGCAATACTACCTATAAACTTGACTACAGTCCAAGCTATACAGTGGTATATTCATGACAATAAATTGTACACTAGAAACTTTTGATTACTTTAAAAATTGGTGAATACAATGCAGTCTTTAATCACACAAAATTATATCTCATTCATAATAACAATTGGTTGTAGTACTGTGGCCATGTACTGTATCTCAGATGGTAAAAACTATTTGATTCACATGCTAGAAATGCAATTGCTATATATGCTTCACCCTCAAGGAACCTGTGCTCTTAATTAGAATACTGCTGTGCCATATCTTTGTATTCTCTTTGTTTCTCTGATAAAATCCATCTGGTATTGGAATTCAGAGACTTTAAGCTCATTTGTAGAACATGGAACAAAATTCCACAGTTCACTTAATACTTCTGCTGAACAGCCTATAATTAAATGCACATTGATATCTGTATCACCCAATAGCCACAGGTAGCCCAGTTACCCTGCCAACAGGGTCTAGTTTTCATTTTAACAAAGCTATTTTACAGAAAATAGGATAAACAAAAATGCTGTCAAAAAAGGCTCAAAAAGGCTTCACGATTTTTAGTGAAAACAAACCCGTGAAAACGTCCAAAATGTCAAGGTTACGCGAAAAGTGTCGTGGAGTTTGGCTGGTTGTCAATAGATGTTGTTTCACGGATTGTGCCATCACTCTATAATTTAGAAAAGACATACACATATATACATTTGTACAAAATTTATTTCAAATATTTATTCAGAAGTCCATGTAAATGCATTACATTTAAATTATTTATTTCAATGTAAATGCATAACTCAAGTTCTATGTATTCTGTATTTTTTTGGATATTTGCTATCAAAAGCAAAACAAATTTGTCATGTTCCTAGCATTGTTTGTAGCTACCTACCTAATCGTATTTTTCGCATTTCGTTAGCTACAAAATCAGAATAGACATTGAATCTTTTCTACTGACTCGACACTAATTTCTTGTTAATAATAATCAACTAAAAAAACAACTTTCCTTTCCGTCACCTTGCAAAGCTGGCACTCACATGGCGGCTTTCTCGATACGATGTTTTCACAAACTTCTTTATATGCTCATTTTATACAAATTCGGCAAACTTAAGAAACATTTACAACTGCACTAACCTCCAAATCAGACGAAATGACAACACGAATTAATGCTGGAAGTCTTATACGTTGAAATAGATCCTCCACTATCTGGCCAGCTGCAACAACAGGAATCAGAGCTACTCGTCTCTCAGATATTTTGTCAACAAAACGTATGTGAACCCGACGGCACACAAGCTCAACGAATTTTACCCCAGGCAAAGAAATTTCAAAATTTTCTTCGCTAACACAGCGTATGTACAAGAAAGGAGAATTTTTAAAACAACAGCTTACAATCATTTACTCGTCTAATCTCCCGCCATCACTCCTCTGCACTCTCTCAAGGCTTAAAACCAATGATGACGTCACGTTTGAATCGATAATATATTATAAAGCGCAATGCATTGTGGGATACTACTGGACCCTCCTCTGGCTACGCCTCGTGCCACTCTTACGTTTGTCTCTGTATCTCGAAAATACTCGATTTGCGTCTTCATTTCGGGTACTAGGATCATCCTACTACTAGGATCATCCTGTCTCGCCGGTAGGAATATCAACTAATATCCTAGGCACTGGGAATATGTTTCGGTCATGTAAATGGAAAAGTAGAGACACTTCGTCAACTAGGATTAGGAACCGGCGAATTTTGGGGCCCCTGTGGTAGTTCGGGTGACCTTCATTCTTTGAACTCTGCTTCGGCTTTCTTCAGGTGATGAAAAATTGTCATGTAAACTAGAAGTAAAGTTGGTTCGCTTGCTAGGATGGTCCTTGTGCCATGTGAACACTCCCTTCAGGTAATTTTAAAAGAATTTTATTAGAGCCCGCCTTCGCCCGCCTTAGGGTTAGGAAAGGTCGTATGGGTTTCCTTTGTATATCACGTGATCACCTCATGGTCCTCATGGTCACTTCTCGGGTCACGTTTGAATAAACAAACATGAGGCATGCTGAGTTACAGGGCCTAGGGAAGAAGTCGAAAAAACAAGCTCTTTGAACGTCAAAGTTCACCCGTAAGTCTTTCAAATCTATTTAACTAATATATGCTTATTGAATTAGTCGATATTAAAGTAAAATGTATTGAGCGCAGCGCTGTTTTTAAGATTACGGCTCGAATCTTAATGCACCCGACTGAGGTCTGTTCTAGTTGTATTTATTTTATGAACTCAAAAATAGACTTTTATTGACCAAATTGAAACTTCAATCAGGCATTGAATTCTGTAATAATTTAAAGAAGTGATTTTACTTGTAGATTTGGAAAACTCCACGCGAGTGAGCCAGCGACGTGCCGCGCTTTGTTTACCATTGGCCTTGTTTACAATGACCTCTTGAAATATGACGGTTTTGTGTACTAAACCGGGCTTTGGAGCTTTGAAACCGCAAGGGTCAGAGTTTGATATATTCTGAACTGTAATATTATCTTCATTTTTTAAGGAATCATTTTACAATATGGTGTTGAAGGTCAAATGGACGAATAGACCATTTCACGCTGTCGGCCGCCATTTTGAATTGGGACAAACACGCCAGAATTATTAGAAATTCCCATCACTTTGACTTCAAGTAACTCCGCTCTTTTTTGATGGATTTTCGAAATTTTGCACTTTTTGAAAAGGTAGCGTCGATCTTTTTTAGTTCTCTTACTGTAATGAAAATTAGAAAGCTATTTTTTGAGAAAAAAAAAAATTTGTTTTCCAAATAAAACATTCGGCGCTCTTCGGCGCGCGAATTTTCGAAATTATTAGAACCATTCGCGAAAAACAGGGTGTCTCAAAAACTTAGTTAAAACACTTGCATTGCTTTTATTTTCAGTCGTACAACTGGTGGCCATAGCTGCTGTTTATTAAAGTTTAGATTTCGAAAATCCATCAGAAAAGAGCGGAATTACGGGAAGTCAAAGTGATGGGAATTTCTAATAATTTTGGCGTGTTTGTCCCAATTCAAAATGGCGGCCGACAGCGTGAAGTGGTCTAGAAGTTATGCAAAAAAGATGTTGAAGTAATGTTTCTTATACTTTGTGTTTCCATTTGGTTTATCAATCTAAATTTACACCATTTTATTAGTTTATTGCATATTCAAATACAATTATGATTGTAAATAATTTGTTGTAAATGATACATAAGAACTGTGATTGGGTGAAGGACGCCCAAATGTTTTATCACTTTCTGATGTACAGTTTGTTGAAAACTCATTGTCAGTAGTTTGAAGCTGGAGTTTTTTTCTTAAATTGAGAGTCATATTTTTGAAGTGTGTAATGACCACCATCTTTTTACCTTCACTTCCTATTCTTGACTTGATTTCTTGACTTGATCTCTTTTCTAATTTAGACTGTACACTGTGCTAATGTCAGTGTACAAGGTGTATAGCTCCCTGGCAAAGGTGATTAACACTGGATTTCTGGAAGATTTCTCTTGAAAAAACAAATTTCAAGAGTGAAAAATAAAGAGACCCTCAAAATTTTGAATTTCTTGCCACTCTTAGGGACAAAGGCTACCATACATTTTTATAAACCTTGATACCTTTACTTTGTTTTTATGTATGATAGCCATGTCAACAATGCTGCTTTTTTAGTGTGTAGATCACGTGATTATAAATGATGTCACAAATATTATTATTTATAAAACCACTTATCTTGACAGATTTTTGTAATGTAAAATATTTTTCTTTGTGAATTGTGATAGACTGTGATTTAAGTAGGATAAAAAAGTGTCACAGGCTGTTTCAAGTCCGAAAGACATTCACCAAGACATTTCTGTGTGGTTGCTATGGCAACGAAAGCTGATTTCTTATATAAAATAGAGCTTTCTCCTGATTCATATTTCAATTTTTGATTTCTATCAATACCATCTCATTTTCTCTATACGTATACTTTCTGTGATCATCTGATAAGCTAGAATTGCTTGCAGTTCTAAATGCATTGTATCCTTTAACAAAACAAAGTTCAGCTTTGATAGAATCAAATCATATGGTGAAAAAAAAAACTAATTTTGTGCAAGCAATTTTAGGAATTTTCTTTCATTACATTAATAAGAATACTAAATACAGCAATTGAAGCAATAGATATAACTTACATGTACATGTATGAATGGAAGCTATCCTCAAATTTGTCATTTTGCCTTTGTTTCCATGGCAGTGGTTGACTGGTAAAGGGAATTATAACCAGGGTATCTGATATAACGAGATTATGTGATTTTGTACAATTGACCTAAAATCTCATAAAATCGCACAATCTCCAAAAATTGCATAAATTGCCAAAAAGTTCATATTTTTTATTAAAATCAAATGAAATGTCACTAATACTTAAGATGCAGATACAAACTATTTTAATGTAAATACACTTGCAAAAACTATCGAAAAGTCTACGAAAACAGGCCAGAGTCAAACGATTTTTCACCCATCTTCAAGGTGTCACTTGCATTGGAGAGCAAAAAGACTGGCACTAGTTTTGCTCTAACGCCATTTGCTATTGGTTCAAATGGAGCAATTCCTTTCTGTCAATGATCCAATCAGGATTGCCGACATAATATATATTTATAGTAAATATGCTTTTCTCTAGTACAGTAACAAAATTTTCGAAAATGGATGAATTTCTAGTTAAGATGGATAATGTGCATAGAACAGTATTAAGATCATCTTGTAGTGAAATTAAAAACCAAAATATTGATTATCTACTACTCAAAAATTGTTTTTCATGCTTTGTTTCAATTCTAAATATTCCTTGTGCCTTAAAAATGTAAATAAAATGTTTTTACCCCTAAAACTTATAAATACAACATATAAATCAAACAGATCAGAAAAAAATTGCATAATTTGCCACATAATAAACCCTTTTTGCTGGAAAATCAATCATCTTTGCTGCATAATTTGGTCTGAAATTTTGCATAATTTTTTGCCACCTTATGTCAGATACCCTGTATAGCAAAGAGTTATGTTCATCACAAGATATGTTTTGCTTTTCTTTAAGTACTGTTTGTGACTGGCTGATTCTTGATTGGGTAATGTCTAATCATCATCTTCATCACCATCTTCACTCTCGTCAATAGCCTCCATAATGTCTTCATGCCGATTGTCACAGTCTGGTAATTTACACAAGTCTGTGCAATGTAAACCATTTGAAAGGCAAGTGCAATGTGGCAACTGGCAGCACTTTTTACACTGGCATGTTAACAACTCTAACACAGCCATTCGCCATTCCAAAATAAGGGTTCCAGTTGAATTATGGCTCTCCAATCAATCAGTTAACTATCAGACTGCCTTCCTCAACACTCCATCCATGGCCAACTGGAGATGGTACCTCTGGCTTCAGTGCCATACTACAGCCTGGTAGTTGGTTTGTTCACAATGCTTGCATAGAGTATCCACTCATGGTGGTATCTGGTTGGAGTCAAGGTCTTCTTTCTTGGTTCAGAAAAGACAGTAACACAGGTCATTTATATCACGGGTTCCTGGCTGTGAGCTGTACATGAAGCAGGTGAACTCTTGGAGGCACGTGAACAACACATCCAACACTTCCCATTCAGTACCAAGTTCTTGGAATAACTCTGAATTCCATATGTTGCTTTGTTAATTTCAAAGCAGACAGTTTTCCTTTGCCAGAAAAGGCACTCACAGTGTCACAGCCAGTAAAGGCATGTAACCCAGGAAGAGATTTGCACAATGCTGAAACATGGCACTATATTAATTTAACTTGTTTGAGCCTGTGTTCCACATTTCTTGTACAGTGTCGGGGAAATGAAAATCTTGAATGCAAGGCAGAGCACAAACATATCAGTATCATCATATGAAATCATGACTGTAGCAAAACCATTTCTTCCTGCATGATGTGCATTTAGCAGCAGCTTAGTGTCTGCTTCTTCTTGTGTAAGACCTTAGCTCTTCACACAGTATTGAACGATCCGAAGAGATTTCACAGCAGTCTTCTCCACCTGTGGCATACAGCTTCTTCCCTGCAAGCTTGATTCTGCAACACTCTTTCCACCACTCATTAACAGTGAAGCATATCAATTGCTGCTTGTTCTCTGGGTTCAACAGAAACTTTCTCCACTGCCCTACTCTATAGTCAGGCCGAATACTTCTATATTCATTGCCCATCTGAGCTCCTCTTTTCTCTCTTTCCACATTCTTTATTGACATCTTTCGGTAGTCATCAAACACAACATCAATCCTGACACTGCTAATGCCTTCATGCAGGATCATGGCCAAGAGTACATCTGCAACTTCTCCAAATGATTTCTGATCACCTTTGAGCCTTTGAGCCATTATTACCATACCATCAATAATGCAAGCTGACTAGAGTGGTAGATTTTCTGCCACTGGAGTATCTTTTTGTAACAACAAGCTACCCTTTAGATGACGACAATGTCTTAACCTCATCCCCATAAGCCACTACATGCTTTTCCCGCCATATTAAAATTCGAGCAATTCCCCAAAATTTATAGAAGTCTGGATCAGTTTCACTTACAATAACTTGTCCAATTTTATCGTAATTAAAAAATGATTACTTTAAACATCATTGATTTTCCTTTCAAATAAAACGTTCCGACTTACTTAAATATGAAAATAAGCATATTTGATCAAGACATTTATGAAAATGAGTTGCCTTTAAAAACTTGATTTAAAGCAAAAAACTGTCTAATTTCATTCCAAAACATGACACTCTAGCTACAGAACTGAATATGACATGGACTTCAAGTGATCCAGATTTCTATTAATTCATCTTTCCGATTTATTTCTTTGCTACCAGATATTTCTCCTACCTGAATTCCTTTATAAAAGAATTTGTGGAAGTTGGTAAAAAGGTCAAAATGTTTTCTGACTCTGATCTGCCTTGAACTGCTCCACATCGAACAATTTGTTAGTTAACTTGCCATTTTTTTCACCATAAACAAACTTCATCAATGCCAAGCATAGATTTTGAAAATATAAAAACGAACCTCCAAATATACGTAAAATAAAAACAAACTTAGGTAGAACAGAAATGTTTGAAACTACCATGCTTTTACAAGACTTCAACTTCACTGGACTATGTGATCTTGTAGTTGCGTCAATGCGGACCCGTTCAATAGATCTAGACTCATGACGTGATAAGACTGATTATACAGGAATCCCAAAGTAGACACATTTCAGCATCCCTGATAATGGTTGTCAAGCAACTCACTGGTAAACAAAGAACAGTGCAGGAATTCGATCAGTAGTTGTGATATTAACTCATAATCAATCCGCCAATGGCGAAGTAACTCGTGGATTGTCCCTTTTAGTGGAATTAGTTTAATTTTAGTTAAATAACGAGGTTTTTTTGAAGGCAAAATTATAGATCAATTAAAGCAATACATATTTTTTTAAATGATAGATCATTGCTCTCACAAATTTAAACATTAAGTTTGGGCCCACCTGTAAAGCATTTAAGGAATTTTTAGGGAGTCAGCAGTTGGATAATCATTAAGAATATGAGCTAATGTAATTTTTTTAGCAAAAAATAATAGACTTGAGTACGAAAGAACAAAAGAAAAAGATAATGAAGCAAAGAAAAAAGATAAAAAAGAAAAAAAAAAAAAAAGAAAAAAAATTGTTCGTACCAACCGGGTGTCAAACCCACGACCTTTGGAATTCGAGCCAGCAAACGAACCGCTTGAGCTAATGAGCAATTCACTGTTCTCAAGTTGATATTTTTTATATATATTGCAAATTTAGGTTTGTAACCTCCTTACATCTGTTAAATATGTACAAATTGTGAAAGAAGTTTCTCTATGAACCAAATATCGCTATGAGTAAAATAAATTACTCCATAAAAGTACTCATGATAGCCACCAAACTTAAACTTAATACGGTTTTTTGATGCCGTTTCGGCCAGCGGGGCCGTAGCGGTTCGGTACGGCCAGTTTACTTTTTGACGGCAGGCGGCAGTTCGTACTCAAATATGATTTCGTTCGCTTTTTATTTCAACATTTACTCTCGTGCTGATAGAGTACAAACACTAAATGCTTGGATGGCTCGTTGATATTGGACTGGCGACGATTTTTGATTTTGGACTTGCGACGATGTTTGTTGTTTGACAGCGACTACATGCAAAGTCCCGATTGTTTTCACATCTGAGAATCGAACAGCTCAACTTGGAGATGGCGAATTCCAAGCTGCAGAGGAAGCTGAGAGTAGTTCAGTAACAAAATTTGACAAGGAATAAGAAATTATCTATTCAGATTTATAGGCATTTTTGCCTATCTTCGCGGAGTGTAGACCCGTGTACATGTAGACCACGAGGTATAACGTCGAGGGTCGACATGTTAAATTGGCTTGTATTACCGAGCAGTTTTTACCGAGCTTAGATCGTGTTCCTAAAAACTGTTGCTTTGTACACAAATCTAAAACAGTTACATTACGTTCAAAGCTTCTCCAGGCTGCTATACCTGAATGATCCTGGGTTTTTACGAAAATTTTGATTCCTGTGCTCATATTTTGATCCCTGATCCTTGGTGCAAAAAACTGAGCTGATCTCTGATCCTGATCCAATGTCCCTGATCCTTGATCCCACCCATTTGATCCCTGAGCCCTAGCCACTGATCCCTGATCCTGGTCATAATTTGGAGCTTGATCCCTTATATCATGTTACGAGCCTGCAATATTATTATATTATAACAGAAGTTATCACCGTATCCTATTATCGGGAATAGACCGGAAGTAAAGTTTCACAGACCGGAAGTTTACAGGAAAGTGAGTGAGTGAGTGACACAATAGGTTACTACCTTATGTATGCAACATTCTAGTTAGACATTAGACTGATAGATTGAATAGTGCCATTTCATGTTGTCATACACGAAGTACTACGCTGATCATTTGCATATTCGACCCCTCACAAAAATATACTACGAATATCAAATGTTAACTACGAATATATTTTGAAAATGTATACACTTATATTCAGAGATGCTTCGTCTTTCTACTTCTTTGAACCAACATTTCAAGTTATTTCGAAAAATTACGAAAAAAAGAAGGGATTATTTAAAAACAGCCATTTAAGTATAGTATAAAGAACGAGAGAGAGTGTTTTATCGGATATAAAGATCCGAGCCGTAGGCGAGGATCTTTATACCGATAAAACACTCTCTCTCGTTCTTTATACGGCTTAAAAAAACCCAACACATATTAGAGTAGTTCTCTAAAAGAAATTCAAAAATATCTTCATTTATCTTGGAGAAAATCGAGGTTAAAGTTGATGTAAATTAGGCCGAATCTTTATCAGATATAAAGACACTCGTCACGGTGGCGATTTTCATTGTGTTTGCCTTATGAATTATTAATGAGTTTTTTAAGGTTATTTCAAAAGCTTTCAAAGTCATCACTTTAATAACACAATATAAACAAAAACAGTAATGAGACAGCACAAACATCTTGATAAACATCATATATAATATGTATCCTTTCATTTCATACCTCCATTAATCAGTAAATATTCCTTCCTGACCCCTTCACTGTTATTAATGTATTTTATTGATCATAACTGAAACAAAATTATTGAGTCCTAACAAAACATTATTCAATTTCTTGGTGTTAAAGTTTTTCGCCATTCAGGTAAACGTGTAACTTCTTCTCTATATCAAAGTAAAACCACAAATTCATCTTGCGCTGATTGTCAATTTGCTGTAAAATCCAAATTATTTGTTGAATGTGTTTGCGGCCAACAATCCAATAGATCGACGAAATAATCCACTTTTGAGCTAGTTCAGGCACACATCCATTTCCAACGAGGAAAAGATAAATCTTGAAAAACATTCTTCATCACGCATTGGCTTTTTCCAAAATATAAGTCTATAGTTCTCTGGCCAAAGACAAAGAGCATAAAATACTTCTCGATTCAAACATTCCAGAAGTTTACATCTTTCCTCCAATATCTCCTGCTTAGTTAGCGATTTCGCATGGGCTAAATATTTTCTTATTGAGTTCAAATCCATTTCATTCTGACAATTCTTCGAATTCTTTTTAGTTTCAAGTCACATTGGACAATCATATAATTATAAAATGACATACAACCCAATTACTACTGTCAATCAAACTCACAACCGGGTCCTTTCATCTGTTAAACTTTGTCATGATCATGTAACACCTTCCATTGATTCTGAAAGCAGACTAATGATTTATTTTTGCAGACAATATCAATCGTCAAGCCATTGATTTGTCAAACAATCATAAACCATGCATAACTTGTCTGGAAAACAACAAATAAATTCATAACCAATAAGGTTACACCTATGATTTTAGATTGAACAATAGGGTTATATTATTTAATAGGCTAATTTCTGTTCATTAACAAAACTTTGGTGATAAATGCATTCAAAAAACGGCGGATCACTTCCATCCTCTTATTGTATTAAGTTAATTAATGAAAATGTTGTGCGAGGTTTAACAAAAGCGCACACACTTGTGCCAGTTCATTGTTCTTTTTAGCTAGTCATTTTTTTGATTTCCAGTGCATTTTTGCCGTCATTTCATAAAGGTTGCGTTTATATGCGGTGACAAACACTCACTCATTGCAAAGTCTTCCCAACACAAATTATATTATTTATTACCACTGGTGATTTGTCAAGACAAATCAAGACAATATCTGCACTTCTATTGGTCAATCAACAAACGTTGCATCATATGAACATTTTGTGTTAAAAATCCAACATCACTTTGCTGGACTTGCTTCTACATCAAAGATGGCTGAAACAATATCTATCAAAAGCTTCAAGAATGCGAAAAAATTGATGTAGATTGGAATCTTCTTCCACCGAAACTTTACGAAGTAAGTATATAGAAGTTACCTATTTACAATAGTTCAGAATAATTAATGCATCTTTTTAACACTACGCCACTGTAGTGACACTGTTTCTTCTTATGTCACAGCTACACATTTCAGATTTCTTGACTATATACTACAATAAATTTAGTTTTCTTGTTCAAAAACTGACGCGCCAGTTGTCTTTATAAAGAAAAACTTATCATGAAAAAGATTGTTTGTAAGCAAATGAGCTACAAACTTACTGCAACGGATCAAGTATACAGGGTTAAAGAAACTCGTCAATGATTTGTTGAACAAAACTTATAAGAACTTTTTACTACATTTCGTAGCTGTAATCAAACATCTATAACAAACTCTGAATGTAACTTGCTTAGACTCAAATTCCTTCATGAGCCTTTGAATTTATCACTCGTAGCCAAAGTTTAGTATGTTTTAACTAGTTCTGTTCTTGGAAGACTGCACGCTGAACCCTGTTTCATTCTCTTGGAATTAACGCGGCCCGATTTACTTGGAACGATCATCAAATCCTGATATGAGTTTTGTTTTTACATTTCCTTTATTATTCTAAAAATTGGCCGACACAACTACAAAAGATTTTTGCAAATCGGACCGATTTCTCTATCCCGGACAAAAAACGGGCCGACATATTGTGCCATCTAAACTGTCAGTTGCTCTGCCAATTATTGCACATATGACCAAATTCTCAATGAACTTGAATAATCCTAATCACACTTAATTACTGTGTTTCAATTTTCATCTTGTTTTGTAATTTTTGCTTACTTTAGGTGTGCAGGTGCTTGGCTAAAGGCATCAAGCATACAATAACGACAGTTCTTCTAGGATTACTGGTTTCTTTCTGTGCACGACACAGTGAAATTGCTGTAGATGCAAATTGGAAGGAGCCGGTAATAGACGACTTTCAAAAATGGCAGGCTCATTGTTCACGATAACGAGGCCAGAAAGGCCTCCAAAATCAACATCACATCAAATGATTCTAAATATATAAAAATTATCCTTTAAAATGCACATAAAATAGGTATTTCAAAAGGAAAAGGAACACATCGTCTTTGATAGCAATAGAAGTGCTGTCACGCTTATTTTCTGGTAACAAGGCCTTTGTGGCCTCGTTCTCATGTACTAGGCTGCTATTTATGAAAGTCGTCTATAATCTGGATAGCAATTGCCCTTGGAACAGGTAAATAGTCATATTAGTCTTTCATAATAAGAAAGTTAATCTAAACTTTACTGCACCGACGATCACAATTAGATTCATTTCAATGTTGGAATGGTTGATAAGCAAAATAGGGTGTCCTTTTGACTGGCAAAATTGAATAAGCCTTCACAGGCACATTTTTGGCTGCATGATTTAACTTCCAGTAGAGCGACGCATAACTAACAATAAAAGGCACCTTAAAGGTGCATATATCAGATACCATGTATCTACTGAGTGCGTGATCGAAGTATATAGATATATTTTTGACAATATGAAATACGTTGCAAAAGAAAAACACTAAGAGTGATGAAATATTTGATGGAGTTGGATAGGCCAGTTTGTTATTACCTTGAATCTAGAGAATCTAAACGAATATTGCACAGACATCAATAATGAGTTCCACTCTTAATATTTTGGTCTCCTGCTCGGAAAAACTTAAGTCATATTTTAAACAATGTTTTTACGTCCATCAATAGACACATTTTGCATACACATGTGTCATAGGTTTTGAAAAAGGAATAATTATTGCCACTAGATACAAAAATACTGCAGGATACTTCACTTCCGGTTTCCTTAAAAAAACTAAAACTTCAAAACAAAGTGCTCTGTTGGCATTTTAAAGTAAACTTCAAAGTATCCTAACAATGGGCCATTATTATTTGTCAGTATCTTGTCAGTATCTTGAAAATCATATTTTCAAGATATCCATGACATATACTTTTCATTTCAGTTCTTAGCAAAGCCCTATGCATTATCCAATAAAACTCGCGGAAGGATTAGGGAAGGGTCAGGGAAGCATAATAAGGAAGGCCTACACATAACACAGTCAAGTAGCCTTCCTTGCACGTCCTTTCTGTTAACAGGGAATTGTTTTTCTTGTTTACCCTTACCAAGATTTGTTATACAAAATGTATATTCTTTCTGTACAAAAAGTATACAAAGTAGTGAGTACATTTGTATACAATATGTATACAATTGTACATCGAAATGTATACCTTTAGTATGCACAATTTCGGACTCATGTGTATACATTTTGTATACAAAAGTGCTTCATTTGTATACTTTAAGTATGCACAATTTGGGACTCATGTGTATACATTTTGTATACAACAAATTGATACAAAATCTATACATCCAAAGTTTATGTATACAATATGTATACATGCACATATAAACATATTAGGAAATTACTTACCTGCAGTCGACTAGCTTGCATATCCAGTAAATGTATGTATATTGATATGTATGTGCCTCTAAATAATATTGCAATTCTAAAGAAACTCAGATATATTGAGACAAACTTTGTCTTTCTTAATATTTATTCATGGATATGGCATAAAAACTGGAACAATAATTATAAAAAAATAAAAGTAATAAATATTTAAAAATGGATATTCCTGGAGCCGGTTGTACAAAGGCTGGATAGCGCTATCTACCGGATAAATCTGTATCCAGCAGATAAAATCCATACAAGTTGTATACAGTGGATATAACACTTATTTGGCTTTTTACAACAGGCTCCTGATATAATGTATTATATTTAAATGCTATTTTATTATAACTAGAAAATTATTGATTTTTAAAAAAAATGTTAGTTGATGTAATATAACATGATTTCACAAATAGGCCTTTTGCAGCACGTGGGAATGAGTGCATTTTGGAGGGAAAAAACAATGGTTTCCAGCTAAGAGGACATTGAAATTCTTTCTCTTGCCCCCCAAATTGAGTTGCATTCCACATGCTACAAAGGGCCTATTAGCTAACTTAGGTAATTATTGATTAAAAATCATATATCAATCAGATTCAAAATAATTATTGCAGTACTTAAATTTAGCTAATGCGTGACGCTTTCTCCAAAATGGTCGCTGCTCATTAGCATTGGAACTTTCTAATTTTTTGCATAGTTAATTGCTAAGAAAGACATGCATGCATACACTTTAGTATTTCAAATTACTTTTTTGGGAAAGCGCGTCTATTAATGCAAGGGGTGCACATTTCTGTAGAATAATATTATCAATTAATATCATCAATATTATTTAAATATATTATTATTATCATTATTATACATGTATATTTGTGAAAATTATATACCAATTTCCATACACCAATTCAGTGGTCACAAAAAACATCCGAGCAAGGCTTCAGGGTACAATTTGGACTAATCCTTTTTGTATAAGCCAGCTCAGAGTTGAAGAATCGTTTTTAGTGTGCATGTGATTTTATCCTGAACTTCTCACCTTTTTTTTAGACCTTTGGTTTTTAATCAAACAAATGAAGGTGAAGATATTCTGGATAAAAATGCATGCACATTAGAAATGATCCTTAAACTCTGAACTGGCTTATACCCTGGAGTCCGATCAATGCTTTGTTTGTGACCCCTGAATGCATGTGTGGAAAATGATGATCATGCATCCTAAAGTGATTTTCCTTTGCCCGTGGAAAGAAGAAAATGGGACCTATGTACGTTTGTACATGTGAATAAAGAACAAAAGAAACAATAGGTTTAGAGGCTACTACTAACTATTAGTTTGCCTATTCTTTCATGGGTGAAGGAAAACCATTCTGTAAAAGATTTTCAATAATCTCTGAATACACAATTAATTTTCCTTCATTTTTGTACCAGCTTCTCTTGAATGAAGAGCTGATAGTTTATTACGCAGGCTTACTTTAATGGCTGACTCTGTGCATTGCCTGTGTTGTGCCATAGTGAAATCTGGAGGGGATAAAAAAAACAGCTTCAATTGATGGTTTTATAAGTAGCTATAAAAGCTAAAGATATACTAACAATGATATACTGATGAAATAGGAGGAATAATTATAATATGGGGTCAGTTCTTGAAAGTGTGTCATGATTAGTGCTAATGAATAAAAAGGGCTTTTACTTAGTGGTTATGATCCTAGATTGGAGCTTTATAATCAGCCAGCTTTCAGAAACTCAGCATTTCTAAACTCACTGTTCTATCCTTTTAATCGATTGCTTCAACTGTGATTAAAAACAAACCAATACTGTAATATATCTTATTTAGAATAGCATGAAATATTATTTATACACTACAGACTACAATACACTACAGACTACATAGAAGCCATTAAAAATATTTGACAAATAAAAATTAATGTAAAACAAGATTGTGTATGATCGAGGTTCTATTTAAGCTCTATAAATACTGCTGGTATAGAGCCAAGGTGATTATGCAGTGCACTCTTATATCAAATAAAAATAAATTTTCAGTGAGAGAAACAGGAATAGCCTCCAGTGATCTGGCATAAAGACAGGGCTATTATTTGCTTTACATACATCAATATTAAGAGTTGTCAGTAATTTAAACGATATATACTTACAAATTATGCTTTCAAGGATTTCTTTATCGATGGCTTCTTTACCATTGGCTCCCGTTAAATTCCTTCCAATAAGCTCATTGTTTTTATAAAAAACATTGAGCAAGTAGGCAGCACATGCTGATGGAGTCTTTCTTCTTGATGCTTGTTCAACAGCCACTGGGTAGACAAAAACCTGCGGGGTAGCAGGTGTTAAAGGAATCATCTAAAAAAATATAACAAATACAGTTAAATAAAAGTAAATAAACAACCAATAGATGATAACAGATAAAAATATATTTGATAACAATAAATAGATCCCCTTTACAAGATAAAATCTTGCAAGCAATTTGTTATCATCTTCATCATCAGCATTATTATTATCATCATCATCAGTACAATGTAGGTGAGATGTCACTATCAAATAGCAATACGCCCTTTGCAGCTAGAGGTCATGTGACCTTATCTCCCCTAAATTAAGCAGCATCATTAAAATGAATTCTAGAAATGAAAAGAGCACCTCGAAATTAGTAAAAAGTATAAATTTTCAGGTCATGAGATGTCATACAAGCATAATGACGGCTTGTTCAAGCATGCCTTGCTCTCCAGTGCATTTTTCCAAACAAATCTTAAGAAATTATCTAACATTATATTTGCTGCCATCTCTCATGTTGTTTCTTTATTGAGCTAAAACTTTGCACTTTTACTAATTTCGAGGTACTCTTGCCATTTCTGGATTTCAATTTAACTAGCTGCTTGCATGATTTAGGGGAGATGAGGTCACGTGACCTTTAGCTGCAAAGGGCCTATATTAAGTCAATTTAAAATATGCATACCTGAAATCTGCTAGCTATCAAATTGTTGACTTTTCCAGGTCTTGGTGGCTGAGTTGCTGTAACATAATCAAAATATATCTAAGTATGTGACCATCATGTAGTTATAAAACATGTATAATTATTTTGTCTGCCTACTAGTTGGAGGTCTGACTGTCACAAACAAGATTGACCATCAACAGCTATTAGTAAGAATATTTCATGTATGTTAAAATTTGGCAAAATAACTTACAGTAAGGGTGTGCCAACATAAAATGGCCCATTGCTAAGGGAAATTAAATTAACTAATTAAATTCATGTATACCTTTGTTTTCAAGTAGCTCCTCTATCTTTGCACGAAGTTCAGCATTTTCTAATTTCATTTTCTTGCAAGATGTACACTGATCATCAAGTGTATACGTATGTGTGTTATCCACAGCTGACCTTGACAGAAATGTTGACCTAGGGCTCTTTCCCCCTGTTCTAGGGTGGAATTGAATCTGAGGGGTGTGTCTTGCTATCTGTCTTGGCTTGTTGGTACTAAGGGAACTTAATGGTGTTGTGACAAGAGCTGTCAGCTGAGGAGGAGGAGGGGTGTGTCTTGCTATCTGTTTTGGTTTGTTGGTACTAAGAGAACTTGGTGGTGTTGTGACAAGAGCTGTCAGCTGAGGAGGAGTTTTCTTTGCTTGTTTACCAGTATTCAAATGCACAGGTGTTGATGGTTCTGTCTCAGGCAACTCTGGAAGTGGTGTATATTGTTGAAAGAAAACATCATCATCATCCTGTTCCTCTTCACTAGAAGAAAGAATTGCAGAGCATGACTGGATTATGTTCTCATCAAAACTCTCTTGCTGCGATGTTGGTGTGTTAAAGCTGACAGGGTTGTCATTGACTGCATTAGACATTCTTTCCAGCAGACCATCTATTCTTGAGGTTACTATACCCCTTGATTTCTCTTTCGCTGTAGCTCTTTCTTTGGTCTTTGTCATTTTGTCACTTTGTGTGAGGGGTTGGGTTACATTTTCTTTATTGTTTTGTGTTTTATTTCCTTTTTTCTTTGTCTTTTCTTTTCCATTTCTCTTTTCTTTTGAGGAAGTCTTTTTGGAGAGCTGAGAAGAATCCTTTCTTGCTGACAGCCTTTTTGGACTTCTTCCCCCCAGTTAGCACTTGCATCTTTTTAAGGAGTGTATCTTTTTCATCTGTATACATAAAACATTTAATGGAATTATTTCATCTCTCACCATGTCTATTGATATCAATATTGATATCTGTTTCAAATGTGGAATGTATGGGTGCATACATACCACAGCGATCTATTATGGTGCAATCATAGAATTGCCCATCATCATACTGAGCAGTTAAAAGTCCACTTTCACTCCTTGTGATAAATTTGTCAGAAAGGACTTTGAACACACCGTCATCTAAAAACTGGACTAAAACAAACTCTGAAAAAATAAAAACAAATAAATAAATAGCTAAAACAAAAGATTAAAATTCAGAAAACTTTGAATTACAATATTTCTTTACAAGTAAGTGATTTTTTACCAGAGCTGAGAACTGGCCACTGCAGATTCCCTGGTTTTTATTACATTATCAGTACAACTGTTACGAGCTACTGACGTTAAATAGTTTTACTTAATTTTCATAAAGCTCATTGGAACTCATAGTTATCATATATTCCTATGTATCATTCTTTTAGCAAGTTATGAATATGCAAATATGATAACTAAAATGCTAGCACTTTGACTTTTCCCTTTCTCAGTAAATCCCTGACCAGAAAAAAACGAAGTGTCTCCGTGTCCGGCAGCCGGACGTTTAGTCACTTCGTTTCGAAAAACTCCGTGTCCGGCAGTCGAAATATTTTTAAAAAAGTTATGACCAATCCGTGATTCTAATCAATTAAAACCTTGCTATCTTTGTGGAGATTTCTAAAAGCTTTAAAAATACTGATTTGATGTTCTGTTGGAATTATTTATCTGCGCTCATCTCTCGATCTGTACCAAGACGTCGACACTTAGAAAATTTTGGAGTGCAACATGCACTTGACTGCCGGACCGAAGAAATTCAAAATACTCCGTGTCCAGCAGTCGATTTTTTTTTGCCAAAAACTACTTGAATTTAGTCCAATTGAATTTCAATCCCTTTGGTTGGAATGCAAAAACACTTTTGAAGAACTAGTGCAGCAAGTCATTAAATCAAATACAGAATAGCGACTTGTAAGAGCCAGACTGCCGGACAAAGAAAACCAAAATACTCCGTGTCCGGCAGTCGATCTTTTTACTTCAAAAACTCTTATAGTTCTACACCTGTAGCGCGAAAAAGTATCATAACATCTAAAAAAAGATTTCGGGCTGAATTTGCAACATTTATGCAAGTTCTGGAAGAAAAAATCGACTGCCGGTCACGGAGTATTTTGGTTTTCTTGTCCGGCAGTCTTAAATTGACTAATATTCAAATAATTGCCAAATAAATACATTGACAGCGAGTGAGAAGTATTTTAACATCTAAAGAAATAAATAAATGGACTAAATTTATGAGATTGTTCAAGTTTTTGGAGAAAAAGATCGACTGCCGGACACGGAGTAGTTTTGGTTTTCTTTGTCCGGCAGTCTAGCTAGTTTATAGCAGACTTATCGAAAACATTTACTGTTCGCATACCTTCATCTTCATAGCGGGTAACTGCTTTTTTTTCACGTTGATTCATCTCAAGTACATGCAGAGAAGAGAACACCAAACAGACAAACAACCTCGAACTAAGACAACTATAACGGCCCGCGGTCGCTCTGTCCTAGCTCGTGCCTCTCGTACCTGGTACAAATTTTCGCGCCGGTTTTCATGATATCTGATACATTCGGTTCTCGTACCCAGAGCTTCTCGATAAATTTGCACAGTCACGTGAGTGAAAATGGCGGACGGTTAGTTCAGTGGAAGAAGTTGCCATCTCTTGTTGTGGAAAGTTTACATGATGACTTCAACATCAAAAGATACCAGAAAAAATTCGAATGTGAAGCGAAGGGGCAACTACAGTGATCACTTGTCACAACCGACGTTGAAAGCTCCTAAGTCGACGTTTTATCGAGAGATAAAAAAGCCAGATGGACCATCTGATAGTTTGGAATGCCAAGAACTCGACGAGCATGATCCTAGACCTACTATCCAACTTGTTGAGAATACTGTTGATCGTGCTTGTGCAAAACGAAGAGGCCACTACAACGAACACTTGTCGCAACCAACAATGGAAACTCCTAAATCGTCATTCTATGAAGCAATTAAAAAGAGTCGTGGGCCTATCTTATCTGAAAGTTTGGAAAATGAGGAGCATTTTATGCCTGAAGGGGATCAGGAACTTGAAGGAAATACTATCAGTGATGATAACTACGACGAAACGTTTTCGACTGAGGGTGAATTAAGCAGATCAGATGAGGATACATACAGGGAATTATGGAATGACGTTCAAGCCCTTTCAATGGATGATCTATTGGATCAGAGACATGATGAGCGTGACCCTTCTATTAAGTTTGCTGATGATAATGAAGATGACTTTGAGATATCAAATAATACTGAAATACCAGAAGATTACTCGTACTCAGCTGAGTCGTCGCCTCTGTTTGAGGGAGCTAGAATTACTCTTGCTGTCAGTTTGTTGCTTATAATAAAATATTCTATGCGTCACAGCATTACAGGAGTGGCTTTGGCAGACCTGTTGCTGCTCATTCAAGCTCATCTTCCCTTACCAAATATATGTGGAAAATCAATATCAACTCTTCATAATTTTTTCAAGAAATTAAGAAACCCAATAGAATACCACTATTATTGTACATCTTGCTATGAGTACATTGGTACAAGAAAACAAGATCACAAACATTGTACAAACAAACACTGCTTGAAGGACTTTGGTACTAAAGACTCACTTGGATACTTCATCGTGGTCCCATTAATCACTCAACTACAAGCGCTTCTTGCAAGTAAGCTATTTCTAATATGATTTATACTGAGGTCACGTCATGCTGAAGAAGTGCCAATTTACATATATAGGTCTCCTTGGGTCTAACCTGATTCTGTTTTACTTGAGAAATCTGTAATATCGAAACATATACATTTTATACCAGATTCACAGACTAGACCCAATATACCAGGGTAGTTAAGACACAGGGTGGGAGCACCAGAAGCACTCTTGAAATTGGAGTCCAGCCCTATTTTTACTTCAAAAGAAAGTTATTTGGCATTTTTTTTTTCTTTTCTAATGCCAGCTCCAAAAGTAGTAAGCTTAAGAAAGCCAATAAATAATTTATTGGGCAGGCTTTCTTATAAAGCTTACTAGTTTTGGAGTTGACATTAGCTACTTGAATATATTATGATGTATATAATGTTCTTGTAATTTAAGGTGAAGAAATACCAGATTTACTGACATACCCATCCAAAAGAGTGAAGAAACAATTGGAAAATTTGGAAGATATTTATGATGGTAGACTTTACAAAAAACATTTTGGTCCTGATGGATTCTTCCATGGCACAAGTGATGCTATCAAAAAAGAAGAGATCCATCTATCACTCCAAATTAATACAGATGGTGTCTCTCTCTTCCGCTCCTCAAAGTACAGTGTCTGGCCTGTATACTTTGTCATAAATGAGCTACCTCCAAAAGTCAGGTATTTTTTACATTAAATTTGGAATTAATGTTCATTTGTACATAAAGTATATTATTATAATAATCAAAAGCAAATATTACTATAAATTATTTTGTGCTTGACAGTTGATATATGCAATGACAATATGCTTTAGTTTTTATAGAATGAGAGGTTTATTCAAGCACACTACAGAAAACAATTATTATAAACAAAATGGTGTGTTTGTGTTAAAATAGTACTACTTAGAACTGTATCCATTCATATTTTACAGTCACATGACTCTATAGTATTTATAAAATTATTACTATTTTTTCCTTTTCTTGCTCATGTCATTATTTTACTTGCAGAATCAAGCGGAAGTATAGACTATTTGTTGGACTCTGGTTTGGTCAACAAAAGCCACTTTTTCAAACATTTATGCAACCCTTTGCAGTTGCATTGAAGGATATGTTCCATAAAGGTATGTAGATAACAATTATTATTATTATTATCTTAAATTCTAATGTATATAATTTGATTTTTTAATTTAATCCATTTTCACTGCATTATAACATAAGCATACATATATACAAAAGAAAAACTAATCAAAATAAATAAAAACAAATAACTACTAATTAGAAAAGGATGCAGTGGGGAAGGACTAGAAGGGAACATAGGATCCATTCGAGCTTATATTTTTTGCATTTTAAGTGTACATTTTACTAAAATTTGCTCGTTTTTCTTCCTTCCATCCTTATAATGATCAGTTTGGATTGATGACTCTCACATATGTATACTTTTGTACAATTATGATTATGTCCTGCTAAACTATGTTTTATACAGTGCATTGCTAAAATTCTTGTGAAAATATTATTAATATATATGAATGACTGTATTCTTGAAAAAATGAATTTTTTTACTATGTAGCTAGTTAACAATTATTCCACGAAATCGAGTTGTGCATGAGCTGATAGCCAACGAGGCTTTTGGAATTTTATTTTTACTTTCAAGCCATTTTCGAGCTAAAGCTATTTTAAATTGTCAAAAATTTCGTCGCCATTTTGTTTTTCTCTACTCACGGGATATGAGCTGATAGCCTAGTAGTAGAGTAGCCAATCAGCGCGTGCATTTGCTCATATCCATTGGTTGTGAATATAATAATACATAATGTTCACTGTGTTACATTTATATGTACATTTTGTTTAAGGATTGCCAGTAACAGTACAAGAAAAAGAAAAAAAACTCAGATGTATTTTACTGTTTGGGACTTTTGATGCACCCGCTAAATGTTTGTTCCAACATTTTTGTCAGTTCAATGCTTACTATGGGTGTCCATATTGTATGAATCCAGGAGAAACAGTAAAGACAAGTGCAAGGGGACACACACTTGTATATCCTTTTGATGTGACCAATTTGAAGACTGGCCATGATATTGAAAGAACTCATGAACAAACACTGAAGTTTGCAGCTACAGCAACTAAAAAGACTGCTGAGTGTGGGGTAGAAAAAAATGAAAAAGGTGTGAAAGGTTTCAGCTGGTGTGCTGTTATCCCAAAGTTTGACATAATTAGGGGCTGTGCAATAGACTACATGCATGGAACCCTACTTGGAGTTGTAAAAATGCTTCTCACATTATGGCTCAACAAGTCCCACAGTAAACAACCCTGGTCTTTGAGTAGTCAAATAGCCAAGCTTGATTCCAAATATTTAAAAATGACACCACCTGCCTGTATTACACGTCTCCCAAGAAGTCTTGCTACTAACTTTGGACACTTAAAAGCCTCTGAACTCAGAACATTTTTGTTGTTTTATTCAATTCCATGTCTTTATGGTTTATTGCCTGAAATATACTTTCAACATTATATACTTTTGGTTGAAAGTGTATATCTACTCCTTCAAGAGTCAATTTCACTTCATGATGTCAAAAAAGCTAGTGCTCTTCTGAAGCACTTTTGTCTAAAAATTGGAGAATTGTATGGCCCACGATATGAAACATACAATGCACATTGCTTACTACATATGACAGAAAGAGTCTGCGATATGGGGCCACTGTGGACCCATTCATGTTTTGCATTTGAAGATTTCAATGGTGAGCTGAGAAACATGTTCCATGGGACACAGAGTGTTGAAGAGCAACTTGTGATGGCTGTAAGCATCCAACAAAAAATTCCTTTGCTTACCCCTCTTTTGACTGAAGGATCCATTGCCAAAGAATTGTTTGACAAAATGGATAATAAGATTCAACCACATATACAAAAGGAAGCTATTGGTGATGGGTCCTTCAAAGTAGGGCCTTTTAAAGTATCTGAATTATCCTTGCAAGAAAAGATAGCTGTAGAGTCACTAATTGGACCTGTTTCATCAAAAGTACACACATTCCAAAGAGTAATGCTTCATGGCAATCAAATCTTTCATTGCCAAAACTATAAAATGATGACAAAGAGAAACAATTACACTATACAATACAGTTCAAACTCTATCCTGAAATCTTCTACCTATGGACAAGTTCAACACTTTGTCACCTGTTATTCTACCTGCCTGAATCCCACCTCCTGTTCTGATTCATGTGCATGCAAGGTGCCCCATCATTTAGCAATGGTCCTACCTCTCAGACAAAACAAGGACTTAGTTTTAGCAAATGACCAATATACCAATGCCAAATTGAGTCATCTGATCCCAGTTGTAAAAGACTTATCTCTTAAGGCCATAAACATCCATCAGATTAACAAACTATGTGTATATATTCAATGTGAGAATCATGCCTTTGTTGGTCTATTTCCAAATCATTATGAGAAAGACTAATGGCATGTCCTAAGGTGATTCCATCGAAAAAGAAAAAAATTCTAGAATTTCTTGGAACTCAGATCAAAGGTACATTGCAGTTTGAACTTTCAAAAAAATGCAGAAAAACTCTTCTCGCTTTTGTGCTGCAGTGGCTGGATATTATGTGAATTTACGATTTCATGTTGATTCTACAGCATCAAGCAAATATTGCCCAGAACTTCAACAATGCATAAAACATCCATAGAACCATGTTGCACAAAATTATTAATCTTTATATGTACAATAAAAATATTGATTTGACAAACAACTATGGTTGCAAAATCATTCAAGGGCATCAAAAATGTGGACTTGATCAGAATGTATAGTTGAGGTATATTGTTTCTGGAATTTTGTTATACATAGATTGTACATCAGAGTCTCTCTATACTTCTATGTCTTTTATTGTATATTTCATGTATACATCAGATATACAAACATCAGTGGTTGTATATATTTTGTATATGTAGTATATTTGATGTATACTGTCTCATTTCTCTCTGTATACATTATGTATACATCAGAAATCTTTAATATTGATGATTGTACAGTTAATGTATACAACAAATATACAGACTGCAAAATTTGTATATTTGATGTATACATTTTAGCCCAAAATGTATACATTTTGTATAACAAATCTTGGTAAGGGTAACTATCAAACTTCAAACATTTTTCTCTAAGCCATTTGATGATTTAGTGATTCTCAAGAATATCTGACCTCTTTTTGTAGTTTCAAATAAGTTCATTCGAAATATAAAGCCGACCATTCATTATTAGATTGAAAAAAAAATTAATGAAAATATGCTGTTTTGTGTTCTGTGGAACATATTCGCTAAATGGAAATACTTCCCTTCTTTTTTCCAGTTATGTCAATTAACTGAATTATGATCATTTTAACAAAAAGTTTACTCTGTGTACATGAGAATGAGAATTCTTGATTTGTTAAATACAACTTAATTCACACTTGTGTCATTCTCCATGCATGTAATTCCTTGAAAGAAACTAGGTACATACAATTATATAAAAATAAGGTACTACCCAATAATGCACTACCATTTAAACAAATAAAACCAATTGTTGTTGAATAAAATGTATTGAGCAAGATAGCTTTATCATTTGCTTTAGAGTTTGTATATGCTTATTAACCATTAAGATGTCTCCTGAGAATAATAATAATAATAATAATAATATTTGGCAAACTTACACAATGTTACTATGACATTTATTAAAATATTTATTATTTGTATATTAGTAACATTTATTCACATCGTATTTTATAACAAATAATACTGAATTATGCTAGAGTGCACACACTTAATCCATAAAACATAAATAGTACAAAATAATGCTAAATTATGGCAATTCCTTTGTTTCCTATTATCTAATCAACACTATTTAGTAGTAATTAGTAGTGTTTGTTTCATGCATTAAGTGCATGCACTCTACATTGATAAAGACTAAAAGTATTCAAACTGGTGGTAAATATTATTATTGGCTTTTACATGTAGATCTGCTTTAATTCTAAAAGTACTACTGTATACTTCATATCCTTGAAGTGATGGCTAACATACAGTATCCTAGCAACTCTTACATATACATATTAACAACTCAAACTAGTCCCATTGCGAATCTTACATTAAAGCTTTTTATATAGAAGGCAATTATAGCACATATTTGTAATTTTTATCAACTCCATTAATTTGTAGTACTTGTGCAAATATTCAATTCAGCATTTGGATAAAGAACCACTAAACTAAGTAATATTTTTCATTTTAATTTAGGAAGATGTAAAAGTGCCTTTCACATTTTTTTTTGAAAAAAATAATAGAAGATATGGAAAAAAACACTTCATGAAAGGCAGTTTAGAAGGACAGACTTGCTGCTGACCAACTGTACCTGGGAAAAATTTGGTGACAGATTGGCCTGTGCAGGTGGTTGGCAGTTAGGTCTGTTTGATGAACTGGTGTCCTTCTCAATGATGAATATGTATTCATCACAAAGGAACCAGGTTTCAGAGACAAAGGGGGGATCAGACTTCCTTCAGATGTATTCAGGAAAATTCAAAACAAGAGAAACTGGTAAGTTTTGTTTTTACATACTTTTTATACTTACTTTCAAGCCCATATCATACCCTCAGTTGCAAAAACTACTCTATTTTTATTCAGATACAATATGTATGTACTGTATATCATTATGATACCATTATAATTATAAAAACGTTCATCATACCTGAACAGGATTGTATGTTATTGCTTCAGCTTTTTCCATGTTTGCCGGTAATAATTTGTTGTATCAAAGGTATTGTTAAGGTAATCTATTCCTATTTCTTTTTATGATTTCTGTTATTTTTCAGATCCTAAATCAACAGTGTTTGAATTTTAAAATCATGTAATTTTTGTCATTCTCACAATCCTCTAGTAACTATATTTAAAGCTAGCTTTGAGCAAAAGCATTTGCATTGCATAAGCACAGAGCAGGTGGGAAATTTTTAAAAAAATATGTGGGCTCTGGGTAAGAGATTGCTGGGGGCTACCTGCGGCAAGAATGTAAACAGTATGGCTCCCAGTTTCATTAGACTAGTTTTTTGTATATTTGTATAATCTCAATGTATTTTGCTTCCTCCACAGCTTGCAATTGTGTAGTTTAAGGTACAAAGTTCCTGAATCATCAAAGGATATTAGGCTCTATGCTAAAATTTTGCCCATTTGTTTGGGGGTTTCACATGATAAACACAATGGAACGTATGTGACATTCATGTTCATGTTTCCCATTTTTGATGACTAAAAAACAGCTCAGGCAATTTTCAAAAACATGTTTTTGAGAAAAGTAGCTTATATGGATCACAGCTAGAGATGAACCTGTGGGATTTCTGTTTTACAGCAAAAGGCAGAATTTAAGATTAACGCTTAACAGTTTTGTATATATCTCTTCCAACTGGAGCACAGAAGAAAGCAATAAATTTAATAGCAACATCAATAATAGAAAATAAACTTGATCACGAATCATTTTTAGTAAGACTCAAAGGAAAAACATATATGATATGAAGTAAACAAAGATAAGTTTAAAAAGACATTACTTGTAATGTTACCTCAGAATAATGGTATTACACGATTTCAGTTTTAGGCATGTGCTAAATACAAAAATATTTTTTGTATAATAGGCAATTTTCAAGGATCATAATCAGTCCAAACTAATTAGAAAAAATAGCTAAATAACAAGAAAAGTCAAAGGATTTTTGGAGCAAATGTAAGAACGCTGAACTACATGCAGTTTTGAGAATGATGTTGAATCAGAGACCAAGACCATTGATGCCCAATTTCATTGAACAAAATCTTCATTTGTCTCTGGAAAATCTTAAGTTAAGTGTATGACAACATTTATATTATAGCCCATTATAATTTCAACAATTTCACTTACCATTGCAGATCAACAGTTTGTCCTACATAGGCCACATACAGTTTTATTGTCAGTAGACAGCTTGGAATGAATGTTAACAACACACAAAAAGTAGAAAGGTCGAGTTATCAGTGGTTTCTGTATTATACCAAATTAGTTGCAAGTGAGCCGCTAGAAATATCCAAGTGGTAAATGACGAAAAAAATAAGCTTCTTTGTATACAAATCCTTGAATTTTGAATGATTTATCAATTGAATTCATACTCTATCAAGGATTCTCCTCACTGAAGGACAACTATGAATTTTCTTCAAACCAAGATAATCTGTAGTACTTGATGAAGTAGCTTTGAGAGCTTTTAAAGCATCAAAATTGGATGTGAGAAAAGACATTTATACGAAAAGAGGATGTTTAGAAAGCTCAACATTCTATTCTATTCATTAATCATGTTGACCACTGGTACTCATTACTGTTTACATTTTTAACTTTCCTGTGTGCCACAGGAAGCCCCCACAACGCATGAGCAGACAAATTTCCCACCTGCTTATAAGCAGAGTAAAATGAACTACTATTTTGTGGAGCAAGTTTTATGGTAAGTTTTGCTTCAAAGCAAACAGATAAAAGACTCCAAGGTTTTACAGGTCATTTGCAACAGTAGCAAAAAAATTCATCAAGGAATTTTAGAATTATAGACCAATTTGGCAAATTTGTAGTTTTTAAAACGTGTTTATATCTCAAAGAATTGTAAGCTAGCAATGACAAATTACATGATTTTACTGCAATTTTCATAATTATGCAAACTCCGACCTTCAAACAGTCTGTTGGAATTTGGTTTTTAGCTTCTGCCCTCTTCAAACAAACAACCAAAAAAAAATACTCATGAAGATCCCTAAAAACCTATCAAATGACTTAATATGATCTTTAGACAATCTATAAAAGCTAAATATAATTTTGGTATTAGTTAAATCTATATATTTTTGATTTTTGATTTCGATTGATGGAAGCTAATTTGGCAAAAACCACTTGAGTGTTTGACATGTCTAAGTTTGCAGGATTTTGAAAATTGCAGTAAAATTCAATTGAGAATTTCGGATCCAAAAAAGTAAGAAAATCGATAAAATTTTTGTTGACTAAAAGCGCACATCAAAAGTGTCACCAACATGCCTACACACCTTCCTGAGATGTGTCCTCTAGATTTCTTTGGCATCTTCCTGAGATGTGTCCTCTACATTCTGAAATAGATTTCAAAAGAAAAAGTATCAGACTACTTTAAGTTTATTTTATTTGATGTATGTTTAATTTTGTCATGAAGCTACTACTTAAATCGCATAGTTATTCTTCGTAATGCTCTGCCTCTTGAAATCAAGAAATGTACTTGTCGTCTTTCAAAAAGAAACTCCATGTGCACTACAAATCACTCTTACTTTTAGCTTTTGATCCAGATCGAATAAGAACTTTTAAAACAATCTGCTCTAAATGCAGATCAATTAACACAGAAATTGTTTGCTGTCAATAGGATTTTTTTTCTAGATCTATATTGTAGTTGTATTGTTTATGTGTACACTGTAATTTATATGGAGCTTTGCTTGTATTAAAAAATAAATAAAAAAGCTTTACTTCCAAATTAAATGCTAGTTATGTTCTTGTATTAATGAGATTAATTAAGAAGCTATACGTTACAGCATTTCTAATCAGACAATATGAAACATGATTTTTATCTCTCTACTTTTCAATTTATATTTAAGATGATAGTTTTGTTCGTTTGGTCTCTTCAAAGTCGTGTTCCTACAGTGGAGGTAATTTCACATGATTATGTGGATCTTGGCATTATGTTAAAATGTTCTGTTAATTTTGTTTAAAACAATACATTTGGTGAGAGAATTTCCTTAGCATTTCAAATTACTACCGTTTTCAGTTTTGTAAAAGGAGGGGGACATGGGGTTTTGTGAAATTATACAATTGCAAGAAATTAAGTTAGAATGTTGGATTGAGGAATTGCAGAAAACAGTCATCTTGAACTCTACACAAATTTTGAGGAAGGTCCTTGAGATCTGAGGAGTCTTGTTGACACCAGATCTCAACTAATTGTGAAATCTTAGAATAATGATAATAAATAATGATGATGATGATGATGATGATGATGCTACTGAGGGTATGGGGTCTCAAAATACAAAAACCCTCCGTGGGGGGTATGGATATTTTCTGGAACTACACATTATCAATGCCTTCACATTGCTGAGCGGACTTGCATGAAAGGCCAGTTTTTTGGCACAAAAGTTGAGTTTCAAAATATCTTGAGTTCAGAAAAAACGATTCCTCAATTGTCCTGGAAGTTGTTTTCGCAGGATTTAGCCGAAGTTTAGTGAAGTAAACAATGAAATCGCGCGCCACAATGCGTCCTGAACTAAAAGCCGCGAGAAGTGGGGAAATGCTGGTCCATGATTGGTCGAAAAATGATATCTTCACAGATATCATTGATATCACCACTAGAAGCAGTGTTGATATGGATTTTACTATGTTGCTATCCGCCAGTATACCACTGATTGTCATATGATAAGTATACAATATTTTACCTGTCCGAGTTGCAGTGGGACTTGCATATTGTAGGTACTTCCTTCTAATTGTCTTTCTCTTCTTAGCTGTTCTCTTGCTAGCCGATCGTCGTCTTCCCTCCTTTTTTTGAGCTTTTTGCTCTCTAGTTGGTGGTGGTGTTTTCTCTCTGTCCGTAGCCGTTCTCTTTCTTGGCTATCATATTCTTGCCTTCGTTCATTGTCTAGATCCCATTGCTGCAAGTAGTCTTCCTGTCTTTGTCTTTGTGTTTGTCTTTGTCTTTGAGCTACACTAATTCCATCTGCTAATCCCATAAAGTAAGCAATGTCCAAGCCATCATTACTTGCTTCATTAATTCGACCAGGTTCTTGGGTGTCCTGTTTCAAAGATTTAATAGATTTCTGATGATTGATGGCCAAATTTCTCTTCTTCAATTTTGTTTTTTAACAGGTCTGAGATAATATTAATGCGTTTTTATGATCTTGCAGATTTCTCTCTTCGTAGAGCAAAGGATGTAATAATGATAAGAATTTCTATAAAGAGACAACCTGAGTGGAGTTTTAATTCACACTGCAGGTGTAAAATACCACTTAGCCTCAACCCCAAGACCTGGGACTTAGAGACTAAGCACTCTCTGCAAAATGAGGGTGGTCCCTATGACCACAGACGTTTGCATGCCACCCAGCACGTCTGGAATACCCAGATCTTTCAGGTACCCCTCAAGATTACTTCACACTACCCCTAGACAACCAACAACCAACGGAACCACCTTTGTTGACACCCGGTGTATTTTTCATATCTCCTTTGCAAGAGGAGAATATTTAGCAATTTTCTCCTCTTCCTTCACCACCACATTACAATCCCAAGGCACCGAGAAATCAACAAAGGTCCACTTACGAGCCCCCCAATTCAACACAGTAACATCTGGACAATTATGTTCGACTTCTTCCAACATCCCTTCTGCTCATCCTGCAACAATCCATTCACGTCCAAATGCTGATACAGCTTCACAGTAACATCTGGACGATTATGCTCGACTTCTTCCGACATCCTTTCTGCTCATCCTGCAACAATCCATTCACGTCCAAATGCTGATACAGCTTCTCAGCCAAAATCCCAGTGAGAAGCTTCCACATCAACTGTAAACATGTAATTTTAAATAAAATTTAAAATTATTTAAAATTATCACATCCTTTGTGCTATTAAGACCATTTGGAAACATGTAATTGGTCTGTAATTACTTGCCACTGTTCCTTTGGCACGATCCTTCTGAATCAGCACAGTCCTACCCTTCACCATCCAGTCTGGCACCTGTCCTCTAGTCAAACAACCATGTCAACTCTTTGCAATCATCCCATGCAAAGACCTGAACCCCTTAAACCAAAATCCCCTCACACCATCTGGACCTGGAGCTTTCCAATTAGCCATCTTCCGGATTCCACCTTGGACATCGTTAACACTAATACAAACTTCACCTTGCTTCGTCACATCACTCGTCCTATCCCTCACTTCTCTAAATCAACTAGCCTCGTCATTATGCCTCTCCTCCACCGACCAAATCCCACTCCAAAATAATAATAATAATAATAACAATACAATTTATAAAGCGCTTATCCAGTGCTGCTCTAAGCACTCTGAAAATAATATATAAAGGACAGAAATTACAGTTTAAAGGCTATTTTAAATAAGTGCATGAGTTTTTAAAGATGTCTTAAACGAAGACAAGCTATCACTGTTCCTGATTGTAATGCATTACAGAACACAATATCACAATATGCTGAAGTATAGTTGAACCTTTCCACAGTAGCCACCTTTGAGACATATTACATGGCTGTTGTGAAGTAACAGTTTTGAAATAGAGGTCACAATTTGCTTTCAAAACAGTGTAGTCTGGCCTCACTTATAAATCTTAGCATTCTATCATACCTGGATTGGAGGTGGATGGTCCTCTTCAATCTGGAAAAAAAAAAATATATATATATATTAATATTATATAAAACTGATATGAAACTCTAAGTAGTAATAAATGGTAGAGTACACTAAAAGTGTGCAATACTTTGCACTATTTAGTACTAAATAGCACTAATTAAACAATAGAAAACAATAGAATTTGCATAATTTAGCACTATTTAGTACTATTTATGTTGCACACTTTTAGTGTTTGTACTCTATAATTCAACTCCGTTATTTGTCTTCTTATATATTAATATATATATTACAAACTCGCAAGTCCATGCCCCCACAGAAATAAATACATGCTTAGCAACTTCTATGTAACCTGATATATGTAACCTAGCAACTAGTCTTTTTTAAATTTCCAGCAGAGGATAACCAAAGGTCATTTATTGTAAATTGCCTGATGAGTGTGGGTAAAACCAAACCATATATATATTTATGAAAATTTGAAAATTTCATCAAAAATACTAAACAAAGTGCTCGATGACAGCAAAAGCAAAAGCCTATAATAATTTAAGCACATGTTGCAATTTATGTCTGAATGAAAAATATATAATAATTTGCCAACCTAAGATTGCAACAAACGCAATGAACTTGTATCCATGTGTAGACACATACGAAGATACTTACTAAGATTTTATCAAGATAAAATGTAAATTGTCATGCATAGGTAACTGCAATGTCACAAACCTGTAACCTTATACTTAGCATCGTTAAAATTTGAATTTGTACTTTATGTAATAAATATCTATAGATATAGATATATAGTATGTAATATATATATAGAGAGAGAACGAAGTACGAGGGCTAGCACAAGTTCATTTTATTCTACAGATCTGTTTTGTGGTTGCCCACTCATCAGGATAATGATTACACTAATAGCATTTGTTTATATAGTGTCCCTTGGTTGTCACGCGTGGCTATGTGTTATTGAGCGTGAATCTGTTCGCGTGCTTGCATTTCGTTGCTAATTCAGCTCGGCTATTCAGCGTGGCAAGTTCACTGTGGCGTAAAATGTAGTATTTTTTGAGAGTACATAGTTTACATCTTTTAGTTTTGCTGGAGTATGATTTGGCCTTGTCGATAATTTTCCATTTTATCGAGTAGTTGGTCTGTGTTTTCTTTAATGACCATACGTGTTTACTTAGCTCGGTTTGGTTGCCATAAGCTTTGTTTTTAAATGATTGCTTGTGGTTTTTGTATGTTGTTTTAAACTCTTGTTTTAAACTCTGTATATATATATATATGTATATATATATATATACGTTGGATTGCAGAAAGGTTGTAGTCTACATTTTACACAAATATCTAATTTATTCAGTATGCTAATGAGATGCAATTTGTAAAGACGCGATCACAACACCCAAAATATAGTTCTTGAATATCTGCTAGAGTTTAGAAAGACTAAAAATATATTTTGACAATCATTACATGCAAGCAATGCCGATTTAAGCAGTATTTTGGGTTTTGCATCTCATTAGATATTTGTATATTTGTGTATTTGCAGACTACAACCTTTCTGCAATCGAGTGTATATATATATAGATATTGTAGAATTAGAAAAATGACATCCCACGACTTTATTAGACGTTTCGGCCTCTTCAGCCTTCTATCTAATGAGATGCAATTTGTAAATAAGCGCTTAAAACACTCGAAATATAGTTTTTTCATATCTTTGAGAGTTTAGCAATCAAGTGTATATATATATTTGTTATATCCACATCCACTGGATATGTGCAATCGCACGCTCTGATTGGTTCCTCTACTACTAGGCTATCAGCTCATATCCCGTGAGTAGAGAAAATCAAAATGGCAGATCGTTTTGCCGAACTAACTCGGGACGAAATAACATCTTTACTAGAAAACAAAACTCCAAAACAAAAAACAAAAAAGCAATAAAGTTTGAAATGAAAGTATTTGATGGTAAGAAGTACATTTTTTTTCAATGGTTATTAATATAGATTTTTACCCAAAATCTACTGTCTCTGTCGCTATATTTGCTGGTTTGTTTACAGTCCTCATGCCAGCTAATTATAAAACCTTTTTGTGATCTTTTGCGATTTTTTTATTGTAGACTGGTTCCAGAGCTCATATAAATTTGACAAATATATCACCGAGATGTCAAAACCTGAGTTAAATAGCTGCTTGCAGTTGAAACTATTTTATGCTTGATTAAGCTTACTGTTTCGTGCGATTTGTCACGTCCTCGAAAACCGCCCGGTAATCTTTAACAATTATTTTTCCACTAACATTTTTTTAACTTGAAAATAATTAACAATTATATTTTTCTCAGAATCCAGTGGATGTGGATATAATAAAACAATTATTCCACTCAATCTCGTTGTACATGATACAGTCGGCGCTGCGCTCCTTTTCGGCTATGAGCTCGGCTATATATATATATACACCCCTTTTCCAAAATTCTCATAGATATAACACCGGCTAAAAACAACATGGAGAGAACAAAAACAATATGGAGATAAAAGCTTACTAGCTTTTATTTACTAGGATTTGGATAACCAGTCTTAAAAACAGTATATATTAAGATGAATTTCGAAAGCCGGTAAACTCTGTTTTTAAGCCGTTGAAATATGTTGATATCCAAAAACTTCAGTGAAATTTAGAGTTTACCTTAGTCTTCTTTATGTATTAAAGTATGCTTGTTAATCTTCTCTTTTTCGGAAAATCCTCAAATTTATCACCAGAAACATTTTTTCTTTCCAACTGTGCTTTAATATCGTTGATTGTTGGCTATTATTGCATAGTGACGTGTTGTCACGTCATAACGCGTCACGTGGTACAAACTGACCAATCAGAAAATCAGAATTTGTACAGTGTATGAAAATTGAATAATAAATGCATTAATTATATCCATTTTGAAATCACTGGTGATTTCTGCAATCTGATTGGTTAAAAAGTGTGCAATTTATTCCTAAATTGCATCCTTTTGCTTCATTAATTGCATCTTTTTTTCCAACCAATCACAAAACAGTGTCTTTTATTATCAGCCAATCATATACAAGCATCAAAAAAGCCATTTGATTGCTGTCAAGCTGTGGGATTTTTTTCCTTGAACCTGTTTTCACATTTTTGTTAAAAAAGTAAAGCAAAAAAGCTGAGATTTCAAAATGGATGAAATTAAGTGGTAATTAAACTTCCTGTCATGCAATTTTGGGCCAGAAATCATACTTGTGATTATCAAATTGCACTCCCGCTATGCGGTCGTACAGTTTTGTAATCACTCGTATGATTTCGGCCCAAATTGCACTCCACTCAGTTTAATTACCATTATATATCACATACATAGCGAATATGTTAACATTGCAGGAGATTACATATTCACATATATGTGAATGTCAATTTCTAATGTTAGGCTCACAATCAAGAACTGCTTAATTTTTCTTCTCCAAAGGAATTAAGTTGAATTTTCTGAATTTCTAATTACCTGATCTATAGCTCTCCTCATCTCCACATGCTGCTGATTTTGAGGTTTCTGCTTCGTAATGAAAACAATAGATGCAGTGAAATATTTAAGAAATGTCACCTTGCAAAAGAGATTATGCAGACTTCACAAACGCAAATTTATTGATATGAAATTACCTTGAGAAGTTGATAAATTATTAAATTAACCAAAATAACTGCCAGTGCTCTAAATGGCTTTAATGCATCCAATAATTCAGACATCATTTGCTAATTATAAAGAAAAAGCACAATTGACTGAGTATGGTATTTGTATCTGTTGTTAACAAATTCAGTGTCACTATTTACCTCCATAGCTCTCACAATAAGTATGAATAATATTAAGGCGCTAATAAGTAGATCATCTTCCATCTGTTAAAAGAGAAGTAAGTACAAACTGAACATTTTAATTTTTCTAGTAGTTGTAACTTCAGGCCATTATCAAAATTCCCACTACTGGAGTTAGATAGAAGTAGTGGTGAGCAACAGTGGTCAAGTAATCAGACCTCGCGCCTGTCACTGGTGTGGTCTCTGCTTTGATTCCCAGATGGGGTGCTTCATGTGAGTGTCGTTTGTTAGTTTGTGCTCAAACACACTAGACACTTAAATAGTTGTCTATTTGATAAATATTTATTACGAGTTAGAGTAGGTCAAGTCAAAGAAGTTGCATAGGACATCATTTCCCATTACTGCTTGTACTTGAATGTTCAGCATTAATAAATTTATGTCCAAATGAATAGTATACCTCCAATGAGAACCCAGTTTAGCACTGAAACTTTTACACTTTTAACTTACTAGTGTAACTGTAATTGACACCTAAGCAATAGCATAACCACTACTAGGCAATACTATGTGAAATACATGTGAAATATATGTGAAAAATACAAACATGTGAAAAAGTATGTGAAAAATACATGTGAAAAAGTTGAAAAATTTCACATACAGGTGAAATTTTCAATGGGCAATCAATACCATGTGAAACTGCATGTGAAAATGTTCCATCAATTTCACATACATGTGAAACATTCCTATCGCTGTTAAAACCATGTGAAAATGCATGTGAAAATATTTAATTTTTTTCACATGCATGTAAAACATTTCTCACCTTGTTTAAAAGCCTGTTAAAATACATGTGAAAATTCGTAAACATGTGAAACAATGTTTTACAACCAAGATAACAATGATTTTCACATGCATGTGAAAAGCTAAAACATGTGAAAGTATTGTATGTCTGATCTACATAGCCATTTCACATCCAAATCCACATGGAGTTGAGCTAGAAAGCTAGTTATATAGAGGAGTGTCATTTAGATCTACAATAATCTGGAATAAAAATTTTTATTGCAAATTATGTCACTTCAATGTCATGTCTGACTTCTTAAAAATACAACCTGTACAAACACAGCTACTTTCTTTCCAAGTCAAAAAGTGGAATGTCTCACTACACTTAGTTGTATAGGATAGTGCCTTGATGATGTCTAACTCTGTGAAGTTGACACCTTTGTAACTGAGTGCTCACATGGTCTTTCTCATCATCAGTTGGCAGGTAGCCCCTTCCTCATTGTTTAAAAGAGATTGTCCAGGTTCATTCTTTGCAGAACTTTTGTTTCAAGTTTGAATTCAATGCAGTTAGGCATCTTCATGAACTGAACCCAGTCAAACTGAAAATAAATTCAGTCATGTCACCTTTTTAAAAATATTTTGAAAATTTGTTGCTTTTGCTATTATATAAGCTAATTATTAAATGAGGTTAAAAACTGTAGCAATTCAACATTACATTGGTAATAATAGCCTTTGGGAGAACACTCTCTGTCAACATGTACACTTGCTCATATTCTCCAAACATCAAGATTGTTTTGTTCAGGCTACCAAACAGGGAAGAAGGTTTTTATTGCCTAAATAATAGTCATGATTAGGGCTTACCTCTCAAGCAGGCTTGCAATGCACTCAGGGTCCTGCAGCATTAAGCTTTATTTAAAGACTTTAGGCACAACCAATGATTCTTTGGATGTAAAATACTCGCAATCGGGCTGTTAAGTCTTTTCATGCTCTTCTTCATTACTAACACAGAGTCTATGGAAGAGTCACTACAGCTTAAATGAGTTACTGAACGAGATGCTAGTAGCTCCTTGCATGTGAGTAAACGAATCATCTATCGAAGTGTGAGAGGGACGGCTCCTTCATCAGACGAAAAACTTGGCAACTTCCTATCGTAGCTGCCAAAAATTTTCAAGTGGCGTTGCTACTACTTATCCAGATTTGATTCTTTTACCTTTACACACAGTACATAGACAAATGCGGTTAGAATTGCACTTGAATTTTGCTAACTTTTCCTTGAAACGAGCGTTTTGTTTAGCAAATTGCACTGTTATGAATGTTGGAGCAAAGAATCATGGGTCATCATGAGCTGTGCACGTGCTCATTCCTAATATGGTCATGAGTCCATTGTTCACTGAAATACGACCGCCATTTGTAAACAAACCAAGAAAGGCGCGCAAATTTGATACTTTAACGATCTCATCATGGTCTCGTTGAGTTAGTTGTTGGTTTACTTTACTTTTTAGCTGTAGTATTACTTTTATTATGAAATGAACACCGAAGAAGCTATCCTGAAAGCGTTAAAAGAAAATCCTATACTACTGGAATAGCTTGCTGGCTAGAAAGAGACAAGTAAACCGGGCAGTAGTAGTGCCAGCGTGAAGGTCGAAGCTAGCGCTGTTAGATGACCACGAAATGAGCACAGAAGCCCCAGAAGATGTGACAAGAGCTACTGTTCTTGAAGACAAGGAACATTATAGTTCAGACGAACTACTTTCACACAGAATGAAGGGGACTCAGGCATCTGATGTTCAGTAAACATTCCCGGTAAGGACAGAAGAGCCTTTCATGAACTTTATGTTTTTATAGTGAGGACTGCTCGAACAGTGAACACTTCGAGTTTTTTTGTCACTGTTTTAAAGGCATCCCTTGAGCCACTGGCTTGGACATACAACTCATTTTGATCTCTTGGTGTATTTGAATTCATTGATTCATTCTAGAGTGCTTGAGGCAGTAGAAAGGTTAAAAAAGCTTGAAGAAGTGTTCATGATTGAAGTGTCCTCACTGTAATTTATAAGACTTTAACTTTAAATTAGCATTGCTTTAATACAGCCTATTTAATTATACGGCTATGAGCAAGAAGTCTTAATTCTTGTGTTAAACTTAATAATTAATTTCATTTAAAATTGCTATTCATGTTAGCTGAATCTTAGAAATATAAGCTTAAGTATTATAATCTTTATTTAGATATATAGTACTATTTTATCTAACAAATAAATGATGTATTTTTTCTTTTGAATGCTTTGATCAACAGATGAATATGTAAAACTTGTCCTTCAGAAAAAGTATGACAGGTTAGCCGAAGCTTTTGATGATGTTAATAATTATTATAATGTAAGTTTGTTTTTATCTTTAGTGTGTATTTCTGAACCTGATCATGTAATAAATATTAATTAATAAAATTTCACAATGCTGCTTCAATTTAAGTCTCATTCTTCTTATTTATTAATGATTATTACCTACTTAATTGTTAATTACTAACTACAGCTTTTTTTCACATCCATTTCCAAACTTTTTCACATTTTCACATGAAAAAAGCATGTGAAAAATCTTTTGGGCAAGTATTTTCACATGAAAGGGCATGTGAAAATTATCTAGCCATAACTTTTTCACAGGGTTAGACATGTGAAATAATGCTATTTTCACATTAGAAAACATGTGAAACACTTAAGAAATATGTGGATTTGAGACTACTTTTTCACATGTTATTAGTTCAATTTCACATGGTTTTGGGTGTGTGAAAAGGACCCCCCGTTTCACACGTTTTTCACATTGTTTTTTCACATGTTTTACATGTGAAAAATATGTGAAAAACATGTGAATTTTTCCCATACATTTCACATAGTATTTCACATGTGTTTCACATAGTATTGCCCAGTAGTGATAACAGATTACTTTTATCGAAGTGACTCCACCACAATGTGACTTCAATTGCTGTTGGGCTTTTATTGACATGCTTTATTCAGCTATTTCCTCTTCAATCACTGATTTAGCCGTGTATAACAATTTATGGTCGCCACTTAAGAGTGCTCCTATTTATCTGTTGTAACTCAGCCTCTTGACCAGCTGATGCAAGGTAGCCATGATGATTCATTTGAACTGAATTCAGCTGAAATCATTTCTGACCAGTGCAGTCTCAACTTGATTTCTTATGTTTATTAGGTTATGTAATTCAATTGTACACTCAAGTTTTGAATATATTTTCATAGTTTAAAGTCTTCATTCTGAAGCACTAAACACCATATTATAACATTCAACCTCCATTGAAGTGGATCAGATAATTTGACATGTGGCGTTACCAATTAGCACTTTGCTGAAAAGAGCTGAATATTTCTACCAAGGCAAATTCATTTTATCAGTCTGTGTTTATATATGTCCTCATTCATATGGAATTGATCACAACCAAAAGAGGTTATCAAATTAAACAACAGTAGAGGAAATGCGTGATAGCATGATGTTTGGAATGAGGAAATAAAGTCTGCATCATTCACTTGACCTGGAAGTTGATTTTTTTCGATTATTATGTAAATATACAGTGACAGGAAACTAAATCGTAGCTCTGATCTGATCACTATGATCAAGACTTGTAATCAGAAGAAAAATGTATTTTTCCAAAGGAATGTGGTACATATTCGACAACATTTAATTGTGGATTGGAGTATGCAAATCTAAATGCTACATAAGGGAAATAATTTTAGGAAAAACTGATAGAGTTTGTTGCTTGAAATGAAGGTAATTAGCTTGTTAACTTAAACTAAAAAACTTGAATTTCACATCAAATTCTGAAATTGCTTTATTTCAGTGCCACTTAACCTCCATGGTTCTGTTGTTCCCCAGCCTTAAATGTAGCAGCCTTGAGGTAATTATTCTTTTTGAATGGTATAATATCAAAATATAAAATATATGAAGGCCACTTAGACATATGCAAATACATAATGTTATACTTCTTTTGATTGCTTGCCACACAGGCCACTCTTTTTCCATTGAAGCAATTAGGAATTTTAATTTGTCAAGCTCCTTAAGAGTCTTTAACCTGAGTTTTATGGTGTCTCATCAGCTAGAGTTATCATAACTACGCCACAAATGACCAAGACTAATCCTGTAATTTTCCAAACAAGTTGAAATCACTGCACAGATAACTCCTACCAGCAGAAGATAAACAATGTGAGTTTTTGGTTCTTTATAACTGTCCTGCCTATCAATGAGAATCATCAACTTAATTTTGCTGGGCTCCCCTTTACTATACTTGACTCACCTAAACCAATTCATAAGTCCTGGCGGAGTTTCTTGTTTCGATTGAATGCCTAGAGTTCTACCACTGTGATATGATAAACAGTGAGGAGGCTCCCAAAACTGTAGTATTCATGAGGAAGTATTGAACTACACAGTATTATAAGTGTGGTTAGTTTTGAAATTCCTGGAACTTGTCTGCTAGATCAACAAGTGTTTCAGCAGAAACTTTTGGGGAATCCTTTTGGCAAATTGTTTTCGAGTGTGAATAATGATTTTCACAAGCTTTCATCTTGTTGTGGCTATAAAATTATTGCCTTTACGCTACTGATTAATGTTCAATGGCTAAATTCATCATATCGTCTTTACAGTGCTTTGCTTTACCATAGTTAACCGTGCTTGTGTCAAAGCATAAATATTTGATTGCCTCTTTAGTGTATTGATGTCAATGTCGTATTGGTCTCAATACCTTAGACAGCTCCAAAATTATGAGTAGATTGAAAATTAGAGCAAATGTTGACAAAGTTTTAATGTCTGGAATATCGATCAGTATGGAAAAGCTCTTGTTGTTTTTGAAAATTAAGTACTATATTTTTCCTTGGCTTAGCTTCTTGTTCTTCTTGTTATGTAGATTAGACATAAGCCTTATTTTTTACAGCCTCTAGCTATAACTACATTTGAATAAGGCTAAAGCTCTTCCTCTTCTTTTTGATGGAAAACTACATACACAATTGTTTGTGTAAGAAGGTACTTTTGCTGCAACTTGAATGAATATCTTTTGGTAGCTTTGATTCTAGGGCTTGAAATACCACATAGCAACTTCATCCTCCGTTGAAGTGTGACCTTTGGCGTTTCTAGCACTTTGCTGAAGTGAATTTATGTCATAACTCTATATTTAGATCTGAGAATGCAGATCCTCATTGGCAATCGACGATTTGTAGTAAATCAATCACAATTGAAAAGTGTTATCGAATTAAAGGACTTATAAAGGATATCATGGTGTGAGGATGAGGAAATAAATACTGGTTTAATTGTTTTACTTGACCTCTGTGAGTTCCTCAGCCGATGATTATGTTAATACAAGACAAGACAAGAAATCTGAGTCAAGACATCAGATATACCAATGAATGGAGCAGTTATTTTTCAACATTTTAATTGTATACATTCATCCCATTGGGCATTAACTCAGAATAGATGCAATTTTCCGTATTCTTACAATGCAAATATGCACATTCCATCATAATTAATTTTATCCTTACCTTGTGGCTGGAGGTTTCTATGGGATATTAATTCTTACTGTTGTCCAAGAAAGTGAGTCACAAGGCCGTTCTGTAAGGCTATATTCAGCTAATCTGTCGTTTACAATTTTCCATGTGCAACAAACATGGCTTGAGGAGATCATGTGATCCCATTGCAAAGGGAACCCAACTAAATATCACAGGGAGCCCACAGCTACTGGTAGCAACGGGAGATTCAGTTAATTGACTTTTTTGGTTAATTGGATTACATTAGGAGCGGTCGTTTGGTCGCTTGTGCTATGTTACATTACTTAGTTTCTCGAATTTCAGCAGCTTATTGGATTAGCGTTAAGAGCGGTTACCGGATTGGTCAGAATTCAAATTTGAAATTCCTCAGCTGTTTACGTTGGTAGAGTAGTTAAGAAGAGGGCAAGGGAAGAAGATTTTCTGTAATATCTGTGCCTCTAGCAGGGGGGGACGGAACCGGAAATGGCTGATAGCGGCGGAAGTGACCGTCTTCAATTTCAAGTACTTACGAGTAATATTTCTCCAGGAATTCCTTCAAAATCGTTCGATGAAGTTAAATGGTAAGTCGCAGTCATTGAAGTTATTAAAGTAAGATTCATGTACTACAAATAGGTCTTAGCTTACAAAGGATCAACAACTAATTTTTGTGGTTACTGGCTTAATGCCAGTAACACACTATGCCATCGGGTCCATGAGTCAGCAAGTCAGTGAGTGAGTGAGTGATTTTTGGAAATCTCCGAAGTGCCAAAAGATACGCAAACTTCCGAAGTAGAGGCGAAGTCCCAAGCCGAACTACGAAGTACGTGCGTAGAACTACGTGCGCTGGTCTAAGAGTGGTTAAGTCGATTATTAAAAATCAAATATAGAGATTGTGGTTGTAGATATACGTTTTGAGACTAAACCGATCAGTTTAGTTCATAAATATATCTGTAGGGGAAATGTTTGGACCAGCAGCAGTAGTAAAGACCCTCTATTTGTCTGTCAACAGCTATTAGTGTTTGCCTTTGTCTTTGTATTATCATACATTATATCTCACACGCAAAAATATACCCTGCGAATATACCAGTTTATTCAACTTTTTGTTTCACTAAATGTCTAAATTGTTCGCTTTAAAGATTTCCACAATGGCATTATTGACACAACAAACCGTGTATTTTTTCGTTCACGTTTCAGATGTTTTATCCATTAAGTGACCAAACGGATCAGGTGAAATAGAACATAAAAATAAACTAGACGCACTCGCGCGTTTACTCGTGCCCACATACAAAAAGCCGAAAATCGGCTTAAAAAGGACATTTAGATTAGCTGCCGCTAGAGTAAGAGAGTTTGACATGTTGTCGGCAATGAAATTTTGAACAAGATGCTCCTCGAAGCGTACGCTGTGTGGCCGTAGTAATAACAAGCGGCAGTGCCAACGACCTTTTGTTTGTGTGTCAAGAGCTATTAGTGTTTCCTTTGTCCTTCTATGAAGATGCATTTAATGTATATCTCAGATGCAAAAATATTCACTGCGAATATACCAGTTTATCCAACTTTGTATTTCACTATATATCTAAATTGTTTGCTGTAAAGACCTTTACAACGACATCATTGACACAACAAATCGTGTATTTTTGTGGTTACTGGCTTCATGCCAGTAACACACTATGCTATGGGCTTCATGCGTGCGTGCGTAATTCGGGAATCCCTGAAGTAGACACGAAGTGTCAACCCGAAAGATATGCGAACCCCGTGCGCCCGTCCGAGGGTGTTTAAGTCAATTATTAATAATCAAATGTAGACTTTGTGGTTATAAAATATATCTCTTCAGACCAAATTGTTCAGTTTAGTTCATAAATATATCTGTAAGGGAAACGTTTGATCAATTTTCAATAAACGTAGTATTGACGAAGTTGTTCGGAATGAAATAGGAAACTTAAAGCACGGAAACATGGGGCGATATTTTAATAGTGTAGATTTGGCTTCGCTTACGTTTGTTGTTATGTTGCTTCAAGGCATAAGGTAATGTAGAAAGAGTATGTTCGATTACTTTACTTGATGTAATCAGACAGAGGTCTAATTGATTGTTGCGAGTTTTAGAAAGATTAAAACTATATTTTGTATATTTTCATGGAACTAAGATGACCTGATGCGTTTGGTCACGTAATGGATAAAACATCTGAAACTGAACAAAAAAATACACAATTTGTTATTGTGTCAAAAACGCCGTTGTAGAAGTCTTTACAGCAAACAATTTAGATATATAGTGAAATAAAAAAAGTTAAATAAACTTGTATATTTGCAGGTAATATTTTTGCATGTGAGATATGATAACAGCTCTTGACAGACAAATTAAAGGTCTTTACTACTGCGGCTTGTTGAACTACAGGCAACCAGTGAAAGGTTTGAGGTGCATCTTGTTAAAAAGTTTATTAACGACAACATGTCAATCTCTCTTACTCTAGCGGCAGCTATAAATCTTAATGTCCTTTTTAAGCCCATTTTGGACTCCCTTTCATGGACACGAGTGAACCCATGAGTGTGTCTAGTTGTTGCCAGTTTGGTTGAGGCAATTTCTCAACAGAACTTACATGTTTGATCGAGATTTTGTTTTCCAGCCGTGTTTACAATGTACATTTACTAGTTAAAGATATGAAGGCAGGTTGAACATGATTTATATTTCTCAATGCATGGTTCTAGCTCTGTTACATCATGTGTTTCTGGTTACATTTTATATAGTACTTCAGTTTTTCATTTTGCTTATGTAGAAATGTGTGTATGCACTAGTCGAAGTAAACCCCTACCCCTATTTTTTAAAATTATCCTTCAGGCTCGTCGAGAATTATTCCCAAGTGCCTGGAATATTTACCTCAGTTAAAAAATTCAAAACCAAATCCTTACAGATGCTAGAGAGGAGAAAGCTTTTTCCGACTCCCACTTTACCTTCACTGGTTAATTCGATTGCACGCTGTTGATTTACTGTAAAACTATACCATCTGCGAGAAAATAACATTAAAATGTTTTAATGTTTGTATCGTTGAGCTGAAACAAGGATTGATTCCAATTGATGAGGTACAGAAGACCATAAAATACCTTTCCATCACCTAAGGCCACTTTGACGTTGTTTGGCCGGTATGATATCTTAACGTTGGAAAACAATTACTGAGATGCCATTAACAACAGTGACGAATTTATAGGTTATTTCTTTCACGGTATTTTGAAGGAAAATCCGATGCGAAAGCTAATTGCATGCAAAACCGAAGTCAAAATATTGTTGTCCATGACGTAGCTGTCAAATTTATAACACAAAACAGAGATATACAAGCACTTCATTTGACTTCCTTTCCCCCATACTCGAGGCACACATTGTCAACATCAAACTTATATTTCCTTAGCAATTTTTTATGGCTAAGGCCCCTATTCTTCAAGCAGAACGTTGGACAATCTTTTCAAGCATCATAATTTTGAGATTTTAAGTTCATAAGACATTTCATGAATTTTTTTATGCAATTTTGTTCGAGGGATCCGATTTTAGCTTCATCCCTTGTCTCTTCCTTTGCTTCTTAACCTCTCTTTACGCCAGTAAGTCGCTGAAATTCGAGAAACTAAGTAACGTAACATTGCACAAGCGACCAAACAGCCGCTCCTAATGTAATCCAATAACCAAAAAAATCAATTAACTGAATATCCAGTTGCTACCAGTAGCTGTGGGCTCCCTGTGTAAATATATAGTGAAAGCTGTAAATAAGCTAACTAAATAACTTGAGCACAAATGTGCCAAGGGTCAATAGAGTCAATATAGTTCATAACATGTACCGTGATTTCACTTTTGATTTGTTGCAAAATAAGTGAGTCAAGTCTTCTCCTGCTGACTAATTATAAAATAAAAGCAACTTACCCATAAGTTGAAGTTTGATTGTAATTCTGTCTCGACGTCAGTCAGTCAGGAAGGAGTTACGTGAGAAGCACGCGCTGGCTGTTCTAGTCATTCTTTAAAGCAAGTAAAAAATATTTTTAAAAAATGACTAGGAACGAAGGAGTGGGCGGGAAAATATGGGAAGGGCATGTAACTCCTTCGTTTCTGACTGACGTCAAGACAGAATTGCAATCAAACTTCAACTTACTGGTAAGTTTTGTTCAATTTTATAATTCTATCTCAACATCAGTCTGACGTCACTATGTAGTCACATGAGATTTGAAAGCCCTGGTTACACTTGAACCCTGTCAATAAATTTCGCCATTGTGAAACGAAAACACTTTAATGACAAATAAAACTGGAAAGGTAACCGATACATAACTATTCACATTAACTCACTTAGGTGCTCAACACTTAACTATTATCTTTATAATGTTTTAGATAAGCCAAAGTTGTTTGCAATTCTTGGGTTGCATGTGACATCATCAAAAAGCTAGATAGATAGATAGATAGATAGATAGATGGTTTATTAATATAATTCATTGCAGCCATGTGGCTGAATTACAAACTATTTACAATATAATATTAAATAAATTATTTGTATATTTACAATGGTAAGGATTAAAGTTATGTATATGTAAACTCATCTTAAGGGGAGAAACTACTTATAAATATGACTTATAATAAAACTGTTTTTGCATCGTTCTGTCTTAACTCTAGGTAGGTTGAATTTCCTTTGGTGTCTAGTAGCGTAATTACTGTTTGATCGTACAGGAAGAAGATGGTAAAGTTTGTGCTCATTGTCATTAGCCAGCTCGTTGAAGGTTCTTTGAGATATCTCTTCTCTTCGTTGGTGCAGGGTAGTTAAACCAGATTCCACGATGGCACTACTGTAGGAGAGGGAAGGAAAAATTATCCGTAGCGCACGTCTTTGCAGTCTTTCTAAGTCGTCGCTGAGATATCCAGGGAGAGCGCGATGGAAGACTGGGCACGCATATTCCAGTAATGATCGTATACAAGTAATGTAAAAGATGATAAGATCTATTGGAGCAACGGCCGATTTCTTCAGTTGTCTAAGACAGTAGAGGCGGGAAGAGGCTTTCTTTACAAGCTGATTCACGTGAACGTTCCATTTAAGGTCACTACTGACATTCAGACCTAATATTCTTGCACTTGAAACTAATTCAAGAGGCTTGCCATTTATTTCCACGGGGTCGAAGTTTGGTGGTGACTTCGAGAAGCAAATTCTCAGTTCTTTACACTTGGCCTCATTGAGTTCAAAGTCGTTCAAGAGAGATTGCGCAGACAAGCTATCAGTTGCATCCTGTACATGGCTGTGGTTGCCTTTGGGAACGACCTCTAGGGCAGTGATGTCGTCCACAAATTTCCATACATCAAGGCCTAGAGCGTGAATTTCATTGACCATGAGGAGGAACAACCAAGGTCCCAACTTAGTGCCCTGAGGAACACCAGCCCGTACATGTAACCATTCTGAGTAGCACTCGTTACTTAATTTTGTGCGTTGTTTCCGGGACATTAGGAAATCGATGATCCAGCACACGACTTGCTTGGGAAGGTTCAATGTCAACAGCTTCTCTACCAGTATGTTATGGTTGACTAAGATAAGCTAAAATCTAAACTATTCATCACATGAAACTGTTTCCTAGATATTTTATTTACATAATTAAGAAAAGTACTCACACGAAAAACTGAGGTCTAGGGGTATAGAATGGTAAAATCCGAGCCTCGCGAGCTTGCGAGCCCCTTGTTTTAAAATCCGAGCCCGAGCCTTTGGCTAAAATAGAAATCCGAGCCCGAGCCTCTGTGTTTTAAAAATTCGAGCCTGCTGGAACTTAAAATGGTATGAAAATCCGAGTCCGAGTCGCTATAAATTTGTGCTAAACCAGTGTTAACAGGCTAAAGCGGCTGATAATTAATGCGTCATTCAAAATGGTCTGTTCAACTTCCGTTTGCTATCAATTATCGCTTGAGTAAATCTTCGACTATGCTACCGGAAACCTGGTTTGAATTCAAAGCCTTTTATCAACTCATTCACGTGTAGTACGTAGCATCGTTCATCGTGGCAGCGCGTGCCATAAAGTAGTAGAGTTAGAGTAGTAGGTGGTAAAATGGTAAATGAATTCGAAGAACGTGGAGACGGTAAGTTAGTTTGTAACATTTTCTAATAAATTATTGTTTATGCGATGTAGATGACCTTGAAATCTGAATCTACGAGTCTTATTTTGTGCATAGTCTTAGTAGATTTGAAATACGTTATCGGACATCCAATTACTCATCTCAGAACTTCAGAACTTTGTATTTAGATTATTTTGAACTAGAAATACTAGACTTATGCATGTAACTTTGAGTATCTGATAGCTTCTGATACAAGTCTAGTCTATTGGCTAGGTCTTTTACTGCCGCGTAAGTTTCCCGCGGTGCTAAACAGCTAACAGTTAAAGTTTTTGAAAAGCAGTGTCAAAGTCTTATCAAGACTAATTGGCATTTTAACTGATTGAAATTTTCTTCTTATCTACATGAGCTTAAATACATTATAACTTTTTAATTTTGAGACGTTAAATTAAAAGTAATCAAACTGAATCAGTGCCATAATTATTGTTGTTAGTGTTTTTGTTAATCATTGACAAAAATAAACATGGAAAGCTTATAAAGCGGTATTACTAAAGGCGGTGTTACACGAGACGATTTTTAACGGCGATTTCCCGCGCAACGTTGCAACGATGCAACAACTTGCTATATTTTGTGTTGCGAGTTTCTGACTTGGATTCAAAAACTCGCAAACGCGTTGCCGAAGCGAAAATTGCAAGAAAATCGTTCCAAGTGTCATGTTATATACACGAGATTGCGCTGAAAATCGTCGTTAAAAATCGTCTCGTGTAACACCGCCTTAACGTTGCTTCGTAAGTAGAAATATAAATAGTACGATGTCGAAAGTGAGAAAGTAATATGAACATCACTCTTCATTCTATTTTGCCATCGTTTTTATTACTCCGACACTTTCATTAGCCGACATGCAAAATCCGAAATCCGAGCTTCCGACCCCAGCATTTGAAAATTCCGAGATTCCGAGCCTAATGTCTTGAAAAAACCGAGCCTCCGAGCCTCCACAAAAATCAAATCCGAGCCCCCGTTGATTTATCGCCGAGCTTCCGAGCCTTGACCAAATTTTTGCGAGCCTCTTTATTTTTTAGACACCATTCTATACCCCTAGGTCTTTCGATGAATGGTTTTCGATATATTGCGAGTCAATTTCTGTCACGCAACACTGTCACGTATATGGTGGCCGAGGACTGCCACGTGAATTCTTTGACGGAAATGTAAATGTAACTCATTTTATTTTTATTTACATTTTACTTTTCTTGCATTTCTTTTGAATTTATTCTGTGTTTCAATTCATTTAATTTTAGTTTATTTTTGTTTTCGTTTCATTTTAATTTGTTTTATTTTATCTTTCCGTTTCATTTTATTTCATTTTGTTTTTATACATCATTTTGTTTTACTTTTTTATAGATTTGCTCCATTTTATTTTAACTATTTTATATTCTATTCTATTTTATTTCATTTTATTTTCATTTTATTTTTATTTCATTTCATTTTCATTTTATTTTTATTTCATTTTACTCATTTAATTTATTTTGTTTAATTTTTATTTTATTTTACTTTATTTCATTTCATTTCATTTTATTTTTCATTTCATTTTATTTTTCATTTCATTTCATTTCATTTATTATTTGACAAAAGAGAGCCTAGGGAGATGATTAGAATTATTAGCGAGTCCTGATTCAGAAAACGGTCCGAGTTTGCGACTAAGGTACGGTAAACGTATTTCATTTCATTTCATTTCATTTCATTTCATTTCATTTCATTTCATTTCATTTCATTTCATTTCATTTCATTTCATTTCATTTCATTTCATTTCATTTCATTTCATTTCATTTCATTTCATTTCATTTCAATTCAATTCAATTCAATTCAATTCAATTCAATTCAATTCAATTCAATTCAATTCAATTCAATTCAATTCAATTCAATTCAATTCAATTCAATTCAATTCAATTCAATTCAATTCAATTCAATTCAATTCAATTCAATTCAATTCAATCAATTCAATTCAATTCAATTCAATTCAATTCAATTCAATTCAATTCAATTCAATTCAATTCAATTCAATTCAATTCAATTCAATTCAATTCAATTCAATTCAATTCAATTTTATTTTATTTTATTGAATTTTTTTAAAAAAATGGAAATTTCAAAAAAAAAAAAAAAGATGAAAAAATCCATGGCCGACGACTGACACATGGACGAGGGCTGCCATGAAGTCGAGCGGTCCTGGATTCTATTGTCTTGCTGTTCCAAAATGGCGGCAGATGCGACAGATGAGTGGGAAGACGATATGCAGCTAAAAGAAGACTTAGAAAACTGGTTTAAACAAGGGTTGATGAGGAAAGAGATCCTCGACTTTGTAAACATTTAGCCCTTGGAAGATATTTCTTAATCACCCAATTCTTCCCACGAAACTCAGGGTGCCTACTTCTGACTTTATACACTTGTCGAAAGCGTCCTCCACACGGCTCTTCATTTTCATCGCATGGCTGAAACTCTACTGTCGTAGTAGTTTTCGACCATGAGTTAGACTGCAAGTCGAAATGACGTATTTTGACTACGGTATTGCTTGTTTTGGCTTCACCCAATTTGCCAAGCCTTATCATGTCGACGGCCACAGACAAACTGAATGGGTACTTGCTTGGGCTGTCGGGTTCCTTGCGAGGGATTTTAGCCATCACTACTTCAACATCGTCAGTTGTATCGTTGGAAATGCCGTAGGTTCCCGGTTTGTCAGTGCAGTCTTCTCCATCGCTACCACTTTCAATATCTTCATACGTCGCCTTGCCTACAAAACGAACATGAATTACTTTGAGATCAGGGATCTGATCCACTGTTTTGCAAGAGGGTCCTCGTTCTCCTGCCAGGACATCGCACATAAGATGTGACCACGTACGACCATGTTACTCCTCTTATGAAACAGCTTCATTGGCTTCCTGTCAAGTACCGTATAGTTTTCAAGATTTTGGTCATTACATATAAAGCTCTCAGTGGATTTGCACCTGTTTACATCGTGGATTTATTGGAAAGATATACTCCTGCACGCTCCTTACGTTCCTCAAACCAGTTACTGCTCAAGGTTCCAAGTACTAACACTGTTACTTATGGAGACCGGGCCTTCAGCGTCGCCGCCCCTAAATTGTGGAACTCTGTGCCTTATGAAATAAGATCAAGTGAAAGCTTGAAAAAGTTTAAATCTAAATTGAAAACATATTTGTTTTGCTTAGCATATAACTGACTTCATTAGTGATTTTGTCATGGCTTAGATTTTTTTTCTTTTTTCTTTTTTCCTTTTTTATCGCCTTGGCAAGTTTTGATTATTTTTCTTTCTTTTTAATTTTTAATATAAATTACTTTGTAATATGTAAAGCGCCTTAGAGCCTGGTATAAGGCGCTTTAGAAATCTAAATTATTAGTATTATTAACATTCGAGCTCAGTCTTGGGGCGAAGTATTTCTCACACTCGCTCTTGATGTTCTCAAGCGTTACTTCATCACTTGAGTCAATTGGGACGAACTCACGTGGCCCGATTCTTGAGTACTTCTGTGCTCGTCCACTATAAACATCAGCGGACAAGTGTTGGATCGTCAAAAAGTTGCCTTGATAAGAAATATCTTCCAAGGGCTAAATGTTTACAAAGTCGAGGATCTCTTTCCTCATCAACCCTTGTTTAACCCAGTTTTCTAAGTCTTCTTTTAGCTGCAGATCGTCTTCCCACTCATCTGTCGCTTCCGCCACCATTTTGGAACAGCAAGACAATAGAATCCAGGACCGCTCGACTTCATGGCAGCCCTCGTCCATGTGGCAGTTGTCGGCCACGGATTTTTTAATCTTTTTTTACTGGGCTACCTGTGGTAGGCCCAGTCTAAATTTACCTTTGTTTTTTTTGTCGTTTTTTCCTGTCTTCGTCTCGAGAAATGGCCATTCTTGCGCAATACTGTACACGCGCAATGCATTACTGGGTGCTTCAAGCATGCTTCAAGTGACCAAGCTCCGCCATTAATAGACATGATATTTCGAAGTAAGTTTTTTGCCTTTTTCTTCGTGATTGTTGTTGTTCTTTCCATATGTCAGATAGCATTACCGTTTACAAATCTAGAGGAGTTGTCTTGTTGAATATTTTGCTGATTCATAGAAGATTTTAAAGCTTTATCGATCGTACTTGAAATAATGAGACGCGAGGCCGACGCAAATAAACCTAACCAAAGCATTCTAGAATCTATCGGGAACCACACACAGTTCCATTAGACGTAGAACTTTTATTGTCAATAATAAATTTAAGAAATATACATGGAAATAAAGCTTTTGTTTTTTTTCAAAGCCTTGTTTTGAACACTTGATATTAGTTTATATGCGTGATCGAGAACCCAGCAGAATACCAGTCGAGAGAATTACACGCTTCATAAATAAATCCAGGAAAATAATAAATATTCTAGGATTTGGACTGCACATCATAAGAGTAAACTTAACTGAGAAAAATTACATAACATGGATATTTGGAAATACGGGAGGTATGAAAAGTCAAATGTAAAGTGAAATTTAATAGCAACGGAATATTCTAGCTTAATCTCAATCCAGTATGCTTAATAAAGGGTATAGTACATGATTCCCATGCATGTAAGGAAAACTACAAGTCATCTGTTTATAAAAATTTGAATCACAAAGAATGAATCATACTAATTTTATTCTGTCAAGTGATATAGAAACAATTCCTGGTCCTATGATCTAGCTCATTAAGACAGTATCCAAGCACCTTATAGTCAAGACAATGTGCTATTGTTTGGGTTGAATGCAGGTATCCAGTTGTGTGTAGGTATAGCTATGTCCCTTACATCTCTAATATTTGCCCACAGAAATAATGGTAAATATTTCATCATCAGTTCAAATAATTATGAACATTAGTAATGAACTGTATGGTAGTTTATCTAAACTGTCCTGAAAAACATTTTTAATGTTATAGACATTAAAACATTAAAATAATTTCCATATTCAATACTATCTTTAGATAAAATTGACTACAGTCCAAGCTACGGTGACTATTGTACACTAGAAACTTTTGATTACTGTATCATGATTATTGGTGAAATAATATACAATGCAGTCTTTAATCATACAAAATTATACCTCATTCATAATACCAATTGGTTATAGTACTGTGGCCATGTACTATACCTCAGATGGTAAAAACTATTTGATTCACATGCTAGAAATGCAATTGCTATGCCTCACTCTCAAGGAACCTGTGTCCTTTATTATGATGCTGCTGTGCTATATCTTTGTTTTTCTGTGATAAAATCTACCCGGTATTGGAATTCAGAAACTTTAAGCTCATTTGTAGAACATGGAACAAAATTCCACAGTTCACTTAATACTTCTGCTGAACAGCCTATAATTAGATGCACACTGATATCTGTACCACCCAATGCCAATTAAGCCACAGGTAGCCCAGTTACCCTGCCAACAGGGTCTAGTTTTTTTGAAATTTCCACTTTTATAAAAAAATGAAATGAAATGAAATGAAATGAAATGAAGTGAAGTGAAGTGAAGTGAAGTGAAGTGAAGTGAAGTGAAGTGAAGTGAAGTGAAGTGAAGTGAAGTGAAGTGAAGTGAAGTGAAGTGAAGTGAAGTGAAGTGAAGTGAAGTGAAGTGAAGTGAAGTGAAGTGAAGTGAAGTGAAGTGAAGTGAAGTGAAGTGAAGTGAAGTGAAGTGAAGTGAAGTGAAGTGAAGTGAAGTGAAGTGAAGTGAAGTGAAGTGAAGTGAAGTGAAGTGAAGTGAAGTGAAGTGAAGTGAAGTGAAGTGAAGTGAAGTGAAGTGAAGTGAAGTGAAGTGAAGTGAAGTGAAGTGAAGTGAAATGAAATGAAGTAAAATAAAATAAAAAATAAAATAAATTAAAATATAGTGAAATAAAATAAAGTAAAATAAAATAAAAATTAAACAAAATAAATTAAATGAGTAAAATGAAATAAAAATAAAAATAAAATGAAAATGAAATGAAATAAAAATAAAATGAAAATAAAATGAAATAAAATAGAATATAATAAAAACAGTAAAAAATAAAACCTTTTTAATCGATACAAAAAAGAAAAGAAAAGAAAGAAAATAAAACAAAGATTCAAACCTATGAAAAACATAAATAAAAGAAAACAAAATTAATGCATTTTTTTATATAGCGCACATAATAAATTTCATGATGGCAGTTCTCGGCCACCATACACGTATATCGTAAAGACGCAGAAATATAGGCAAATGTGATTTAAATCGAGCGACTTTAACATTGTAAGTGATAAGTTTTGGTGAATATTTGCATAGAAAACACGAATTATAGCGATATTTACGTGATTTTGGTCCTTTGTGTTACTGTCCGCCATGTTGGTGTACAAAGGTTGTGCACCAAGATGCACAGCACGAAAAAATAGATTTAAGTCAACGTATTGACGACGTAAACCCTACGTAAAAAACAACTTTATAGTTCTTTCCGACAACTTTCCGTAATCGAAATCCCTACTTTACGTACGCTTTTCACTGACACGTAAAGCTGGCTTAATGAAACAATGATAAACAGCTTTACGTTCGCCTAAATTTTCGTAAATGACTCATTTACTTTCCAATTACGTTGTAAAGGATAAGCGTATTTTCAACGTAAAGATCCGATTATCGCTAGGAAAACGACAGAATTTAGCGCACATTGGCAACGTAAAGATACAATTATCGCATGGAAAACGACAGAATTCAGCGCACATTGGCAACGTAAATTTCCAATTATCGCATGGAAAACGACAGAATTCAGCGCACATTGGCAACGTAAAGTTCCAATTATCGCAAGAAAAACGACAGAATTCAGCGCACATTGGTAACGTAAAGTTCCAATTATCGCATGGAAAACGACAGAATTCAGCGCACATTGGCAACGTAAAGTTCCAATTATCGCATGGAAAACGACAGAATTCAGCGCACATTGGCAACGTAAAGTTCCAATTATCGCATGGAAAACGACAGAATTCAGCGCACATTGGCAACGTAAAGTTCCAATTATCGCATGGAAAACGACAGAATTCAGCGCACATTGGCAACGTAAAGTTCCAATTATCGCATGGAAAACGACAGAATTTAGCGCACATTGACGATGTAAAGCTCCAATATTGCGAGGAAAACGACACGTTAAGTTAAATAACAATATTTTAATATATTTTGATTTCAATGGATTCAGAACAGAAGTTTGTTAAAATCGCATATCAAATATCATATCCTATTTTCAAACAGTTTCATAATGAAGAGTTATAAATAAATAATATTGTAGCTAGAAATACCACTTTTTTTGGCAACTGTAACATTATAAATATATGTATATAATTTGTTTCTTTAAGATATTTACAAATTATTGTATAAATAAAAAACTAATAATTACCTCTTGAAATGGCACTCAATAAATGTATCAAATTGTGTAACATTAACGATTCCTTACTTTAAAAGTTCAATTCCATTTTTGTCTGACATCAGTTCTGAAGATTTATCTATTAATAAAATAATTTCATAATACAATAGTCTCCTTAACAGTTTCCTACACCACCTTGTAAGTAGCTGAGCCTTTCAGCATGATGGAAACGGTGCTTTTACAATGATAGATACCTTTTCTAACATCTAGGACCAGTGTCACCCTCTGTCTTGCTTCCATGCAAAGGTACAGCTACCATCAAGATGGCATAGGGAATTGTGAAAGGGACTATATGAGCTATATATATCTGAACAGCACAATATAACCAATAATAATATCAAACAATAATAACATCAAAAAATTGGTGAAACATTTAGAGATGGATGAATTGGCTTGTGGAACACGTACAGCCCAAGATTTAGGCTCAGCTGGAAGGGGCCTGTCTGACTTTTGCTTGTGTTGTTCCCTTGGCATTATGCTGCTTCTTGCCCTTGTTGGCAGCATTGTCAAGTATTTTAAATCTAGCTCTTTTTTGAAATTTGACAATCTTGTTCGCTCCCAAGGAAGTTTCTTTACATGATATCCCTTTAGGATGGGACCAGCTTCCCCATCACTCATATCGCTCTCCTCAGAACTCATGTACTCTGGGGTAAGGACTACTCTGACCATGTCCTTTCTTGCGTCCGACCATTCCATATTTTCGAGGGCTAGAAGTCTTTTATCTGCTTTCTGCAATCAAAAGTAGAGAGACATATCAGTGTCAAGCATTTGCAGTACTTGCTATAAAGTACAATGATGTAAGTTTTAATCTCATAGCAGGCAGTAAAGTAAACCTCAAACAAAAACTCAATATAAAAATTATATAACCTATACTTATTCATCTTTTGCACCCATGATCAATATCAAGAGTAATATACATTGCTAGAGAAATTATTTGGAATTCATCTTACACATGGTGAAAAGAAATATCTAAATATAAAAATACTTTTTCACAAAAGCAGTACATCAACAATGGTTCTCATCTGCTGTCACTCACATTCACTAACTCTAAATTAAATAGTTTTCATACAACACTGAACTCACATGTTGATTTAACTCAGTTTACCTAGGATCTAGTGCCCCAACCCTGACCACAGCAGCGAATGCCAGCACTCATCACTTAGACAACCACAATTCAAAACAAGTTGTAGACCAAAAGTAAATGCTACTCATGACACAATTATATCACATCTCCATTTTCTTTTGTTTTACTTGTTTTGTGTTTAGAGAAAGCAAAAGACAAACAAACAAACAAACAAAAACAAAACAAGAAAAAATAAAAGGCACCTGAAAGGTGCATGTATCTACTGCAGACGTGTTATAGAAATATTTTTGACAATGTGAAATGCATTGAAAAGAAAAACATGAAGAATGTTGAAGAATTTTATGGAGTTGGACAGGGCAGTTTGTTATTACCTCAACTGATGTCTTTCGAAAATTCAATGTCCGGAAAAACTTGGTAAGTGATATTCTTAACAATGTTTTTACGTCGACCATCAATAGAGAGAGCTTTCATAGACAGTGTCATAGGTTTTATTAAAGGAATTGCTAGTGTTTGTTTGGCCTTGCAATCAAGATCCACGGTTTGAGGTCTTCGTACATACTGTAGGCCATTACATTTTTTTATTTAAATAGGAGCTGAAATATTATATAATGAAGTGAATTATTTGATGATGGTTTACATGCAATCGGTGTAAACTTGTTTACAGTTGCTAAAAGATAGAACATTTGCAAAAGGCTCAAACGAGATCGAGATGAACACTTAAATATTGTATTTACTTACCGGCTCAAAAACGACCTCACAATTGAATAATGATTTAAAAATTCTCCATAAGAATAAACCTGGCACATTCTATTAAAGCTGAGCCTTATCAATGGACATAAAAACATTGTTAAAAACATCACTTACCAATATTTTTGACTTGAATTCTTGTCAAACTTGTCAACAGTCGTCATGTCGGCCGTGTTCCCGTGTATTTTCCGAAAATATTCCGACTTTTCTATTGTTAACACTTTCTATTAACAAGCATAGAACTTCGTGCCGAAACTCACACATGTTCTGGTGAATACCAATATACCGTGATCTCATAATTTGAGTGAAGCATGAAGTATATCCATTTTCAACACGATGACATAGTATCTACTGCATTCTGCAGTAGATACAAAAAACAAAGAAATAATACAGATCACATCAAAATCATCATACTTACATCTCTTACTCTTCCTTGACGTCTGCATCGCAATGCATGTTCCTCTTGTTTTCCGTTCTTTTTCCTAGTAAAACCATCATGCAGTGACTTGAAGTAAGTCCTTGCAGCCCCTAGAATGAAAGACAAATAATGTAATCAAGGAATAAGCATATTGCCTGTAATTACTGCTGGGATGTCCTCTTTGGTAGGGTTGAAAAAGTTGCTTGACAATAAATAATATGGGGTATAAATTAATATCTTTTTAGAATTTCAATCCCATATTTTGAAAAAAACAGTATCAAAAAGTCTCAAACTGGACATTTCATTATTCATCTGCTTTATCAAAGGACTCTGCAGACATATTTTTTCACTAAGATATGATAAATTTATACAATTTGTGGTTTTCAGCATGAACATTTGTGTTAAGTTTAGTTATAAATCAAATTGACATCATCAAGAAGTTAAATTCAAAACTTGGATAACATAACTCGAAAAAGATTAATCTAAATTCTGAAGAAAAGCTTTTGACTTTGCAATGACATATCTCTTTTGCAAACATGATTTTTGAGGTTTGCAAGCCGACAAGAAAACTTCTATGTATTTTTTATATACTTACATCAGGAAACAGCACAGTTATTGTCACTTAATAATTTTTTGCAAGTTAAGCTTAGTGAAAGTCATCGAGGTTGTCTAATAATATAGTTACTTTCACTGAGCTATACTATAAAAAAAAAAACATTTTAAAAGGATTGTATTCTGTAACAATCCCACATGCCTTAATGGGATTACTTTCTAAAATGGCAAAAATATGCACTACATAGTTGGTACTCCAACTTCTATCGCTTTGCTCATGAAAACCAGCCTATAGGAAATTTTCATTATGTGGAAATCAGTGCGTAGTTTAAAAATTTCCTTAATTTGACTCTTAATTGGGTTGAAAAATTGCCAAATATTAACAATTATTATCCGATAACCTCGATGCATTTAGGATAGTCAATAAATGGCCTACCATTAATGACATGTGCTATTTGCTGTGTATGTGATACAAGTATTACATACCATCAGCAATAATCAATACCAAGTGAAAAGTAAATTTACAGGACAATTTAAATTATACAACAACATAAATTGTTTTGGCAGTACCCAGGTGTCTTAGGAACTAGTACATGGTAGAGTCAAGCTGCTGTCAAAGGGGGAACAAGTGCTTCCTTAGTTTAGTCTACTATATCACAAACTCTACAATTTGGTTTAATACTAGCATTTCAGATAATAATAATGATAAAAAACAATACCTCTTAGTTGTGCAGGTGTCCAAGGACACTTTTCTACTCCTCCATGGTCCAGTTGTACTGAGGATATTACCATAGTTACTTGTGACTGGTTTTGAGTGGACTGAAAACTTAAAGAAAAATGGAAAATTACTAACTGGTATCATTTAAGTACAATTCATCAAGTCCCAATCAAAAGTGATAGAAAAGGGATGCCATGATACTGTCAGCTGTAGAAGGAAAAACAATCCTTTCTCAAAGTATTTCCTGGATACACTACATTGGCTAGTATACATGAAACTTTCATTTTTTACCTTTCACTTAAGTAATATCCCTTGAAGTCCTCCTTTTCTTCCTTCAGCAGCTTATACATTTTACGGTAGTCTTGCTTTATAATAGAAAATATATCAAAATAAGCACATGTGATATGGTTACTTGGAAATCGTACTATATGCAGACATTCAAACTGAAATCATTCCAAAACTTACTCATATCAGATGGCACCTGAAAACCATCCCTATCCCATAAAAGTCATATGTCTAATCAAAGTACCCTTAATTAATTACAGCTTCCAGCAAAAAAGTTAGATAGTTCATTTAGTAAGGGAGTGGTACAATTGCTTAGAATTGTTCAAATGGTCCCAGTTATTCAAACAGCTGATGAATCATATTTATCAATTATGCTTCAAACAAAGAACAGTAGTTTTTTAGAGAAAATAGAGAATTCAAAAGTAAAATGTTTAAAGGCCGATTTACACGGTACGATTATCGCACGCGACTTGACGTATACAACACAAGTCGTGCCGTGTGAATGCCCCTACGACTTCTCTAAGACAGTCGCGCGCGACCCAAAACTTGTCATAGGGGCATTCACACGACACGACTTTGTTCTAAGATGTGTTGTATACGTCAAGTCATGAGCGACAATCGTACCGTGTAAATCGGCCTTAAAATGTTACATCTTTTGATACTGATTGCTTGACAATGCTACTTAACAATTAGACCTTGAGAACACTAAACAAGAAAGCTATCAGAATGCAGGATTTGTAATAGACAGTAAAAACTTTAACCAATTTTAATGCTTTTTTAATATTGATTAGTCTAACCACCTTTGTATATTTTATTAAAGTTTAGAAATTCACTTGAAATCATAATCAAAGTACCACTTACTCTTTGGATAAAAACAGAATTATATTGTTTTGTCTTTGACTCAGTTACAAATCTTGGGCTTCCTGTGTATAAACTTCTTTCCCGCCTAAACTGTCACGTGAATACTATGTCAAACGAGGATTTAAGATTTCTCTAAAAGACGAAACATGAAAATCCCAACATTTGTTTAAAAATGCACTTTCTATAAAACAATCTGACAAAAAACATTGAAACAGCAGCGAAAATCGAGCAAATCAGGCAAAAACCGAGGTTACTAGTAATGGCGTCTTGCGTGAAAGGTGCGAAGAAAGCCGTTGATGCCTTAGAAGCAATCAGAAAAAGGAAAACATTTATTATCTTAGCATTTAGGCAAGTAAATAACTTCACAATTACCTTACACAGCTGAGGGACAACCAATTTTTGGTTGCAACGTCATCTCTTAGCCGGTCTCTCCTCCGCTGTTTCTTGTGCGTCCAAGAGTCTCTTCAATAGTTCCTTTTGTTCTTGATCTCTTTGGATGATAGCTTTCCTTAGCTCTTCATTTTCTTTTAGCGATCTTTCCATTAATCTTACGTACTTGTCTGGATGTTACTTCTATTTAGATAGGCCATACTTCGACACTCGTTACAACACAACATTTCTTAATTTATTCGGTAGCTGTACGTTGTTATGCTTAGAACGGTTGTTAGCTAGAACGGTTCCGAAAATAATTACACATGTTTGGGGTTTAAAGACTAAACTTACATTAATAACTAAAGAAAATATTAAATACCTCATGTTAGGCCTTCTACGTTCTTCTTACGTTCGAGGACAAGCTAAAACTCGGGCATGGCGGTATGAAGTTACCGCTGATCACACATACTGTACTGATCCTACACCGCCCCCCAAAAGGGCATTGGCCTTTTCCTCACATTACTTGTAAACAACATCATAAACAACAAACTAAAGTATTATAAACGTCTCTAAAGTTCCTCTGTATCCGTATTGTAACCTTGGGACATTTTTTTAATCTTCATGACGTTCCAACAGGGTCAACTTCCTGATGTCTCTTTCGTAGTTGCCTTTTGCAGTGCGCACCAATACTCTTCGTACGGTTCCCTGAACATCTGGGTAGGTTTCCGTGATGAGTCCTAACGGCCATTGTCCTCGCTGAATGCTGTCATCCTTGATCATCACCAGGTCACATTTGGATAGATTCTTCTGCTTCTTGAGCCACTTCTGCCTTTCTTGTAGAGTTGGTAATTATTCTGCTATCCAGCGCTTCCAGAACGAGTCTGCTATACTTTGTGCAAGTTTCCATCTTTCCTTCATCTTTGAGTTCTCTAGGTTGGAGCATGGCGAGACACTTGGATTTGGCCTCAAGAGCAGAAGGCTACTTGGTGTTAAGACTTCCATGTCCTTCGGGTCGCTTGAGATAGGCGTAAGCGGACGATCATTAATAATCTTCTCAACTTCACAAAGCGCTGTTGACAGTGTTTCATCATCAAGTAATTGATTTCCCACTGTGGCTCTGAGAATTCTTCTTGTCGTGCGGATCATCCGTTCCCACACTCCTCCTGTGTGGCTTGCGTAGGGGGCATTGAAATGCCATTGGATTTCCCTTTTTCTCAATCGCTCTCGTATCCTTTCTTGATTCCAGCGACCCAAGGCTTCTTTTATTTCTGACTCAGCTCCTCTGAAGTTGCTCCCGTTGTCACTGTACAGTTCTCTTGGTGGACCTCGTCTGCATACGAATCTGGACACTGCTTGGATGAAAGAATCCGTTGTCAGATCCGAAGAGACTTCGATATGTACAGCGCGTGAACTTAAACAGGTGAAGATACACCCGTATCGCTTAGTTGTTCCACGTCTGTATTTCACGCTAAGTGGACCGAAGTAGTCCACACCCGTTGACGAGAATGGATGTTCTCCAGGGGTAACTCTTGCCTTAGGCAGTGGAGCCATAATTTGCGTAGGAGCTTGCTGGCTTTGTCGACGACATGGCACGCATGACCTTAAAATTCGTCTGACGGTTGATGGTCCTTTGATGACCCAAAACTTCTTCCGCACTGCTGCCAACGTTTGATTACAACCAACATGCCCATTTTCCTGGTGGTAATGTCTTACGATCATACTCGTCACGTGGTGATTGGAAGGTAAGATAGCTGGGTGCTTGTTGGCCTCATCTAGTGGAGCGTTCGTCAGACGACCACCTACTCGCAAAATCCCGTTGTCTGTGATCGGGCTTAAATTCTGTAGGCGATTGTAAAGTACCTTTGCACCGTGTTCGTTGCTTGTCTTGATTTGCGTCGATGGGAAGGCTTCTCCTTGTACCAACTTGACTACTTCCATTTCCGCGTGTGATATCTCGACGACCGATAATGGTCCTGAAGACACTTTAGCATTTCTTTCCTTGTCGCGGCACCACTTCAGATACTGCTTGAATCGCAGAAACCATGCAATCATTTTGCACAATTGGTACCAACTTGACCAGCGATGTAACAGCTCATAATGGGAAGTGGCTTCTTTCTTGATAGTCTTTGTTATCTTTACTTGCGTACAGATTTGGGCTTTACTTCCTTTCACCTCAGCGTCGTCTTTTCCAATCTCTTGCATGTTGTCTGGTAGTTGTGGCCAACTTTCCTCCCTCTCTCTCAAGAACTCTGGGCCGTTAATCCATCTGTCCAACTCCTTCTCGTCGCCAAACTTAATGCCTCTCGAAGAAAGATCCGCTGGATTACTTTCTGTTGGTACGTGACGCCATTGTTGAGGGGAAGACGCATCATGGATTATCTGTAGTCTGTTTGCCACAAAGGTTTGGAATCGCTTTGTCTCGTTTCTTATGTATCCTATTACGATGTTAGAGTCTGTCCAAAAGACTACACGATGAACTGGCAGCTGTAACTCCCGGCGTATCTGCTTGTCGACTTTAACCGCTAGCGCCGCTGCTGTGAGTTCTAATCTCGGTATGGTTATCGTCTTAAGGGGTGCTACTCTGGACTTTCCCATGATTAGCGCACAGTGGACGTTGTTTTCATCGTCAATCAGACGGATGTATGACGCCGTGCCATAACCTTCAGCTGACGCATCAGCGAAGTGATGAAGTTCTATTCTCTGTATCTCCTTCAGGTTCGATGGCTTGTAACAACGTTGTATGTGTACTTCCTTCAGTGTTTCGACACCTTTCTTGATTTCCATCCACTTCCTTTGACATTCATCTGGTAAACTTGCATCCCAATCGTGCTTGATACGGCACAGGTGTTGTAGCATCATCTTCGCGGGTAGAACGTACGGTGCGACTAAACCTAGAGGATCGTATATCGATGCGACAAATGACAGGATACCTTTTCTTGTGTTGCTCGTTTCCTTTCCTTGTCTGAATCCCAATGTGTCTTGTTCGACGTCCCATTGGACGCCCAATGCTCTTTCGACGGGACGTTTCTCCAAATCAAGGCTGATAGACTTTGCTCTTTCCACCGATGGTACTTCAGACAGAACTTCTCTTCTGTTCGAGACCCACTTAGTGAGTCTAAATCCTCGCTTAGCTAGTAGAGAGGTAAGTTCCTTTACAAGATGAATTGCTTCGTCTACACTTGCAACCGACTTTAAACAGTCATCCACGTAGAAACTACTGTTGATTGCTTCGATGGTCTGGGCGCTGTAGTCGTCCTTGCCGTGTTCTGCAACCTTGCGAAGCGCGTACGAACAGACACTTGGTGAAGAGGTGGCGCCGAATTAGTGAACATTCATATTGTAGTCAACAGGCTGGGTTTCAAGGTTACCTTCCGGCCACCATAAGAATCGTAACGCGTTTCTGTCACTTGGTTCCACATAGACCTGATGAAACATTTGTTCGATATCAGACATGAGCGCGACACGCTCCTTTCGGAAGCGTAGGAGTACTCCTACGAGGGAATTCGTATTATCGGGTCCCTGTAGCAACTGCTCGTTTAACGATGTTCCGTCATATGACGCTGCGCAGTCATAGACAACTCTGACCTTATCAGGTTTTTGGGAGTGCGTGACGGGGTGGTGAGGCAAATACCACGTCGAAGTTGTCTGCTGACCGTCATCCTCTTTGTCACTCTCCTGAACCCTGACAGCATGGCCTCGGGATATGTACTGTTCCATGGTGTCTTTGTACTTCTCCAGCAACTTCGGGTCTCTTAACAAACGTTTCTTCAGTAGCATCAATCTCTTCTCCGCCATTAACTTGTTGTTCGGTAACTGTGGTTGGTCATACTTCCAAGGTAATCCTACTTGGTAGTGTCCGTTTACAAACTTTGCAGTTTCATCCATTATCCCTTTTGCACGTTGGTCCTCTACTGAGAGACACTCTCGAACTTCAGCGGTGTTTTCAGAAATTCTAATTCTAATTCTTCTAATTTCCAATGGACACAGTGCTTCTGGCGTTTCACTACCGATTAGCAACGTTATCTTCTTTTCCGTCAATTCTACAAATTCAACGTCCTTCAAGTGATCCATATCACAGACATCCTATTTAGTGATTACGTTCTCTTCGGTGATGGGTAGTTGGTCAGTCGTCCAGACATTTTGCAGTCGTACGCCCTTTCCTGTTGATACTCCAGTGACCTCTAGACTTAGTTGTCTTCCCTCTCTTTGTTGTTCACCAGACATGGTCGAGAGAACAAACTGTACGGGCTCTCCTTCTATCCCAAGATCGTCAGCCAGACTTTGAAGGCACATCGTTGTGTCGGATCCATCGTCTAAAAAGGCATACGTCTCTAATTCTCGGTCACCATCGAGGGCCTTCACTTTTACGGGAACAACCTTTAAACTCACATGGCGTGAGTCAGTCTTTATGGCATTGTTACGAGCTACATTAGCGCTTTCTGAATGATCTGTATATGGTGGTTTCTTCATCGTAGAACCACTGTTCGTTTTTGCTGTGGCTCCTCCGCTAGGGATCGCTTGCTCAACCGGAGCAATTGATTGATTTCCTTGGTGTTGTTGTACCACAGCTGCATGAAGTAAGGGGTGATGCTTCCCTTTACATCCTCCATCGTTGCACCTTCTCGTCTTCCTGCAATCCTTCGCCACTGTGGCCTTTCTTTAGACACGAACGACAAAGTTCCTTTTCTGACGTCACGTCCATGCGTTGTTTTGCCGTCTTTTCACAGAAACTTTTACATTGGTCAAGGTAATGTTCTCCTTCGCATAGGGGACAGCAAACTCTCCAACTTGTACCTTGTGAAGCACTCTCTTTAGTCCGCTCTTTGTTTGAAGTGGTAGCGAGGGTAGTCGCCTTAACGGTTGGAATAGCGTTAAATCTTGGTTTCTGTTTCACATCTTTGTCGGTTCTGTTTTCTTGGACCAGTTGGCCGAAGTAAGTATTTGCTACGGTGGCCCTTTGCTCGATGAAGTTTGCCAAATGCAAAAACTTAGGCGTCGATCCTTGCTCATATATCTGACTGGCCTTTTCAGCCCACCTTGACTTCAACGTAAACGGCAAACGATTGACAATCTTTCCAAGAGTATCTAACGAATTCAAACTTGATTCGAGTCCGAGCTCGCTTGATCCTAGCATACAAGTTTCCATATCGCGTGAGAGTTGCGACAACCTTTCACTTTCTGTTATCTTAATTGTTGGTCCCTTGATTACCTTGTCTAGAAATGCTTTCGACACTACGTGAGAACGACCAAAGTTCCTCTTTAGAATATCCTTCGCCTTGGCATATCCTTCGCTCGGGGGCATCATAATGCAGTGTTCAATGGCGTCCCTCGCCTTGCCCCTGCAAAACTGAATGAAGTAGCTTAATCGATCACTGTCGTGTGTTTCTCTCCTTTCGACGTTTGTCTCAAAGTTTTTGATAAACAGCGGGAATGTCAATGGGTCACCATCAAATGACATGTATCCTCTTTTCGGCATACTTAATGTCCTCACCACTTCATCCATCGTCTCTTGTTGTCTTTGTAGGACGTTAAAGACCGAAGAGGTGTTCGAAGCGTCGATAAATTTACTCTCATTATTTCGTTCTTGGGGCGTTTCCCGTCTCGTTTCAATACTAAACACTCGGGCGTCGTTGACTTCGTCTGATCTCGTATAATGCGCATTATCATCAGGGGTCATACGTCGTAGGTTATCTCCAGACTCTACATTTTCATGTTGATCATACGCAGTATCCTTACTCTCTGGAACATAAACATTAACTTTAGGGCTTGCATCCTTGTGCTGAGCATCGTCTAAGAAGTCGTCCTTTTTCTCGGACACGCGGACATCATTGGCGTTTGGCTTCAAGTCACCTTTAAGTTCGGCATCACGGGACGGGCACCTGTAGATCAACTCATTGACATCATTAACATCGGTAGGCCTTGAAGCCTTAACATCGTTTACTTCATCATTCATCTCACCAGAGGTATCCGTTAAACCCTTGACTCCGCTTACATACGTAGTGTTTAAGACGTGAACGCCCTTTACTTCATACCTTGCGGCATCGACTTCGTTTGTGAATTTGCTAACCTTGACCTCCGACTTATCCCCCTTGACTTTATCATCATTGACTGTTGCACCGGCTCCAGTCAACTGTTCATTGTTATCATTAGGCATGTTATTTGCGTTGGACTTCACAAATACCTTAGCATTATCCTTGACGTCATAAACGTTGTCATCATTAAATACAAGTTTTGTTGACTGCTTATTCTGGAACGAATCTGGAAACTCAGCAAACGACGACTGATCGCTGAACTGATGTGAACAATCTTCGAGGAATTTGTACATTTGTTCGTCTTGACTTTGTCTAGGAAGACCGAGCGACTCATTTTGCGATTCTTCTCCGCTGCTATCAATTTCGTTTGTCCATACGTGCGTCTATCTCCGCTTCTTCCATTTCTGTCCTCAACTGGTGTTCCTCTAGCTTTTTTTCTAGCTCTTTCTTTTCTTCGAGTCGCTCCAATTTTAGGCGGGCCTTCTCCAGCTTGGCTTTCGCTGACGTCCGACTCTGTCTTGATGAACCTGACCTGGACGATTTTCCAGCGCGAGACTTACGACTCCGATTGTCGCTTTCCTTTGGGACTTCGAACACAGAAAGAGGAGCAGTTGCATACTTCGGTGACTCTGCCATTGGCGAGTTGACATAACTCATTGTACTCGTAGGCGTGGTGCTTGTCTTTGACGATTCAACCATTGTCCCCAGCTTGGCAAACTCTGACACTTGGTTACCAACAGTTGCCATCCATTGACCACACTTTATAAGGCACGCATTTTTTCTCTGAATCTCGTTAACATGTTCTTCGCTAAATGTCTCCCTTTCGTGTTCACTCATGAGCTGCATTAGCTTACTGTAAGTATTTGTTAACTCATTAAAGACAGGATCCAGAACACTCCTTTTCTTTACGACTAGACCCGTGTCCAACAGTGTCATCGCTCGTTCAAGTTCATTATAAATCCTCGTTAAGTGTCCCTTATAGCTCTTGTAGGATCTCTTGAGGCTGAGCACTTTCTCCGATACGACTCCCTCCATGTCGCTTACGTTCGCAGTTTTCGGCCTTGTCGACAGCATGACATCATTCGACGGGATTCCTGTGGTAGGGACTCCATAAACATTATCATTCGACGGGACTTCCTGTGGTAGACCAATAAACATTACTTGACGGGATTCCTGTGGTAGACCAATAAACATTACTTGACGGGATTCCTGTGGTGGACCAACAGACGTTACTTGACGGGATTGCTGTGGTAGACCAACAGACGTTACTTGACGGGATTGCTGTGGTAGACCAATAAACATTACTTGACGGGACTCCTGTGGTAAACGTTGTGCAAACGTTGGATACTGGGGTTCCTGTATATGGCGTTTCGTTAGGCGCCATCATGACGGTCGGCGTTCTTTGATCGGGCGAAGCCATATTTCCTCTCTTTGCAGGATAAATAATCGACAAATTCTAAGCAAATGCGATACAAATTCTAACCAAATACGATCCACAGATTGCAATAATTCGAGCTTGTGACCTCATGAGAACTCGATGTTACTTCTATTTAGATAGGCCATACTTCGACACTCGTTACAACACAACATTTCTTAATTTATTCGGTAGCTGTATGTTGTTATGCTTAGAACGGTTGTTAACTAGAACGGTTCTGAAAATAATTACACATGTTTGGGGTTTAAAGACTAAACTTACATTAATAACTAAAGAAAATATTAAATACCTCATGTTAGGCCTTCTACGTTCTTCTTACGTTCGAGGACAAGCTAAAACTCGGGCATGGCGGTATGAAGTTACCGCTGATCACACATACTGTACTGATCCTACACTGGAAGACTTATTTCTTGTGACTGATCCATAGTTTTATGCAAGATTCTAGTCATCAGTATCACAACCGTCGCGTATCACAGCGAAGCAAGAGAGAACGAGCGTGACAGCATGCATGTCACGCATTTACACAAAAGATGCCTCGTCTTGAAGTAGAGGCTACAAATATTGTGTTGCATTGTGGGAAAACGTTCCATACGACCACCATCCATGTCCCATGTGTGAGAATGTTGACGCCAGAATATAAATTAACTAGTTCGAAAAAGCAAAATGTAAACAATTATCTATCAATATCTATCAGTTAACGCTCGGTAGGTTTATAAAGATCTTTATGTCTTCCTGGCTAGGAAAGACTCGTGTGAACGTAGATGAAATTAACTAACTCTGTTTACTGTGACTAGTATTTTCATTTTCTGCCATCAGAAAATACATTTGTGAATTTCATGGCTGTTCATGAGATAGATTACTACTGAGCATGCGCAAACACACCTTATACACAATCTAGACACCCATATGGAAAAGGTGCTGTCATTTATCGGTTAGTCTTAGTCTTTCACATATAATGCGGCCGCACTTGATCAAAGTCAGGTTCTATCAATACGTGGCGACGTAATTATAGGCTTTGGGTCCTGGTAGTTTCCTCTCATGCAGTCAAGTGAAGGCACCGTGAGTTCCTCGGAATTCTAAAAGACCTTTAAAGGCGCCCCGACATCCGAGGGAGGCCAGAGGTTCGAGCTCTTGTTTTGCAGAGTAGTTCGCTACTACACCTGTAGGCAGTGAGATTTTGAACCTTTGCGCTGTGGTCTAGGGGAATCTTTCTTGAGAAAAAAATTACTATAAACATATTTTATGATGCAGGCTGTAAGAAGAGTTTAAGACTGTTTATCAACAGCCTTCTTTCATATTTATTATAAGAATCCGTTTTCTCGTGCATGCGTGTGGTAAATATAGTAGTGGAAACACATCGCAAACCAGAAATAAAATCTCTAATACACCAGCTTTAATACAAATTTAGGGCACCTTTATGACGCTGCGTTTAAATTTTAGATTTACTTGGCCTATACACATTTTGGAGAAACCATATTAAATAACCTTTACGTATTATCGTAAAGCGCTGGTAAAGGAAAACAATCAGTCAATTTTCCGTTGCCCGCAAATGGCGTAAACGTACATGAGGAGCCCCGTACCTCTTATTTTGGTTCATGCCTGCGGTAGCGAAAGTGATTATTGGATTAATGGTGGACCAATGAGGATCACCGTAGTGACTGATGGGTAGTGTTAATTTGATTACAAAATGGCGGCGTTGAGGGGCGCTTGCATGAAGTGTTGTGTGTTTAGTGTGTATTATCTGTCATTTAATACTTCTTTTATCAAGAAATTGGATTATACTTTATTTGGAATTATGGCTATTTTGGCGGTGTTTTCGAAATTCAAAACAAGTTGTCCGAGTTATTCCCGCTCGACCTTTCGTGAGTGAACGATCTAAAATCTTTTTGTGTCCGCGTATAAAAGTAACAATGTTTCTTTGTGAACGTGAAAGAAAAGACCAAATATTTTTTCATGATTTGATTTTACAAAGGGGGTACAGTGAAATGTTGTTGTTCACAGCGATGCAGCTGAGTTCAGAGTTTACTATGAGTTAGTTTAATTTATTATGTCTGAGAATTGAATCTCTGCCTTAATTCTAAACAGAAAAAGAGCACTGAAAATAGAATTCTTTATAGTCTCAACCCATGGGCGAAACAAAGATAATTCCTGGATTTTATTTACTAGGCAAGAATCTAAGAATTATTTCAATTTTAGATATCAAACAACAACCGATAGTTTTGTAGTCAGTATTTGAAAGCAATCACATTTTAGTTCGTCGTAATCGTATTTTAGTTTGACTTCGCCATCAAATATTTTTTCACTGAACACTGAATGTTACAAGTGTCGTCGAAATAGATGAGCTGATTTTAGACGATATATCGATTCACCTATTCCTTGCCATAACCAAAACATGAAACTTCTCTGTCAACAGTTTCTTTGTTCGAAAGCTATCTTGCTGTGAAAGTTAGTCATTTGAAAGGACCATCTTTGCGTTCAATATCATAGTGTTGACATCTAAAAAACATTTTCAGTTAAAATAAGACTGATTTTCTACTTATCTCCAACACCTTCAAACCACAAGAACTCGGGTTTGTGGTCTATTTGCGACGCCTTCAGAGCCGCGCAAAACCAAATTCAATGGTCCGGGGCTCCTCATGCCATGTCGTGTATTACACACCTTTAATTCGAATTTGCTAAGAAATATTCAAGTTAAATATTACGTATATTTTTTACGGAAGTTCGATTTGGTTTTGTTACATTCCAAAAACCGTTGAATGCTTGAATGCCTAAGGTAGTGGAAAGATGTACATCGCAAAGCAGAAACAGTTAAATTTTTAATACACCAACTTTACTACAAATTTAGAGCACCTTTACGACGCTGTGTTTAAATTTTAGATTTACTTGGCCTATACACATTCTGAAAGGAGACGTAAGTTTAACAATTAAGTAACCTTTACGTATTATCGTAAAGCGCTGGTAAAGGAGAACAATCAGTCAATTTTCCGTTGCCTTTACGCCAAACTGCGTTTAGGAGAAAATTACACAGCTTTAAGTAGCTTTCACATTGCGTAAAGCTCCTTAGTACTCCTTTCAGCAACTTTACGCGACGAAAAAAATCGCGTAAAGTTCCTTTTTCATGCCATGGGTCGACCCCTATATTTCACACCAAACAATGAAGATATTTGATCGCTCGTATCTCGTTATCAAAATATTATGACTAAACATTTCGTATAGACACAAACCTTCGACTGCTTTTTTTGATACAAAACATTTTATTCATTATATTCTATAATAAGCCCGAAAATTTTTATGATGACGTCAGTGCAACCCAAGAATAGGCTTATTGTAGTGTTTTGCAAAGGTATGTTCATTAGACCAGCCCCCAGCCTTTAGAATTTCTGACAAGGGAAGGCCTGAGGCCTTACCATATGATGTTGAGGCTACATCAGCAGCCACTATTACCAGAGAACTGCGAAGTGTCGGTTCCCACTGCTCCGATGACACTTTTGGTCCATCTTGATATAGTAGACACAGGCTTATGTGGTTATGTATAACTAATAATAAGCTTTGTATGATGCTTCCTTAAATTCTCAGTCATATTAATGTAACGTGCTAGGTGTTCTGCTACACACAGTCTTTGATCATGTTTTGGCAAAATGAAGTCAATAAATACGACTTAGATCAGTTCTCAAGAAGCTTTATTATAGGCCGTGTTTACAACTCCGGACTTAACTGATTTACAAGCATTTGGGACCTTTATTTATACTAGTTCTAAGCTATTTCTAGGTGATTACATGGTTTATTGCTACATTATTTACGTGAATCTTATGTGAGTAATTTTCGTAATTATAACATACGTGATTGCAGACGTAAAATGGGAGTGTTATCTAGTCCGTTGACAGATATCCAAACAGAAAGCTATTGTGTGACTTGTTACACTATCCCCTTCTTAAAAAGATGACATGTCCGCATGTTGTGATAATTAATCAATTAACGGATTAAAGTGATCAAAGGAGATGAAAGTCTTAAGAGTCATAGTCCATCACGAAATCAGTTGTCCAAGCGGGTGGTTTTCGGTTTCTTGAAGGTCGGGAACTTGCTTATCTTCTTGCTGAGTGGTCTTATTGTCATCTTGAGTTCTTTGTTCAGGAACTTTTGCAGGTTTTGGACCCGGTGTGTCTTCTTCAAGCTTTTTCTTTTGTAGCCAGTCTGTTTCTACATGTTCTTCCATCGGTTTTAAACGGTCAATGTGGACCACTTTTGGCTTTGACTTTATTTGCATTCTTTTGAATTCGGTAAATCATGTCGTCCAGTCGGTGGGTTACAACAAACGGTCCTTCCCACGGTCTGTGTAGCTTGGGAGTACCACCTTTCTTGCATTGTGGGTTATGAAGTCACACTGCATCACCAACTTTAAGAACTCTTTTCTGTGCCTTGTGATCGTATGCGATTTTGTCTTTCACTTGAAAGCTTAAGGTGGTTCCTAGCAAATGCACTACCTCCATACAGTATCTGAGGGCGGTAACGTGTTCGGTTCATTCTTGTGGCGTCTTGTCGCTCTCCGGTGTCGGTCTGCCAACAATAACGTCTATCGGTAACTTTGTAGGTCTCTCTACCATCAGCTCGCTTGGGGAATAGCCTGTAGATTCGTGCTCAACTGAACAACAAGCCATCATCAGGAGTGGAAGGTGTTCATCCCAGTCGGCTTGATTGGAAGCTACGAACTTTGACAGCATTGCTTCAATCATGCCATCAGACTGTGGTCTCAGAGGGGTAGTCCTTGTCTTGTCTATACCGATGAGTTTACACATCTCTTTGAAGACGGCTGACTCGAAGTTCCGGCCTTGATCGGAGTGCATTTGTTGCGGAACCCCAAACCTTGCCATGAACTCGTTGACAACAATTCTGGGCATCGCATAAGCTTCCGTCCATTTAGTGAAGTAATCACCTATCACAAGGACGTACTTGTTTCCATGCTCTGTAACTGGAAGGGGTCCCATAACATCCAGGGCTATCCTCTCTAGTGGAGCTTTGACAACGTGCGTCTTCAAAGGAGCCTTTACAGCTGGGCGTGGTCCAACACGTGACGCACAGAGCTTGCATTTCTTACACCATTCTTTTATGGCTCTCGTGCAGTTAGGCCAGTAGAAACGTTCCTTTACTCTCGCTGTTGTCTTGTTCACACCAAGGTGTCCAGCTGTTTTGCTGTCGTGTAACTCAGCCAGTATCTTATTTCTCATGTCTTTGGGAACTAGCAGCTGTCATTGTTCTTGCTTGCCATCGTCTGGTCCCATTGGGCCCAGTATGTCTTAACTGAGTTATTTTCTGAGGAAATTGCCTTGGTTTCTCCTTTCCGTTCTTTTTCCATCCCATGACCATGTGAAGATCTGGATCGTCTTGCTGCTGCTTTCGTAGGTTCTCGAGAGGTTCAGGCTGCAACCAGGCGTTTGAGCCCGTTTTCGAGCTGGTAACCTTACCACTCAACTGTATTCCACAAACATGTGGTTCTGTGGTGGGAGAGGTTTCTCCTTCGTGGTCAGGTTCTGTACCCACTTTCTCTTTTTCCTCGGCTTGTTTGCAGAAATTACAGTCATTGGCGTGCTTTACTCCACTACGATGCTCGATCTTCATTTCGTACGTGCCAAGTAGTTCCAACCACCTTGCAAGTTGACCTTCCGTGTTCTTGAAGTTGAGCAGCCAATGGAGTGCACCCTGGTCTGTTTGGACTAAGAACGGCCTGCCGTACAGGTAGTGGTGAAATCGCTTTACTGCGCTGACGACTGCCAGAAATTCCTTTCGTGTTAAGCAGTAATTACGTTTGGCTTTGGACGTTGCACTGTAGTAAGCAACTACTCTTTCCTCTCCATCTTGAACTTGCGACAGCACCGCCCCAAGCCATAGCTGCTTGCATCCGTGTGATGATGAAGGAGTCGGTGCTTGACGGGTACTTGAGTACGGGTGCCATTGCCAGGGCCTCTTTTAAGCAGTTAAAAGCATAGTCGCACTCTTTACTCCAGGCAAAGTCATTTTCTTTTTCTGTGAGACGGTGCAAGGGACGTGCAATAACTGAGAAATCTCTAATGAATCGCCAGTAGTAGGAGCACAACCCAAGAAAGCTGCGGACTTCTCTCACACGTGTTGTAACTGTCCAGTCTTTTAACCCTCTTACTTTCTCGGGGTCTGTCGAGACGCCTTTGTCGCTGACCACGTGACCATGGAACACCACAGACTTTTGGAAAAGATGACACTTCTTCGGGTTGAGCTTGAGTCCAGCATCTTTCATGCGTTGTAGCACCTCTCATAGTCTCTGCATTTTGACTTCAAAGCTGTTTGCGTGGACTATTATGTCATCAAGGTATGCCAAGCATATCTCCCATGGTAAGCCTGCCAGTACTCTTTCCATCAACCTCTCAAACGTCGCCAGTGCATTTACTAACCCAAATGACATTGCAGTGAACTGGTAAAGACCACCACTCCCAGTAACGAACGCTGTTTTCTCTCGGTCTTCCGTTGCCATGGCTACCTGCCAATATCCACTGGAGAGGTCAAGCACCGAAAACCACTTTGAACCTGACAGGACGTCGAAACATGTGTTCGCCAATAGTAAGCGATAAGAGTCTTTGATGGTTGCTTCATTTAGCTTCCTGTAGTCCACACAGAATCTCGTTGAGCCATCTTTCTTGCACGGTGGCTGCTTGATTGGCCTTGAATTCCCAGTATTGATCTTGTGTTCAACCATGTTCATTCTTCCAAGGTCACTTGGCGATGAGGCGAAGCTACTGTGGTACTCTGAAGGGGGCTCAGGTACTTGCTGCTCCGTTCTGCTAGGTCCAGCAAGTGATTTGGAAGGCTGTTTTTCTCTTCAGTGTCGTTTGGTACTGACTTGTCTTCTGTGACGACTCCACCGGCTGGTTCGCATATCGTCGCTACGGTGTTGCAATAAATCATGCGTGGAGCATCTGTTGGGTTTAAAGTCGAAGTGGTACCATTGGGATTCCTGTGCTGACCACTGTGCTAGGAGGACTTGGTTGGACTTGAGTAGACGAGCTGTTGGTTCCATCACTGCTACACTGCTTTCCTTGCATGGTTCCGTGAGTTCTCCTTGGGTGACCACTTCGCTGAAGGGAGGAATTACTGTTGTTGCTTTAACTGCTATGGGGTAACATGAAGGTCTGCTCTGCTGACTTGGCCTGCTGTGTTCTCTGGTAGCTATCGTCTGTTCGCCATTCCACGCCATCGTGTATTGACCATCACGCAGTACTATTTCTCCTTCTACAGAATGCATCAGGTCCAATCCAAGGATTCCATTTTGCTCAATGTCTGCTACCCATACTTTATGGAGTCTCTTTTTCTCCCAGTTGGACATTAAACATCCCATAGCCAGTGAAGGTTGACGTACTACCATCAGCGAGGATCATCTTATCGGCTGCTTGTTGAAGTACAGGGGGGTCGACCATCTGTTCCACAATGCTTGACTTTACGATTGTGATGTTGGCGCCAGAGTAAATCAGGAACTTGACAGGCTTCCCTTGAACACAACCCTTGACGTAAAGCTCATCGCGTCAGTCTTCCACTCTTCCCAACTTAACAGCTGGTGCTTTGGGGTAGCTTTTCCTGCCGGACTCAAGCCCACTGGCAGTTTCTCGTTTCCCGCCATCTGGTTTTCTTTTTCTGATGTAGTCTTGGACTGTTGGCTGTGCTGTCCTCCATGCTGTTGCTGCTGTTGCCGTTGTCCTTGATCTCTTTTGGGGCCCTTGTTTTCTTCCTTGGTGGTCTCGGGGCAGTCCCGTCTGTAATGGTCAGGTGCACCGCATGTAAAACAACCTTGTCGTCTACGTTCTGGAGCTTGGAGTTGCTTCAGCTGCGCTTTTAAGTTGGCTACCTCAGCTGTCAGGTCTACTTCATTGTTGCTGGTTTTCGCCTGCACAGACCTCAGGTGTGGCCCATTTCTTTGTCTGTTTGCTGCTTGAAATGCCTCGAGCTCCACCGCGATGTCTAAGGCTTGGTTGAGGGTGTTGGTTGTGACTGCCTTATCTCCCACTTGGTGTCTACGTCATCCAGGGCATCCACGAACGTGTTCTTGGCCAGCACTTCTTTGATATCCGTGGGGGCCTGGGGATAGGCGTTCTTTGTCAGCCTTCTTATTGCTTGTGCCAGTTCTGGGAGTGTTTCATTTCTTTTCCTCGTTCTTGACTTCAGGGTTGCCCTGTACATTTTTGTTCGGTTTGTGTTTCCAAACCATGTTGATAATGCTTGCGTGAGCTCCCTTGTTATGGTTGTAAGATCTCCTAACACCTCCCTTGCTGGTCCGGAAAGACTCACGGCGAGATACATTGCTTTCGTTTCATCGGTCCAGTTATTCAAGTCTGCGATGAGGTTGAACTGTGCCTTATAGTCCTCCCATGTCGTGCTGCCGTCGAACACCGCTGGTTTTACTTTCGGCTTTTCTTGCTTGGGCTCTGGGCTTTGTCCTGCTAGTGTTTTGATAGTTTCCAGCACTCGTAATAGCTCGTCTTTGTTGTCTCTTAATCTGTCATTGAGGGCGGCGTACTTGACCTTCTCTCTGTTTACTGTTTCGAGCTGGCCCATCTTCTTCTTGATATTGTCCACCCTTTCTTTAAAAGATTGATTTTGCTGACCGATCATCTTGGTTAGCTCCTCCACGGCCATCGTGAGGCTTGCTCTCCCGCTATCGACGCTTGATGGTGGTGCCTTGGGTGTTGACATCTGCCACGTAGTCGTACATGCCATTTCGAGTTCCTCCAGGCTCAGATCAATCAAACTTCCAAACTGAACTTCGCTTCGGCTTGTTTTCTCCATTTCAGTTACCCACTAAGCTGCCACCAATGTAACGTGCCGGTCTGGGTTTGGAGAAACGAAGTCAATTAGTACGACTTAGATCAGTACTCAAGAAGCTTTATTATAGGCCATGTTTACAACTCCGCACTTAACTGATTTACAAGCATTTGGGACCTTTATACTAGTTCTAAGCTATTTCTAGAAGGTGATTACATGGTTTATTGCTTCATTATTTGCGTGAATCTTACGTGAGTTCTACTCCCAGTTTTCGTAATTATTTCATACGTGATTGCAGACGTAAAATGGGAGTGTTATCTAGTCCATTGACAGATATCCAACAGAAAACTATTGCATGACTCGTTACATATGCATTTGTCCCCCGTTGTTTGCATAACTTGTATATCTAATTTGCTTATAGTTGTCTTACTCAGGCGGGTTGTTTCTTTGGCGTCCCGCACTTGCTTGGCTAAGTCTGACCCGAATAAAAGAGTGGTCAAAAATGGCTGCTCTTTAGAACAGAGCGCATGATAATCAGACTTCAATGCCGGCTTTATCTGTTCATGTCTGAACACAGAAAGCTCATGGCAAACATGCCCCAGTAATGCTAAAGCGTCAACTCTGTCATCTGTCATCAGCGTTGAGAGTCCTTAGACGCTTTCGCACGATCTAGAACTTTATTACACATAGTAATGATCCCTGCTGATGCTCTTTGTAAGTTCTCCTGAAAATTGGCCAACCTGAGGTCGGTTTTGCGATGGGAAACATTTAATTGTTCCCAGACCTCACCATTAACCTTTGGGACGCCCATGGTCGGTTTTCCGGTAAACAATGTTTGTCTAACACGCTCCTTAGCTTTTCTTGACCTAGCTTGGCACCCCAACGTTTTACCGCCATATCGGCCAGTTGCTGGCGAACCTTTGGTCCAGTTTTCTTGTCCTCCTGAATAGCCACCTCAAGCTGTTTAAGGACGTCATGTTCCTCAGGTTGAGTTTGAGCCTTTTCGCAAGCGTCGGTTCCACTCTCAACACTAGAATTGACTAGTTTGTCTAGTTCCTCTTCCTCAGTTGTAATGCTGAGCGACTCCGCCACTAAGCCATGTTCCTCTCTTTCAGAACCTTCTGAGGAGCTGGTACTAATTCTCCTTTTATGGCCGGTGGCCTGAACACGACCAGGTTGACAGCCCGGTGGGTCTTCATGAACACCATTACTCGTGCCCGCCACTGGCAGCAATTGAGAGCATAGGCGATCCAAACAGGAGGTCATGGTGCCCATATTGGCATTGATGGTCGTTAATGTAGCGTTCAGATTATCTAACATACCCAGTGGGTTCTGTGAGCCTGATAGGCTAGGTTGATCATTGCGCTCGGTCTCCCCGAGGCGGCCAGTATAAAGTTGGCTATGTTCCATTTTCCAAGATCTTCAAACCTAGGCAAAAACCTGAAACTAGAAATTTCTACACAGGAAAACGTTAAGGAGCGATATATACTCACAAACCAAAGGCGATTTTGGCTGTGAAGAAAGATTGTAGGTGTTCTACAATACTGTAGAGAGTATTGATAACGATGTGAACAACTAGATTGCAAGGAATGCAATGACTAGATCAGCAAGCGCGTGCTTCTCATGTGACTACGTAGTGACGTCAGACTGAGGTTTTTCGTGCTGAATGGAGTAAACACACACATGAATAATTGGTGTACTATGTACAAGTATTGATCAGCCCTCAAAGCTCAAGTTCTTTTGCCTTATTGTGCTATGCAGACCACAACCGAATGTGAATTGAACACTTTGTCCTAATCTTTTCCTAATGAATTGGCTTCTCTAGTATGAAGGATATAGTTTGATATAGCATCTACAAATACAAATTGTTGATGTCCATGTCTTTATTCAGTTTCCTGCATGTGCTGCATGCATGGCCAGAGTAAACATAGCAGCAGTGGAAAGTACATCTTAGATTTCCAAGGTCACAGTCAAGGTAAAGGTCAGCAAAAGTAAAAATAACAAGCCTGGTTCGAACATTGTCTGGAAAATGGAGCGATTTGTAGATTATCTGGTTCTAGTTTAGGAGTATTTCACTATTTTTGTGAATAAATGAAACGTTTTTTAAAGAATTCTCTCTCTCTCGGGAGAAAAACTTTTGGCCATAAACAAGATCAGATGGTTTCCTTTATAGCTTAAATTTTTGTTTCAAAACTGGTTAAGTTCATTTATTGAAACTTAGATTTTGTAGTACGACAGTGTCATGCATTTTCCAAAGCCAGAGGAACAGGCTATTTGACTTTGGTACAGATTGGTTGTATTTGACAAAAATTTCTATTGAAAAATTAGATTGACGTGATTTTGGCCCTTTTTTGTAACTCATATTTTGTTCACATACTTATACAGTCTTCACTACTCTTTTAGTTTCAAGCTTCTTGCACAGTACAAACGTTTGGAAGCTGATGGGAAGTAATAAAAGCGAAGACAACTCACAGAAATTATGAGGTTTTTGTCATCCAAAAATATCAGGGAACAAACTATGTGGAACATTGTTGTGAAAGGTAAAATCTAGCACAATCATGCCAGGCAAAAGCTATAGCTATGGGGTTCCTGAAATGACAGTAGGAAAGGAATACGTTTTCTTATTGGTTAATGAGGGCATACAGCATAAGTTTAAAACTAATCAAAATCACCAGCTTGTTTTCTAATTTTTAGTGGTCTTCTTTCATCAATGTCCACTTTAACTCTCTCCTTTCTGTCTCCTTGATCCTTTTTCCCAGCTTGATCAAGAAAGTCTTCACAAAAGTGCAGGTTTTATAGACAATAACTTAAACTGGAAATTAGTAACTTTATATCCCTCTATAACTGTTATGATTTTCACCATGTAGTACAATCGCTAGCTGTAGCAGCACCATTGCTGATCTAAAGCCAGTGCTTTATGCTAGCTTCATGAAATATTAACTCCAAGATCCCAGCATGTCACTGGGTACTTCAATCTCATTTATGTCCACTTCCTGATGGCATTCAGAATTTATGTGAACATAATCCGTTTCCTAGAAATTAGCTGATAAATTAGCAGATGACCTCACCTGGGTGCTAATTTGCTTTGGTTTGCACCTGATTTGCTCATAATTATTGGGGATTTATTTATGTTTAATGGGGAGAAATGCACAACAAACCTCTGGCAAAGAGCATAGAAAAGAGAATGTGGTTTAAGAGATATTATTCTTTATTGCTAAAAACAGTACAAAAATACAATTTACAACAGATGTACATAACTATGGATTGGAAAAGCCAACCTGGAATAACTATAGTAATATTGCAAGTTACATGTAAATAGGCTGCTTTTCAGCAAGAAACTAAGGTTGAAATAAAATACCGAAACAGGGTTAGGGTTAGTATACTTTCATAATTTCATGAACGACAAAGAATGGTATATTTTTCTTTATTTTGAAATAAGTCTCTGTGCATGTCTGCTGACTATGCTTTTTTTTTTTTTTTTTTTTGCTTTTTTCCCATCTTCAAGAACCCAAAAGTTAATTATTCTGTTGTTGCTCCCAGAGAATTACCACTGGGAATGCTACCCTTAAGAATTTGTTCTGAAAGTCAAACTTTTTTTTGTTTCTGATTGAAGTATAGTAAGATAAATTAGAATGACCATTAAAAAACTGTAGCCAATGTGCACAAGCAGGATGTTCTAGAACAGTGCATGGGAAACATTTTATCGCCAGATTATTTGCAACATTTTGTGTATGATGCCTTAATTAAGAATCTTAACTTCCAGAGTAATGTTTCTTCTTCTGGGAATGAGAAACGGAACTGTATCCCGGGAACTGTATAGAATAGAATAATATCCCTGGCTCACGAGAAAATAAACCATTTGCTAATGATTCATGAAATTAATGACAGGATGCAGAGTATAAATATGCAAGTTTTCAGCAGCTGTGTATTAGTAGATATTCCAATTGTCATATTAAATATTGGTCAATTAAACTAATAAGCATTGAAGCGTTTAATAATTGTGATTTCAAAAGTTCCCTAAAAATACATGTTGCATAAATAGTAGACAGACTACTAAAATATATATATATATAAATATTTTTTAAAATATTTTTCAATGAGAACTTTTAATTTTTTTCCAGCTTTTTTCAGTTTTTTTAATTCACCAAGATTGTGCTTTAAATGCTTCAAAGAAATAGATTTGATTCATTTACTGTAAATTGATTTTGTGCTTTAAATTCAATTCAAAATGGGTTTAAAACATAAATGTATTTCATTCACAAATTTTTCAATAGAAAATTAATCATAATGAATAAGAATAAAAAAAATTGCTAAAGCTTCTACAGCAATGTCAATTTTCATTGTCCCAATGTTACAACACATTTAATGCATGCAAAAACAACTGTAAACAAATATAACACATTTACTCTTGACTGTGCAATACTAGTTATTAATACTAATTTTTTAACCTACTATGATACTTTGTGTTGAGGCATCAGTGCTTTACCCTCAGGCTTTATCCTTAGGCGTCAGTGCTCTTTTAAAGGGGTACTTGGATGAAAGTCGATAAAAGTTTAAAATGACTTGAAACTTGGTTCAATGTATCTATATGTGACCAATAGTCACCAAGCAATATATTTTCATCAAATTCCAAAGGTACAGATAAAAAGTTATCACGTATTTTAGCATCTACATTGTGTATCTATGACGTCATAAGTACAACCTTATTGTTCTTTTCGATCTTAAACCAAAATTTCTTGCTGATAATATGATTAAAATGCAGAATTTTGGGATAGTAGGTTTTATATTTATCTATATTGGTCGTTAATTGACATCAACTTAGGAATTAACCACTTTCCAATTTTGACCTATTTTCATCCAAGTACCCCTTTAACAGTACCAATACAATAATGAAAATTATCATAACAAAAGAAGCTACTGATTCTGGAAGTGTAGGTATGAAACGTCATAAGGGTAAGGGCTTCTTATTAAGCAACCTCAACACTATATATCAAAAATGTCACAACAGGCCTAAAACCCATGCAACATGACCCAAAAGGCATTATTCTATTATATATTTAGTATTAATTTATAAATTCATTAATTAATTCATTTATATATTTATTCATTCATTCATTCATCCATCCATCATCTATCCATCCATACATCCATTCATTCATTCATTCATTCTTTCATTTTGTTTGTTTTTAATTGATTGATTAATTGATTGATTGATTTACTTATTACTTATTTATTAATTCATCCATTCATCCATCAATCGTCCATCCATCCATTCATTCATTTATTCAATCATTCTTTATTTATTTATTTCATTTATTTATTTATTTATTTCATTTATTTATTTATTTATTTATTTATTTATTTATTTATTTATTTATTTATTTATTTATTTATTTAAGCTTATTTATTTATTTATTTATTTATTTATTTATTTATTTATTTATTTATTTATTTATTTATTTATTTATTTATTTATTTATTTACAATACCATGCAATATGTCTTTATTTAGTACCACAATTTGCATAAATATACAATTTACAATCAGAATTAAAACAGGAAATTGGGTACAGGCTACCTTTTATTACCATGGGGTTAAACAAAGATAGATAATTCTGTTTGATTCTGTCAACATCGCAAACAAGCCTAGATGTCATAATAAAATAGGGTAATTGTTATTCACCTGATTTTATAGTCGCTTTAAGCCAAGTTGCATGGGCTGGTTTGTTGTCTATTTACTGTTGAACTTGTTTTTGTTTTTGTTTTTTATTATTTGTTTGATTTGAAATAGATGTGGTCTTAATCAGGAGGCTCATGGTTGAACTTGTTTTCAACACTGCAAAACAATTAAAATCAAAATATTATGTACCTCAACTGCCAGAAGTTGTTTAGAATCAAAGTGTTTCATCAGCATAAAAATAAAAAGTGGTTTGGACCACATTAACATTAAAAAGGTAATTTATTTTATTCATATTCAAGCTTTCAAAGGTGAGCCCTCTTCCCCCTCTTATGGATATTAAAAGCTGATTAAAATCCTTGTTAATAATCCGTAATGTGAACACAATGAAAATCGCAGTATTATGAAAATTGCAGTAAAGCTACACAGAAAGAAAAGAGGAATGTGAGGTCACTGGGAATCGAACTTGGGGCCTCTGACCAAAGGCCATGTACTATAAGTACCAACTGTTCCATACTTGCTCTTTAAATATCACCAGTCATCTGGGTTTTATTCAGGTGTTTTTTTCAATAGCAGAAGAGCATCAGGATATGAGACACTAGTAGACTATACATGCATGCATAGTCTGTCTAGTAAATGTGCCTGACATGTATGACTGAACTATTTGAGGAGTTTGCATTTACAAATTGTTTATGATCACAATACTTATACTCAAATTTTATCTCATATAGCTGAATTGAGCAATGCACTCACTGCACTTTTTTGTTTGATATATATAGGGTAAAAACTGCCCTCTGTATACTGATATTTGTTGTAATAGGAGATTTTAATGTGGATCACTTACCAAAGATTCACTGATGGCAGTGTGTTGCATGGCTTAGCTGTATCTTGAAGCTAAAAAAATAATCATGATTTCACTATAATATGACTTCTCAACAAGGGCTTTATAGCTACAGTAAGTTAATTTGGCTCAACAGTTAGTGAATTCTATGATGCTGTATGTGTCAATTTCTCTTCCATATTTACCAGCTCATTTGGTACACCGCTTTCATATTTTTGTTTTTCTTCTTTATGAACAGATTTATCGACATTGCTGTAGTCATTTGCTTCCCATGTTTCTTCCTCCTTACAATGATGGTCAGGTATTATGTGTTTTAATTTCTCTATCTGTTTTTGCAAGAGACCATTGTGTTTCCTAAGTTCTTCCAGCTCATGTTTCTGCTGCTCTATTACAGTCTGTTGAAAAAATCATGTCAATAGAATAAATCTTTAGATAAAAATGTAAGTCTGAGATCATACGAGTGATCACAAAATTGCATGACCATGTAGTGGGAGTGCAATTTGTTAATCACAAGACAGTAGGGACCTTAAGCAACCACGACGACGACGGCAGGGAAAACAGGACGTCAAAAAGTATTCAAGTGCAATATTTACTGCAATTTTTTGCGCTTATTTAATTTGAATTGCCATTCAGATCAGAGTTTTGAAATGAAAGAAAATGAAAGAGAGAGTTTCTGGGCGAACGGAAAATAAACTGGTTTGCGTCCTCAAGTTCCCGTTCTCTACAGAGCGTGAAATCTGGACTTTTCACGTTGTAGTTTTGCAGACTACGGTTGATTTCCTTACAGCCCTTCTCATTTGCATGTGCGTTTATTGTATTTTGTAATTAAGGCCATTGTCTTATGCCGTCGTCGTCCTCGTTGCCGTCTTCGTTGCTTAAGGTCCCTAGTATGACTTCAGACCAAAATTGCACAACACGAAGTTCAATTACCACTTAATTATATCCATTTTGAAATCTACAGTAATAATATTTGCAATACATAGTGATAACTTTATAATGAAATGACAGGTATATTACATGGTTTTTAAGTGTTTGTACATTGTTATAAAATTCTAAAGAATTCAAATATTTATAACAATGCTCATGTGACCATCACATAAACTACGTCACCTTAAAATAACTGTCTTTACTGAATGCATGCTGCTCACAACAGCCAGTCCATAGTTATAATAAGTCTAAAACTGATTTTGCAGTTGAGTAGGCCTTCAGAGTCAATGGTAAATGCTCGTCTCGTTTTCTTTGTTGGTTCTTTCTGCTGTTTGTTGGCAAAGAAGTTTATTGTGCAACAGGTTGGCTGGCAGATGACTTTGGTGCCATTCCTTGATCACAAACACAAAATTTTGTTGAACTGGAAAGGATACTATACGTAAATCAGCATTGAAGTTTGGATGATACCTACTTGGATAATATTTCTCTTTGATGGAATATAACGACTTCATCTTAGTCATGAACTAGCATAAAACCTGTCTTTCAGTTTGACAAATGCAATTTTGTCAAGAAACGTTTTTCACATATCTTCGATCTCTCTATTTGGCCGTCCTTCAAACATGATGAAATATGATCTAATTAATTTTACTACACAATATTTTCCTCATTCTGTTTCGGAGAACAGATTATCTGAAGTGATTTATGAGAAAATGGATAAAGATGAAATTTTACAGTCTTGTCGAGATCTGTGGGTACCATGTGTCAGTCAACAATGCTGTTGATGTCCATTTCAAGACAACAGGATTTTTGCCTAATTGCAGCTGTTGTACTGTGTAGTTGAACAGCTTGTATTTTGTTGGTGGCTACAAATTTAAGTTGTGGGATATCCTGGCTTGTGTCACTGGAAAGCAAACCATTTGTTCTTGAAAAGCAGGAACTTCAATGGACTCGGTACTTGGACTGTTGGAGATATGTTTGTTGTGCTTGACACTTCCAATGTCAAACTAGACGCACAATGGTGTGTTTACTCGTGCCCAGCCCAAGGAATTGAGCCAGCTTGGGATACCTGTGGTCTTACATAAGCTAGATGCCAGCCATCAGTTTATTTGCTTGGTTGCCCATCCAATTTGTAATATTTTCAAATAATAAAATTTAAGTGTCTAATGTATTCTAGAGTTACTTTGCAGATGAAAGAAAAAGGACTATTTGGTTTGTATTAGTAATGTTGTTATTGAAAACAAAAGAAAACAAAAACATTTACATTCTCCTATTAGTTAGCCAATTCTTTTGCTAGCAAAGGAATGTGCTCGATTGCCTAAGCATCAATTTGGGGAACAATAAATCAAAATTTCTATGCACACACATTCCAGCTGACTAATTTTTTCTGGGGACAGGAGAACAGGATAATCCAGAGAAAAGGGGTAATCCTGCACTACCATTAGAATGAAGCTTGTGATTTGTTCAAACATTTCAGTAAAAAAAAAATATGTGGATTATGATGAACAATGCCTTTTGTTCTACATTTAATCTCTCTCCTTTGTTTTGTTTTACCATTCTTTGTTACTTGAACAAATCACAAGCACTGTTCTGACCGCAGTGTATTACTGGAGAAAAGCACCAGAAACAAGGCAGAAAACAAATCCTTCAGCATTTAAGTTTCTCATCAAGTGATTTATTGCACCAATCTTCCTTTTATACATCTTCCTCATGAAAGACAGAGGTTATCATACAAACTTGGCTAATAAATGAGATACACCTCCCCTAAAAACTTATTGTGTGAGTAATTTCTATACAGTTTCAAATAGATGTACGCAACAAAGACTTAACACAAAAATGTACTATAATAGCTTAGAGGTAGAATATGAAAATGAAATAAAAGGCATAAATTCTTGATAAGTACAACCAAACTCTTGGTTTGGGCTTTGTTTTTTGGCCTGTGTTTGCCTATTTTCAAAATCAGCAAACTGGAAATATGAACGCTCTTGACTGCACAAGGAATATAATTCCAGAACTGATAACTTTTTGAATCCTTCAAATTATTCTCTAAGTAGCAAAGAGATTATTAACACCAAACACAAATATCTTGACGAGTGAAAGACACTTTAGCTGGCTTTTAGTAAATCAAATCGAACATGGAAATATAAGCTTAATTCAACTGCCTCGAATCAAGGACGTTTTGTCAGTAACATGAAAATGCCAGTCATCTAAAAATTCCAAAAGTCTAAACAACAGAGGGATATAAATATATGTCTCAAACCAGCTTAGTCATGTTTTAGAAAGCGAGATTTGCAAGCTAACAATTGAATATAAGTTATCGTCGATTTGTAAGTCAATTTTGAATGAAGTAGCTTGAATTTACCTTGATTGAGACTCACGAGAGACTCCTATAACGCAATGGCTCGATCCGACTGCATTTATAGTGAAGTTTAAGTTACTAAACATTCCTGACTCGTGAAAATAACTCTGTTTTGCTCAGAAAGTTTACTGCTTGAGGGACCGTTCATTTTTTATCAGGAGGGGGGGGCTGGTGGTTTTTGGAATTTTTGCCCCAAAAAGTGTCCGGCCCCCCCTCTTTGTCACACAATTTTTTAAATGGCCCCTTCTTAGTTCATGTTTCATTTACATGACCCCTCCCCCCACACTACCACCACCACCACCACTGAAAATTATGCAATGTTATCAAGAGATCGGAATATGTATTTTTGTCTTTTCATTATCGCAGACGTTTCCCTGCTAGCAGGGAACGCAGACGTACTAGGATAACATTGAATTTTTAGTCATCATTTCTATTATCCTCATATGTGTAGCAAAGGAAAATATATGCCCATTATTGTTGAACAATATTAGAGAGTAATATTACATAATTTATATATGTGAGCACGAAGCGCGAGCCGCTCACCTGAAATTTCAAGTAAAGATGTTTCCAGAGGCTATTTTCTAAAAGAATTTTAAATGTTCTTATGGTGCAATGTGCGAAATACTACATTTATTTACAAATACGAGCGCGAAGCGCGAGACACTCGGCAGAAATTTGAAGTATATATGTTCACAGCTAGGTGATAGGCTATCAGTTCCAAAAAGGATTTTAAATCATCTTATGAAATGTGGAAGTCACTTATTTCAAATGCGAGCGTGAGTCGCTCGGCAGAAATTTGAGGTGTTAACAGAGACAATTCCCAAAAGGATTTTCTCAACGTGCAAAGACATCTACTATTAATAACTGAATTTAAATTGTACATAAGTTTTCAAAGACTTCTTCCTTAGTAAAAGGATTTGAAACGCGTACCATTATGGTGGAATGTGCAAGTCACTAACTACAAATGCGAGCGCGAAGCGCGAGCTGCTTTGCAGAAATTTGAGGTAAATCTATTGTTCATAAAGACTGTTTCCTAAAGAGATCTGAAATGATCTTGATGCAATGCAGTGTAACTCACTCTACACTAGCTTGTAGTGTTTGGCATTGTAGCATGGCTGCAGTGTAACAATTTAGAATGTAATTGGTTTTTGCGAGCGCGAAGCGCGAGCCGCTCAACAGAAATTTTGCAAGAAAAGTACTTCGTGGTGGCTCCGTTTTGGTTGATTTGATAACAAAAAGGTGCTGCATAAACTATTTTTTTGCGTGACCCCTCCTCAAATAGCCAAAAAGGTTTTGCTTGGCCCCCCATTTTATGGCCATTATTTTCAGGTGGCCCCCCCCTCAAAAACCACCAGCCCCCCCCCCCTCCCGATAAAAAATGAACGGTCCCTGATGCAAGTCAAACTGAGCTGGTCATATTGTCGCGATGGAACGTGCGTGGCCTCGTTTCCATGCCTGCCTAATTTGCATACACATTTGCGACTACGACGATAGATAGATTGAATGGTAAACCTAGACTCGTGCCGGCCTACGGCCTGGGCACGAGTAATGATTAGAAGGACAATGATTCTCAACAGTTATTTGTACAGCTCTGAGGAAGATTTTGTCCTCAACTAGAAACTTTAAGTTTTCAATTTTGTTCATTTCTTGTGAAAGTTTTGTCATTCACCTGTCTTTCCCCAGAAAATCCCCTCAATTTTTTAGTAATGCTTTTGATTGGCTTTATTTTTTTCTGTGTTCTGATTGGTCAGAATGTATGTTTCCTGATTTCAAAATGAATATAATTAATAAACAAATCAGGGATAATTGTGTTTAGCTGCATACATTGTTGGAAAATGGTATTCTATATTTCACCCAATCCTCCTTTTCGCTATTACCTTCTTCTGTTTCAACTCATCTTTCTGTTGCTCTATTATTGCCTGTTGAAAAAGATTGAGGGTTACTTTAGCCACCCCAGTGGATAACGTTATAAGTAAAAGGTGGCTTCATGGTTACAGTGTGTCCTTCATGTTGCAACTTGATCATAATCAATTCTCATTTCCCCTATATAGCTCACAATATCTACCATAAGAGCATTGATTGAGAGAGGGGGATAGAAGGTGGACTGTATTCCATTTGGAAGATCCCTTTCAGGTGAAGGAGGACAGAAACCAGATATTCTTCAGGGTTTGTAATTATGTTTTTCAATATTTAGCTATCACTGTTAACGAGTGTAACTCCCCATCCCTCCCTCTATGTGACCTCCTTTGTTATTATAATAGAAACTTTATACGTTTTTGCCTAGAAACTACAATTGTGAAGATCTCACTACATGGAGGTAATTCACAGTTGGCTACTTGAATTATAAACTTAATACTAATAACAAATTAACAGTACAATTTGACAACAAACAAATACTGTTGAAAAAATGTGTGTTGAGAAATATGTTAAATCAAAAGAAAATTTATAACAATTTTATTGAAAAGATTTAAAACATGTTAGTACCTGCTTTTCTTCTAAATCATTTTGCTGCTGCTCTATTCTTGCCTGAAAAATACATTATAGCCATGTCAGCTGTTAAAGAACTTGATATATGAAGTACTCAAATAATCGTTATTTATAATCATGAGAATGATGATGAAATGATCGGAAATGATCATACAAATGTCTTGTCTTCAAACAGTTATCTTAATATTTGCTTATCGATGGTCAAAAATCATAAATTTACCTTACTGTGTTCCACCAAACTGCGAGCATCCCTTATACTTCTTAATAGATGGCATGGGCTAACCTCTGTCTGCATATCTTCACTTATATTATGTTCATTGTTGTCTGCGATTCCAGGGGGATTATCTTCCTGTTAAAAAGAACATAGTAGTAGGGTATGTTCTGTATCAAATTTAGCCAGGAATATAAATACAAAAAGAAATTGTGAAACAAGTTTTATGGAAAAAGTACTCCATACCTGAATTGGCAAGGCAAGAGCTTCATCATGAGGCTCGCGATTTTCTTGAGCATGGATCTTTAAGAACAAGGTTAATTATGAATGTTAACTATTAAAAAAGTAGAATGATTTTTTTTAAATTTGGTTTTGGTGTGGGTGTGGGTTTGGGTTTGGTTTGGGTTTGGGTTTGGTTTGATTTGGTGTGCTGTGGTTTGGTTTGGTTTGGTTTGATTTTGAGGGGGATAATCTACATATTTGGGATGCTTAGTGAGCATCTACTGTATGCCTTGCCAGCTGGCAGATGGTATGTGCGAGAAGTTATATGTTGGCTTAATAGAAAATTCCTAATACTAATGACCATACAAATACAAAGGAAAACAGTTATTAATTATCTTGACTAGCATGTAAACACCTCAACTTCATTTGTGTTTTGTCTGTTCCACGTGGCAAAAAGCTGTATCATCTAAACAAAATGTAAAATTATTGTTGGTCAGAACAATTATACTCAGAGAGAGAGGAGATAAGTGGATATTTGTTTTGATGGTGTCTTTATGTTGTGCTGTTAACTACTATTCTGGTTACATGTAGTTTTGCTTTTACATTTACCTCTTCAAGATTTCCTGTTTCTCTAAACCAGTCAATGAATCTGTTTAGGAGCTTGAAGCAAACAATATATATTGTTTTATCAATTAAAGTTTCTTAAAGTGACTATCAAGGGAGAAGAGGGGAGAGGACAAAACCTATGAAAGCAAAGGAATTCTAATGATAAATAAAATAATAACAATATTTTATATTCACCTCTAGTGTAAGAACATCTAGGCGTAAAAGAGCAAACAATAACACAACTAAAAATAGTCTAAGCAGAAACAACAGCATCTGTAGATAAAATAGAACTCATTAGAATTTCTACACAGCTCGAGGGGGGAAACCTTGAAAAGTACTTGGCACTCACATTTTCGTCAATTTGCACTTACTAGTGTCCTCAGCCAGTCAAAATGCATCAATTATCAAGTATAATAAAAATAAAAATAAAAAGGCATATAGTAATTATTAGTTGGTTGCAATGAAAAATTTTGAAATTAACACAGCATTGATTTTGGTGGTTTATTGATAGAAGTCCCTCAAACCTTTTGTTAAAAAAATCAGCCAAAAAAATAAATGGATAATAAGTATACATGAATTGTGCCAATCGAGTGCTTAAGTGCTGTTAAGAATTATTCCTGTTGTTACAGAGGTGTATTGTTTACCCTAACTTGTCAATATAGGACATGCCAATCACAAAAATACACTGTTCAATTTATCATTTCTGACTTCAAAGTCTTCATAAAGAGCGACAACTAAAACTAACACATGTAAATACTGGACATCTAGACCTTTTAGCTGCACTTCCTCCATGATAACCTGAGTCAAATATTAACGCCACTTGACTGTGAAATTCGATTGACTAGACAGTACAATACTGTTTATTTGCATTTTAAATATTTGTAAAGGCTTATGTTAAGCCTGATATGATATACGTTTTTGCTACGAAAATAAGAATGATTTGTTAATTGGTACATTATGTGATTGTTGAAATTAAGGTCTATAATGGATTCATGCCTTATTAAACTCTCACACGTCAACAATGTTTCAAGTAGAGGTTTAATGGTTTCATTTACATTTCCTTTACTTCTCCTTTGTGTTTTGAGTTCACAAATGCGTTAAGAATAAGCTCATTTGACTGTTATTAAAAGCAACCAATTAATACATTATTTTGGTACGTGTAGGTCTAGACATTAGGAGCAAGGAGCAAGGATGGCACAGCAAGGAAGGATGCAAGGAGCAAGGATGGCACAGTTGGTTAGTGTGCGACCTTCGGTGCGAGAGGTCCCGAGTTCAATCCCCAGTTACTTCACATCCTTGTTTCGACTTCTTTCCTTTCCGTGTAGCTTTAATTAGCTTTAAATATCCTTAAAACGGAGCACTGATGGAGAGAGGGGAGTAAAATGAGCGCAACGTCGACCTCAGGTTTGACAGTTGAATTACTGTTACGAGTTATCGACGTTAAATATGGTCGCTTTACTTTACTTTTACTTTAGACGCCAATACGTTTTCTGTTTGGTTTTGGAATACAGCACTTACTCTGGAGATAATAACTTAGTGTAAAACGGTTTTCATCTCAGCAGACTCTTACCTTTATGTATACTTTTTAGATTGCTGATATGGAAAGTAGCCAAAGCAAATTATGTTAGATACGGAAAGTAGAAAACTGTTGCATTTGCCGGTAAACGAGCTTAGATTACTCTGAAGTCCGAGAAAAGCCTGGTACCCAAAAAAATAGAATGACATAAAGAGCCAAATATGGTTTTCTCAGTATTCCATATAAGGGAAAACATGGACAATGTAGTGTTAGGATATTAAATGGATTAAAGACAAAAAAGTTGTATTTTTGCTCATTCTTAACAATACAAGTCACTGCCTTTGCTTAAAGCAGATTATTCAGTCATTTGCATTCCTATGCAATGCATTACATAGAAATGAGACATCTTCAAAAAAGCACTCAAAAATTTCAAATTATCTCAACATCCCATATTAAAAATTACTAATCATTGTATATATTTTTCCTAAACTTATATATTCAATCCATATTGCGATGATTTTGTTTTTGTTTTTTTTTTACTTTCCTGTTCCTTGGGCATATTTGCCCTTTCTGTTTGTATATTCCTCTAATATTTTCTATTACTCATTGACCTATAAATTGCAATATTACATATAACTTCTGGCTGTCTAGTCTAGCCTCCAGTTATTATATACTTATTATTATTGATAGAAGTCCCTCAAACCTTTTTTTAAGAAAATCCGCCAAAAAATGGATAATTAGTATGTGAATTGTGGCGATCGAGTGCTTAAATGCTGGTAAGAATGATTCCTGTTGTTACAGAGGTGTATTGTTTACTCTAGCTAACTTGTCACTATAGGAAACTAAAGAGAACCAGCAGTAATTCTATTCAGAACTTTTTTCTTTCTTCTTGAATTGCAGCTTTTAGCTTTCAACACCAAAATGACATGGTTCTAGCAGTTTATATTTGAGAATGATTTATCATTTTTACCTCCTAAACCCTGTCAAAGGTTATGAAGCTCCAATGATTGAAATACAAGCTTTCAATTTCAGTACACTTTCCTTAGTTAATTAACATTTTGATTAAGGTCAAAGGTGAAAAGGCTTTTTGTTGTACATCTATTTGAATTGACCAATACTAAAGGGTATACATGGAGCCATTATACTGGAAAAAGGTTCTGAATAGGGTAAATTTCTACAGGTTCCCCCCCCCCTCCCCAAGCCCATTACCTTCCTCCTCCTCCCCCTCCCCCTCCCCCTCTCCCTCCCCCTCCCCCTCCCCCTCCCAAAAGCCTGTTCACAGGATAACTAATTTTAAGGCTGACTAAAAGAAGTTAACCAATTTATTGAATTTTAAAGTTTGATTTTCTTTATTATTATTTCAGTAAAAACTAGACAACAGTTATGGCCAATGGTCTTGTTATGGTATCAAGCCTCTTCCCATAGCCTAAGATTCCAAGACTCTGTTTTTTGTTTGTTTGTTTGTTTGTTTGTTTTTGTTTTTGTTTTTCATCATTATCATCATCTTTATCATAACTAGCATATAAGCATTAGCACTGGCATCATTGTCGTTATTATCATCATTGATATTGAATTATATATTTTGAATTCCAGCATAGCATTTTTGAGGATTTCATCATAGAGTAAACCTAACTTTGATGAAAATATTTTAAAAAAGCTGTTGTTACGTGATTCCTATATGATAAAACTGAATTTTTACAATTGAATAAAGTATATATAAAGTAGTATACAGATTGAAAAAACAGTTCCATTTATTTCAATTTTATTGCGTCAATGAAATATTCTATCCATTATAGAGGCTTTGCACCATCACGTGAAGGCAGCCATGACAGGTGGCACAACAATAGAGTATTTCCCCCCTGGAAAACTGAACTGTTTCTCATGTAAACTAGATTAATTAGTCCAGACTCTAATGTTCCTGCCTCCTGTCATGGCTGCTACCACATGATTGTGCAAAGCCTTTACTATCCAAACATTAAACATTAGCAGGATGCACTACAAAATGCTTTACTGTTGGTAATGAGAAAATGTATTATTTTAATTGTTAATAGAAAGTTCTCATTCAAAATGTTGTGCATTTTATAAAATGACAAAAGTTTGGAAATGTTATATTTATGTGGGACTGTATGTGGTAGAATACAGTACAGTGCAGCCCAACATGTATAAATATATTTGAACGTTGTGAGAGTAGAATAGTATAATTCAAAGTTCATTTGAAGTGACGACATTGTTAAATACCATTAATGTTAATTCTCTGGACCAATTGCTAGCTTGCTTTATTCCTTTTGTTTGCACTCAGACCACTTCCCATTCGTTTTTTATCTATCAACAATCAAAATGAGTATCCCACCAAAGAATTTTCTTTTTGTGTTAAGGGGACGTATAGATATTCATTGTAGCAAAGGTCCAGGGTCAATTACAGTTGTCATATAATAGTTATCATCAGATGACACCTGCAATGCATTGATATACAATATAACGCGATAGGTTTCATACATTAGATATATACATATATACATAATTTTACAGCCAGAACAGACCATTCATGTGTTAAAGACTACCTCAAGACTAATACCTTTATCAATGATGGCCAAAGAAATTTTATCACATAATTTTGTATTAATGCTAGATAACAGCATATTGAACTATTGTGTGTCTACCTTTACATTGATTGACCGTGAAAGAGTTAAATTCAAGAATCGGCAGTGACCTACTTCTGTAGAAACATAACCTGCCATGACATATCAAAACATTGGTGATATATGAAAACCATAGAAGAACCTAAGAATCGTATCAAAACATTGGTGATGTACCAAAACTATATAAGACCTTTGTTTTGGTCAGGGAATAGTATTGTTTAGCTAGATCTTGGCTCATACAAAAAGAAAATGCATGGTAATACAGTAACAATGAAAATCTTTTGTAAATTACTGCAAGTGCTCGTAGTGCATATTCAGAAGGAAACTTCAGAATATAGTCGTTCATCCTGTTTTGTAAATATCTGTGAAGAATATGCCACTTTGCATTCTTTAACAGCATTTTCTTTTTATGTTAAACCTGTATTGCAAACAGAAACTATTTGTCAACATGCAAAATTGCAAACATCAATTAATATAATTTTATGTGAAACCTTAATTGTAACCAAAAATGGAAATGAAGTGCAAAATTACTAATTATTGAAATGACTTTTATTGATTCAGCAGACAGTGCAATATCTTCTGTCGCTGGACCTTTAACATTAACATCAATCTGGTGCTTCTTCATGAAACCTGTCCTCGTAGATCCTGTAATAAACAATGAAAAACGTCAGTATTAACATGAAGATTTAATTACAAGGAGATATCTGGACTTCACTGTGCAACATTTTTCAACTTATTGCCAAAAGGTAGTAATATGTCAACAGTATGAGAGCTGCCCTCACACTACTGCAAGCAACACTAACCTGTCTTCTTGAGCAGCTACATTAATGTCAGAATCTTCATTTGCTGATACGTCTTGTTGTTGGCCTATTAAGTTTACAAGTATCATTATTATTTCCTCTGCTCTTTTTCCTTTTACAATGGATGCCCTATTGTGAATTATCAGGGGAAATACCATTACACTATATATGAAGCAATTCTGGTTATCTTCTTTAGTAAATAGTTTTCAAAGGTGTTGATGGTTATCTCAGTCTGTTACATATCTGATATTGAATGAACAAATCTGATGCTTCATTATTGAAATACTTACTTTTGTTCATGCTGGCCTCTGCAGTGTCTGCTGTTGGTGTGCATGTATCTTGTTCCTGTAATAGAAATGTATAGGTTTTGTGGATGATTTTCAAAAGTGCTCGGTTATTTTCAATTTGTCTATACTATTTCTTCTCTTCAAAATATCATATGTCAATCTCAAGAAGATTTCCAATTTTCTGTGTGCATTTATTGAGAAGCCAAATATATCTAATTGGACATCCTTTTTCCTGTAACTTGAATTCTGCAAGTTTTGGGTGTGTATTTGGCTTATTCTGCAAGGTATAACATTTTCAAACAAATGTTGGTAGAGCACTTTTTGTGGTATAAACACGGATGATGTACTTCCAAATAGTATTTTATATTATATGTTTATTTCAAAACCATCAATTTTCTCGACATTGACCAGATACGTTATTGGTATTTACCTGTTCAAGTTGAAGTGGGGGTGGAAGTGGGTTATTGTCAGCTTCCCTTCCTTGAAGATCCTCTAGCCTTTTCTGGTGATGTTCTTTTAAACTCTGTTTTTTTAACCTCTGTCTTTCTTGAATATCTTCAGATTCTTTCCTTATCCTTAGTTCCTCACTTTGTTGTCGTTGATGTTCTTTTCGTCTTTGAGCATCTTCCTGCCTTTTCTTGCTATCTTCTTCCAACCTTTTTCTTTCCAGTCTCTGTGTTTCTTGAACATCTTCCGCTTCTCTCATTATTCTCAATTCCTCTCTTTAAATAAATAATAATAATAATTATTAAATATTTAATCGGGAGAAAATGTAACAATATAATATACTATTAAAGAACTTTGGAGCGCTAATCCCAAGTTCAAAGCGCTGTAAACCTACAAAAGGAACTGTAAGATAGAACTAGAAACTTGAACTTGGGAAAGCTAAGCTAAGAGCCAATATTTGGTTATCATCCTCTTGCCTTTTCTGGTTATGTTCTTCCAACCTCTCCCTTTCCAGCCTTTTTAGTTCTTTTTGCTCTTTGTCATGTCTTTCCCTTCTTTCACGATCTCTCTGCCATTCTGGGAAGTCTTCTTGTCTCAGTCTGTCTTGTAAAAGACTTCTATCCTCAACTGCCTTCGCATATCCTTTTCGATAGCCCATTAGAAATGCTCTTATCAAGTTATCTGTATTAATCCGATGACTGTTGCCGGCTGGTAACTGGGTGTCCTGTTTAAAAGATTTATATTCTGATCTATCATCATTTTTTTACATTTTTGGTTTACCTTATAATATCTAGTATCACAGATCCCTCTCTTTTTGTATTTCAAAGGATACAATGCATAACATTATGGAATATCACGCTATGCTGACATAGAGTCGAACCTTCCCACAGAAGTTGCCCTGGAGATAGGCAGATTAAGTGGCAGTTTTAAAGTAATAGTCTTGATTGTTTCAACACAATTTAGTCTAACATTACTTTTCAAAATAAGCAGTATCAAACTTTATCAAACCTGTATAGGAAAAGGAAAGTATTCTTCCTCTGGTTGGTCATTCTGAAAAACAAGCAATGACTTGCATTAAAAAATTACTTTCCTGGCTATTTAAATTCATGTACCAGATGAATATATAGATCAGTTGCTAATTTATAAATATATATAATAATGGATTTGAGAATTTTTGGGGTGAAGCATTTTTTCAGGCTAATGACAGCCTCAATCAGTTTATAGGGACGTAACACAATTATAGCAAACTCAAATTGTATCAAACCTGCAAATGAAGAGGAAGGTCGTCGTCTTGTTACGTTCATTATTCTAAAAAAAACAAATTATAACTTGCATTAAAAGAACAAGTTTACCTTCCTAGCTGTGAATACCCACGTACCAGCTGAATATGTAGGCACTGCTGTAGATTTTGGCAAATTTTTAAGTTTGTAAATCCGTATAGAATGCATGTGAATCAAATTGCGTGGATAATTTTTTAGGTGAAGGTGATTTAACTTTATTTTCCCCCTTTTTACCTCTGCTGCCCTGTCTGTCTCTTCTTCTTCTTCTTCTTCTTCTTCTTGAACTATCATCTGTCTCGTAAAAAGTAATTATGAATTTTATAACCAAATAAATATTACCACATAAAAGAGATTATGCAATTTGTACACATATACTAAGTCAACAACATTTTAAATAGCCTTCAGAACTAGAGCAAGTATGATGTCTACTAGTCAAAATCAGCCTGTTAAAATAGACAAACCTTATAATCAAGGACTTTATTCTTGTTATACAAGTAAGTTGTGAAATTTACCTCATCAACTTCATCTGTACATCTGCCATTCTCCATCTGTTTAAATGCAATAATGATATTGAGCAAGTTTACATTGGAAGTCATATTCACCTATTCATTCTTGTCAAACACAATTATAATGGCTTGTTCTTTTGAATGCCCAGACATAACATATCATATCTTAATGAACAGCATGTTTCAGGGTCACTATGACATGCAAATGAGAAAACAATGTCACAATATCACGACAATAAGCAATACTACAATTTCCCCCTTTCATTTCTCCAAAATGTTCCTCTCCAAACATGATGGGGATAACCAGCATCTCAAAGTATTATCAGAGCGAAGCTTGACATTTCAATCAGTCTTCGTAATAGTGTCAGCCTGGTTTACAAGGATTATACCAAACAGTGAACCAAACAGTGAAGCAATCGAGTTTTGACGATCTTGAATACACTTCTGCTCCGTACGTACGCAAGGTTCGCAGAACTCAAGCTGAGAGTAGTAAAGATGAGACATCGCTAAAGGTTATGGCATCTGATTTTCTCATGTCATTTGAAATTCTCTTGGTATACTTTCGCCAGCTTCTACATCAATTTATTTCACCAGAAGGACGATCAACATGGTTTTCAGCAAAAACACAACTGAAAACATATAGGATAAATGTCATTGCAAGTTATTTTTCCCTCACAAATAGGTGATTCATCCAGGCTTTCCACACGTGGGTTTGAACCCTCCATTAGTAGGAACACAGCATGAAATGATTTCACTACGTCCGCCTTATCCAAACAAACTTACTCTTGAAATAAAGTGATACCTTTGTTTAAAACTAAAACTGTTCCCTCCTGCCTCCATGTGCGTTTACTTTTTGAGTAGCTACACTGATTCAAGTTCATATTGTGGTGGGTTTGATCGTGTCTTTAATGTTTGGCAGCTTCGTCTGCCTGCCATGTGAACTGCTCTATACCACGTTTACGTCTTTGGTCATCAACTAAGAGTGCGTGGCGCTGTTTGTGAGATTTGTATCGAGTTCCAGGAGTTGTCGGTACTTTATATTTCATATTTCAAAATCGTCAACATAATTTTGCAGGGGTTTCTATTTTGTATGTTGGATTCACGTTAACGTCTGCCTGCATTGGTCGAGGACGCGATGAGAGCCATGATGAATGATTTTGCTTTGGTTTTCTCTCGTTGTATGACTTGATACTTTCAAAAAAATCTTCTTTAGAATGAAATTTGAACGTCAACAATCGTTTTACAATCCCTTGGAAACTTGATATTTTCTTTCCCCATAAGATAACTCCTCGTCGTTTTATCCTTAGACGATTGAGAACCAGCCAGCTTCGGTAAAGTACAGCTGCATCGAACTCTTCTTGGTTTACAAACCCATGGGTAATAACCTAGAAAAGGGTAATCACCTAGAAAAGCTGGTCAAAATCGCCGTAATGTGCTTTTCTGGAGGTTCTTGCCGTCGTCAGTTCAGAAGCTAGCGTTCAATTCAAGTGTGAGCTAGATGATGCAATCGATCGAACATCAAATCCAAGAATTGACTTTAACCTTACTAGTTACAGCTGCGCTGAATATTTTTACCGAAAAGAATTCAGTAGAAGCGTCTAATAGCTTTGCATCAGACGTAGAAGGCCTTAGGTGTCTTGGAGAGGGTGTGTGCCATCATTGTTAGCTATTGTTGCGGATGCACTGACCCAGAATATGGAAGACATTTTGCTCTGTTTCCCTAATAGATACAATGCCTTTGCAGACTCCCATACATATTTATGTATCAGCGTGACCTACCTTGAATCTCTAAAGCTTTTGGTTCCTGGTGTTTACGTAACCTGCTCTTTCAGTCACGAAGCTTTGAGTCACTCGACGATGAATTCGAAATGCTTTGAGCACACATTGTATATTCCTGGTAACCAGCCCGGTTCATTATCCTTACGTCACGTCATTGCATGGGTTTACCGATACCCTTACTTATTTCGTCCTCGTTTTTTTCACCGTATATGATCCCTTATAGCAGGTTATTAAAAAAATTCACACTTGTAACGCTTCGGGTTGATGTGTGAAAATCTTCCAAGGTCGAAAAGTTAAGCTTCCAAAGTTATTTTTGTGGCATTTCTTGTGGAAAAAGAGAGCACGTCAACAATTTTATTTGATTTTTTTTCTGTTAATTCTTTGTGTGGATTATAAAATTGTGAAACGTCCAATGTTCCAGGCGTTCCTCAGAGGGATCCTGATAGTGTGAAGATGTTTTGTCGTCTTCGTGCTCCTGCTGAGGATAATTTAAACTACACGAAAAATAACGGCTGACTAGCAATATTAACTCTACGAAGATATGACAAACTTGTGAGGACAAATGTAGTGGTATTGGGTGCAACAACCGGTTGCTATGTCCATAGCAGTTGCTAGGCATAGACTAGAAAATTGATGTACCATATTTAGAGGGTGTTTACATGATGGCACTAGGATCATCCTAGCACTAGGATCATTCTAGCAGGCGAACCAACCTTTACGTTTAGTTTACATGCCCGAAGCAACCCAGGACCCCAAGGACAACAGTGTTACACACTGATGGGTTAAATCCTGTATACAATTCGTTATTATTATTATTATTATTATCAACCCGAAGCAGAGTTCAAAGAAAAGAGTGATTCCTTGTCCTAGATCACCCAAACCACCACAGTGGTCCTAACATTACCGTTTCCTAATCCTAGTTGGCGAAGTATCTCTACTTCTTCTGTTTACATGACCGAAACATACTCCTAGTACTAGGATATTCCTACCGGCGAGACAGGATGATCCTAGTAGTAGGATGATCCTAGTACCCGAAGTGAAGACACAAATTTTCATGTAAACAGAATGCAGTAAATATATAGCAGGTAGCATGATCCTAGTGCCGTTTAAGCACCCCTTAATTTTATTAACCCAACAAAATTTATAGTAATTTGTTAGGGAAAGGGATTTCTGGTCCATGGGACTTCCGTTCAAACGATTTCATAATTTACTCAAAATTGTTTTTTTATATCGCGTCAAATCTAGAATTATGTAACTAAACCAAACTCAACTTGGGGAAGCACTAGTTGCAGAAGAGACAAAGATGTTTGGACTAAAATTGGCCACTATTGTGACGGTGTATCTAATTAATTCTTGCAAACGACGAATAAAGGAGTGCCCCAAAATCAGAACACGAGGGGCTTCATAATGGGGACCAAGTTTAGAGAACAGAATTATGTAAAATAACTTGCCTGCAAAAACGTCTTGGAGTAAACTGTTCAAGATGACCAGCGTAGCCCAAGAGGGCGGATTTGGAATGTCCACGACTTTGAGTACCCTCAAAAACACGTGGCGACCGTGATGATCCGTAATTGATACCCACTAAAGCCTCCACCAGAAAATTGCTCTTGACCATTGATGACATTGACGCGATATAAAAATATCATTATACTTGCCACATAATGTCTGTTTTAATTCAGTTCCATTTTCATTTTATTTCTCGAAAAACTGCAAAGTTTAATCGTAAATTAGGGACCGTTCATTTTTTATCGGGAGGGGGGGGGCTGGTGGTTTTTGAGGGGGGGCCACCTGAAAATAATGGCCATAAAATGGGGGGCCAAGCAAAACCTTTTTGGCTATTTGAGGAGGGGTCACGCAAAAAAATAGTTTATGCAGCACCTTTTTGTTATCAAATCAACCAAAACGGAGCCACCACGAAGTACTTTTCTTGCAAAATTTCTGTTGAGCGGCTCGCGCTTCGCGCTCGCAAAAACCAATTACATTCTAAATTGTTACACTGCAGCCATGCTACAATGCCAAACACTACAAGCTAGTGTAGAGTGAGTTACACTGCATTGCATCAAGATCATTTCAGATCTCTTTAGGAAACAGTCTTTATGAACAATAGATTTACCTCAAATTTCTGCAAAGCAGCTCGCGCTTCGCGCTCGCATTTGTAGTTAGTGACTTGCACATTCCACCATAATGGTACGCGTTTCAAATCCTTTTACTAAGGAAGAAGTCTTTGAAAACTTATGTACAATTTAAATTCAGTTATTAATAGTAGATGTCTTTGCACGTTGAGAAAATCCTTTTGGGAATTGTCTCTGTTAACACCTCAAATTTCTGCCGAGCGACTCACGCTCGCATTTGAAATAAGTGACTTCCACATTTCATAAGATGATTTAAAATCCTTTTTGGAACTGATAGCCTATCACCTAGCTGTGAACATATATACTTCAAATTTCTGCCGAGTGTCTCGCGCTTCGCGCTCGTATTTGTAAATAAATGTAGTATTTCGCACATTGCACCATAAGAACATTTAAAATTCTTTTAGAAAATAGCCTCTGGAAACATCTTTACTTGAAATTTCAGGTGAGCGGCTCGCGCTTCGTGCTCACATATATAAATTATGTAATATTACTCTCTAATATTGTTCAACAATAATGGGCATATATTTTCCTTTGCTACACATATGAGGATAATAGAAATGATGACTAAAAATTCAATGTTATCCTAGTACGTCTGCGTTCCCTGCTAGCAGGGAAACGTCTGCGATAATGAAAAGACAAAAATACATATTCCGATCTCTTGATAACATTGCATAATTTTCAGTGGTGGTGGTGGTGGTAGTGTGGGGGGAGGGGTCATGTAAATGAAACATGAACTAAGAAGGGGGCCATTTAAAAAATTGTGTGACAAAGGGGGGGGGGCGGACACTTTTTGGGGCAAAAATTCCAAAAACCACCAGCCCCCCCCTCCTGATAAAAAATGAACGGTCCCTTACATCAAAATTTTCGTAAGACGAAACCCAAGGAATATTGTGATTAAATGTTCTTTGGTCTGGCGAGACGCCAAACGCCGACTTCTCTAGGCGATAATTATGATTAAATGTCTACAAAAATTAAAAAAGGCAGACAAATTAACTTTTAATTTGAACTTATAAAACGGATAACTTGACTGTTGATATCGAATAAGCCCGAATCGTGACCATTTTCTGTTCCAGAATCTGTTTTGAAAACCTTTCATATTCAAATTTTAATCCTTCGAGAATACAAACACAATAGTTTTGGTTAGTGAACGGAAGTTACTTGAAAAGACTTTGGTATAGAGAGGGAATCAAAACGTCATTATGCTTGGGGCTTGCTACATGAAATCACGAAGCCAGCAATAGCAGGGCGGATAAACGTTTTTAAACGTTTAAAAAATAGCCTCTCATCATAAGGACACCATAGCTTTTTTAATCTCAATATTTTGCCTACAAGCCGTTTTCGACAAGAACAAAATATCAAATATCAAAATATCAAATGTTATTACATGCGTCTCTGATATATAATGCCCTGTACTTTGGGAGAGAAGACATTTTGAGCGGCAAAAAAAATTGTTTTAATAAATATCTCCGCGAAGCTTTACTTTAACGTCACAAGGTTTCGTAAAAAGTTTTTTACTAAAGCCAGTAAAAGCGTAACACAGATTGTTTTCCTTGCTTCATTGTCAGTTCATGAAAAAACTATGAAAACAGCCGCTTAGCTATTTTTCCACTGTCTTTATATTAAGTAACCACTGTTAGTTCCCTAGTACAGCCACAACAACAACATTCCTAGCATTCCTCACTTCTAGGAAAAACTTCTCTGATTGGCCAATACGAAAGAATAGCAGAGCAATGTGGTCTGAAAATCAGGCTATAGTTAGCAACGTTGGTGAGAGCCCGGCCCCCTGTGGTCTGTGGTCTATTGTAAGTACAGTGATTTTACGCGTATTCAGTATTTTCCCGTCTTACTTCAATAGATCTGTATAATGAGGAAGTTGTCCTTCAGTAGCATGATGATAAATGTATAAAGAGGAATTGAGGCCTTACACTACTGTGAATTTTGATCTTTATTACTTTAGCTTTCGTCGGTCGCCGACATCATCAGAAGTAAAGATTAAAAGTTATGCACATACTTAAATACTTAAATACACAGAGCGGCTCCGGGACAAAGCGGCCCAAGAAACAGAAACATCAACGAGAGAAAACGCATCAATCAGCGCTGCACAAGCACGTCCACCAAAAATTAAACACAACGAAGAGCTCGACAGCATCCTCTTGCTCAACGGGTACCCCCGCACTACCATCGAGGATACGTATCACAATCCGCGGGACCCAACTCTTCAACGTGAACAACAGAGCCAAGAACCTGCATGGCTATACTTTAAAATTCCATACATCACAGATGCTTTAGACTACAAGGCTCATCGATTGTTCAGACAGGAGGGAATTCCAGTTAGAGTTGCGCACAAATCGTCGACCCTACGCCAAGCCCTTAGACCCAGAGCGTCTCAGTCACCATGCGAAAGATCAGATTGTCCGATGTCAGACACTGAACTGGGCTTCGTAAAAAATACGGTTTACAAAATCACTTGTAATAAGTGCCAAGATACCTACATTGGAAGCTCAATCCGCCCCCTACACGATCGACTTAAAGCACACTTGAATCACACGTCCTCGTCAGTATTCAAGCACCTCAGAACACAGGCTTACCAATCTCTGCATGAGTGGAGGGAGTAGTGTGGGCTTCCTGTGTTATCTGAATGACCGTTAATTTGCTTATTGAACTACGATCGAATTTCTCCTCTAGATTCTCTCTTTCCTTTGACTTTTTGTGTATTTTTTTCAATAATAATAAAGATCATGAGTTAAAGATGGGTTTGTGTTGTGTATTTTGTCCTAAAAGCATCAATAATAGCGGTTTTAGGCCTTCTACTTTCGGGAGGTCAGTTCATGTCATATGTACCCTTAATAAGTACTAATATTTAGCCTGTGAATATGCTCTGAAAAGAAAAAAAACAGGACAGGCAAAAAGAGAGGAAAGCCAGCAGCAATTCTATTCTATTCAAAACCCTTTTCTGTCTTCTTGAAAGAGAAGTCTCAAATTGCAGCTTATAGCTTTCAACACCAAAATGACAACATGGTTTTAGCAGTTTATATTCGACAATCATTTATCATTATTATTTCCTAAACCCCCTCAAAAGGTTTTCAAGCTCCAATGATTGAAATACAAGCTTTCAGTTTCAATGCACTTTTTATTTAGTTAATTTATTAAGGTCAAAGGTCGATAGCCTTTTGTTGTTATCATTTTGTGTATCTATTTGAATTGACCAATACGGGAGGGTATATCTGTCGCTGGTATACTGGAAAAGGGTTCTGAATAGGTTACATTTCTACAGGCTCTCCCTCCTCCCCCCAGCCGATTACCTTCATCCTCCCCCTCCCCCTCTCCTCCCTCCCAAAAGCCTGTTCACAGGATAACAAATTTTAAGGCTGATAAGAAGTTTTAACTTAAGGAGGCTGGAAATGGTTCTTGAGCGCGCGCCGAGTGCGCGCGCTAATTTGATGACGAAATACGAAGTGACTGAACAAGACAAAAGCACTCAGTTTTTTGACAAATTTTCGTATTTACATTGGATGGAAGTCGAATCTATTCAATATTCGACCTAAAAGCATTTTAGAGAGCTAAAAAAACATCAATTTCATTTGCATTATTTTGCACAAAATGGTTCTGTTTGCTTGTCTCGAGCTTCAATTGAGTCAAGCTGACGCATGCGCAGTTTCAGCAATTTTACGAGACCCCTCTGACGCGTACATGATAAATTTGAGCAAATATCTCGAAAAGTACTCGGTGAAGTTTTTCAATTTTTTGCTATTCTATTCTAACTAGGTTTAAGAGCATGTTGATGAAATATAAAAAAATCTGTAATGGGGAAGTCTTTTTATATCTAAAATACGGTTTTTGTAATATTTCATGAGTTCTGCATTACAGAATTTTTTAATTTTTTCTCATATGAAAGGTCAACTAGCGAACTCATCATATGCAGTTTTAAAAAAACTTTCACCGAACAGAAATCAAGATATGAATTTTTATATTGAAATTTTACGTCAATTTGCCGAAAATCTGTTGTTGTCATGACAGCGGCATACGTGATGATTTTTTAAAAATTTAACTCCCCGTTTCATAAGCTTTAATATGGTATGTCACATCAATATAACCTTTTTGGCGATATAGAAATCTTAGGCATTTTTTATGAGTGTGCTTTCATTTATGGCAACCCTTTCCAGCCTCCATAAAAGCATTTTATTAAATTTTATACTTTTATTTTGTTTATTATTTCATTAAAAACTAGACAACAGTTATGGCCAGTGGTCTTGTTATGGCATCAAGCCTCTTCCCAAAGATGCCAAGACTCTGTTCTTTTTTTTTTTTTTTTTTTTTTTTTAATAATTATCATCATCATTATCATAAAATAATTCCATATTTTTCAATTTTTTGCTATTATACCTAAATCTTAATTATGAACTCGAAAATTGAACTTCAAATCTTATGAACTGAAATATTATCAATTATAGAGGCTTTGCACCATCACGTGAAGGCAGCCGTGACAGGAGGCACAACAATAGAGTATTTCCTCCCTGGGAAACTGAACTGTTTCCCATGTAAACTAGATTAATTAGTCCAGACTCTATTGTTCATTGTTCATCATGGTATCACATGATGGTACAAATAAGCCTTTATAATATTCATCCCACTATGTTCATTAATCTGAACTATTGTTCATACTATTGGAACTGATTTGACTAAACTTCTCTTTACTAAACATTGGCAGGATGCACTACAAATTCTTTTACTGTTGGTAATGAGAAAATATATTATATTATTATCCAACTGTATTCAGCAGAGTACAAATAACGCCCAAAACGAGTACAAATATCTCGCGATATTTGTATTGTAGGAAACCAGTTTTACAAGTTGTCGAAATACGCGCCATCACCACTTCGTACGCAGTGAAAAAAAACTCGCGCGCGCCACAAAACTAGTTTGACTTGTTGTCACTTTTCAGCCAATCAGAGACCGCACAGCTCGCGCCACACGCCAAAGTCACGGCAGACTGTCACGTTTTCACAATGTTATTTCAAAAGAACTTTCTCGTCCTAAAATGCATTTTAAAAAGGCGTTTTTTCGCGTTTCTTCTTTTTCAGTGTAGACAGTTGGATAATAAATAACTTATTAGACGGTTTGAAGTGTAGTTTGGCTGGATATTTTACTCGTTCACTTGTATTTTGACTCGCCCTACGGGCTCGTCAAAATACTGCGTGACTCGTAAAATATGCAGCCATACTACACATCCAACCGTCTAATAAGATATATTTATTTGTTAATAGAAAGTTCTCTTTTGAAACGTTTTGCATTTTATAAAATGACAATTTGGAAATGTTATACTTATATGGGCTGTGTGTGGTAGGATACAGTACAATGCAGCCCAACATGTATAAATATATTTGAACGTTGTGAGAGTAGAATCATGAAATTCAAAGTTCACTTGAGTGACGATAAAACATTGTTATATACAATTACTGTTAATTCTCCGGACCAATTGCCAGCTTGTTGTATTCCTTTTGTTTGCACAAAACAAGTATCCCATCAAAGATTTTTCGTTTTGGGTAAAGGGGACATATTGAGATTCATTGTAGCAAAGGTCCAGTAGGTAACCTGCTGCAAGTGCTTGTAGTGTATACACAGAATGAACTTCAGAACATATTCCTTAATCCCGTTTTGTAATTATCTGTGAAGAATACGCTACTTTGCATCCTTTAATGGCATTTTCTTTTTGTGTTAACCCTGTATTGCAAACAGAAACTATTTGTTAACATGAAAAATTTCAAACATCAATTAATATGATTTTTATGTGAAATCTTAACTGTAACCAGAAATTGAAATGAAGTGCAAAATTACTAACTATTGTGTTAACTAAGTGACTTTTATTGATTCAGCAGACAGTGTAATATCTCTGTTGCTGGACCTTTAACATTAACGTCAATCTCGTGCTTCTTCATGAAACCTGTCCTCGTAGATCCTGTAATAGATAATGAAAAACATCAGTATTAACATGACGATTTAATCACAAGAAGGTATCTGGACTTCATTGTGCAACATTTTTCAACTTATTCCCTATAATAGAGAGAGTCTAATGTTAATGTATAGGTTTTGTGGATGATTTTCAAAAGTGCTCGGATATTTTCAATTTGTATAGGTAGATTCAAGATTACTGGGCAAATTAGTGAGAAATGTTCTTCATATTAATTTTGATAACTGATTAGAATTAAATTTGTGCTAAAATGGATTTTAGAAAGAATAAAGATATATGTGACAGGATATTTGAAGATTCTATCCTTTTGTTAAATATTATTTCTAGTCCTACCCTTTCATATACTTTATGAAATACTGCATTATCACTACCCTCCTATTTCCAAGCTAGTGTCTATACTATTTATTCTCTTCAAAATATCATATGTCAATCTCAAGACGATTCCCAATTTTCAATGTGCATTTATTGAGAAGCAAAATATTTAATAAAGCGTCATTTTTCGTGAAGCTTGAATATTACAAGTTTTGGGTGTGAATTGGGCTTATTCTGCAAGGTTTAGTTAACATGTTTTCAAGCAAATGTTGGTAGAGCACTTTTTGTTGTTTAAACACGGATTATATGTACTTCAAAATTTTATTATAAAATTTCTTTTATAATAATGTATATTTCAAAACCGTCAATGTTCTCCGGAGATTGACAAGATATGTTTTTTAGTATTTATCAGTTCAAGTTGAAGTGTCAGTATTCCCCTTTGAATTTGTTTATTAATGGGAACCTGTTGCTCATTTTTGCTTGGGTTTTCTAATCTTTGTTCTTCACTTGGCACTTTAACTATGTTTATTTTTTCTGTCATCTGTTTGTCATCCTCTTTAGTTTACTTTTTAGCTCCTTACCGTTCTTGTTGTCAGCTTTCTTTCCTTGAAGATGTTCTTGCCTTTTTTTGCTATCTTCTTCCAACCTCTTAAAATAAATAATAACATTAAATATTTTATCGGCAACAGACGTACAAAGGGTTATGAGAAAAATATAGTAATATATATATATCTTATTAGACGGTTTGATGTGTAGTATGGCTGCATATTTTACGAGTCACGCAGTATTTTGACGAGCCCGTAGGGCGAGTCAAAATACAAGTGAACGAGTAAAATATCCAGCCAAACTACACTTCAAGCCGTCTATTAAGTTATTTATTATCCAACTGTCTACACTGAAAAAGAAGAAACGCGAAAAAACGCTTTTTAAAACGCATTTTAGGACGAGAGGTTCTTTTGAAATAACATTGTGAAAACGTGACAGTCTGCCGTGACTTTGGCGTGTGGCGCGAGCTGTGCGGTCTCTGATTGGCTGAAAAGTGACAACAAGTCAAACTAGTTTTCACTGCGTACGAAGTGGTACATGGTGATGGCGCGTATTTCGACAACTTGTAAAACTGTTTTCCTACAATACAAATATCGCGAGATATTTGTACTCGTTTTGGGCGTTATTTGTACTCTGCTGAGTACAGTTGGATAATGAAATATATTATCAAAAGACTTTGTAGCACTAATCCCAAGTTCAAAGTGCCGTAAAGCTACGTAAGGAACTATAAGAACTAAAATTGTAGAATTATGAGCTTGAAACTTGAACTTGGGAAAGCTGAATAGCTAATATTTGGTTGTCATCATCTTGCCTTTTCTTTCAACCTCTCTCTTTCAAGCATTTTCGCTTCTTTGAGATGTCCAGACTCTCTCATTGGTCTTTTCCTTCTTTCACAATGTCTTGGCCATTCTTCGAAGTGTTCTTTTCTCTGTCTTTCTTGTAAAAGACCTCTATCAATTGGTTTTGAATATACCATTTGATATCCCATTGTTTTGGTGACTGTCGTCAGCTGGTAAGTTGGTGTCCTGTTTAAAAGATTTAAATTCTGATTTATATATTTTTATTTTTTGTTTTTATCTATTTTTATCTATTTTTTTATTTTTTATTTTTTATTTTTTTCAATTTTGGTTCTGGTATAACAGCTAATAGGTTATATGAAGCTTTTGTCACAGATCCCTTTCTTTTGTACTCCAAAGGATACAATGCATAACAGAGTCGATCCTTTCCACAAATGCTTCCTACTTGGAGATTAAGTGGCTGTTTTGAAGTAACAATCGTGAGTATTTTCCACATTATGTTTATCAGATTTGGTTAAACACAATTTAATCTATTATTACTTCTCAATATCAAACTATATCAAACCTGTATAGGAAAAGGGATGTATTCTTCCTCTGGTTGGTCATTCTGAAAAAAAAAAGACACCATGCGTTGCATTAAAAAAAGAATTTTACTTCCCTAGCTATGCATATTTTATAAATGTACTAGCTAAAAATGTAGACGTTGCTGGAGATTTGGCAAACTTTTAAACTTAAAAAATAAGTATAAAACGAATGAGAATAGATTTGAGAATTTTAGGGATAAAGCCTCTTCAAGCTACTGAAAGCCTCAAACAGTTTCTAGTGTAACATAATCTCAGTAATCTCAAATTTTATCAAACCTGCAAAGGAATAAAGACTTCTTCTTCTTGTTCATTATTCTGCAAAAACAAATTATAACTTGCATTAAAAAACAAGTTTACCTTCCTAGCTGTGAATACTCATGTACCAGCTGAATATGTAGGCACTGCTGCAGATTTTGGCAAATGTTAAAACTTTGTAAGTTCGCATAGAATGTAAATCAAATTGTTGGAGGAATTTTTAGGTGAAGGTGATTTTACCTTATTTTCGCCCTTTTTACAGTCTGTTTTGTCTGCCTCTTCTTGTTGTTCTTGAAGTATCTGTCTCGTACAAAGCAATAATGGATTTCATAACCAAATAACTTATTTGTAAACTTAAGATTATGCAGTTCCACAAACATACTAAGTCAACAACATTTTAAATAGCCTTCAGAACTCAGTAGAGCAAGTATAATGTCTACTGTAGCCTCAACTGAATTGGCATGTTGAAATAGGCAAAGTTAATAATCGAGGACAATATTTTTGTTATACAAGTCAGTTGTGAAATTTACCTCATGAACTTCATCTTTAAACTTTCCATTCTCCATCTGTTTAAATGCAATGATAATGATATTGAGCAAGTTTGCATTGGAAGTCATATTCACCTAATCATTTTTGTCAAACACAATTAAAATGGCTTGTTTTTTGGAATGCCCAGACATAACATATCACATCTTATTAAACAGCATGTTTCAGGGTCACTATGACATGCACATGAGAAAACAATGTCACAATTATCATGACAATAATGAGTAGTATCAGAGTGAAGCTTGGCATTGCAATCAGCCTTCGTAATATATGTCAGCCTTGTTTACAAGGATTATACTAAACAGTGAAGCAATCTAGTTTCGATGATCTTGAATACAGTTCTGCTCAGTGCATACACAAGGTTTGCAACACTCAAGCTGGGAGTAGCAAAGATGAGACATCTGATCTTCTTATGTCATTTAAAATTCTGTTCGTAAATTTTCACCACTTCCACATCAATTTATTTTACCAGAAGGAAGATCAGCATGCTTTTCAGCAAAAAAAAATTAGGGTAAATGTCATTGCAAGTTATTTTTCCATCACAAATAAGCGATTTATCCAGGCTCTGAGCACGAGGGTTTGAAGTAACCAACCATTAGCAGGAACACAGCATGAAGAGATTTCACTACGTCGGCCTTAGTATCCAAAGAAAATTACTCTTGAAATAAAGTTATAACTTTGTTTAAAACTAAACCTGTTCCCTCCTGCCTCCATGTGCGTTTTCTTTTTGAGTAGCTACACTGATTCAAGCTGATATTGAAGTGAATTTGATCGTGCCCTTAAGGCGCTGTTACACGCTGAAACTTTTCTCTGAAACTTGCCTCAATAGCCGCTGCGAGACAAATTTCACAACGCATTGCACCGTGTAACATGGTCATTTAGCTGAAACTTTCCTCAGGTCGGTTTCACGAGACGGTTTCACGAAACGTAGAACTGGTTTATACTCCTGCAACAGAAACGTGTGTCGCGAACAAGTTTCAAGACGAAATTTCAGCGTGTAACACCCCTTATGAAAATCGTCTCGCATCGGTGATTGAGACAAGTTTCAGATAAACGTTTTAGCGTGTACAACAGCGCCTTGAATGTTTAGCTGCTTTCGTCTGCCTGCCATGCGAGCTGCACTATGGCACTCGAAATAACTTCGATTGTGGTAGGCTTCTGTAGACCCCTCTGGTTCCTTTTTTGTGGAATATTATCAGTGAAGAATAATTAAAGCAAATGCAAATAACCCATATCAACCATCACAAACAAGCTGCAATCACATCTGTCATGAATAACTCTTACCAACTTAATGTGGTCTTCCTTGGTCATCAACTATAATAGCGCGTGGCACTTGTTGTGAGATTTGTATCGAGTTCTAGAAGTTATCGATACTTTATAATGTATTGTCATAACGAAGAATCAAAATATGATTTTATGGGGCTTTCCTTTTTTATGCTGAATTCACGAAACCGTCTGCATTGGTCAAGGAAGCAATCCGCAGAGTCGATATTAATCTTTTTCCTTTGGTTTTGTCTCGTTGCATGACTTGCTCTTATAAGACATTCTTTAAATTGTAGGTTGGACGTCAACAATCGTTTTACAAGGCTGTGGAATCTCAACTTTTTTCTTTCCTTTCGCCTTAATATAACTCCTCGTCCCACATGAGTTGATTGAGAACCAGCCATTACTGTGTCGGTGTATGCAGCTGCCTAGAACACTCTCCTCGGTTAACAAATCCTTGTATAAGTAATCATCTTGAACAGCTTGTCTAAATCGCCGTTCGGTAAGATTATACAGGCACTGTTTGAAAGCCCTTATCTTGGGTTTCTTGCCGTCGTTCGATCAGAAACGTCCAATTCAAGTCTGAACTAGATGATGGAATCGATCCCTCGCATCGAATCCTAGAATTAACTTGAACTCTGCTAGTTACAGCTGAATATTTTTATCGAAAGGAATTCAATAAAAGTGTCTGGTAACTTTCTGTTCATATACATCAGACGTAGAAAACATTAGATGCCTCGAGAAGGGTGTGACATTACTATTGGGACGCATTAACCCAGAATTGAACATATTTTGCTTTCCCAAATAAACATAATGCTGTTGTATTCGACTCCTGTTCATGCATATTTATGTATCAGCGTGACTTACCTGCTTTTAGATCCTTGTGTTTACGTATCCTGCTGTTTCAGTCACGAATATTTGATTAGTCAGTCAACAATGAAGTTTGACCAAGTTGAACTGCTTCGGACAACTGTGCCCATCATGCATTGCACGTAACCAGTCCGGTTCACAGACATTTGTGATAACGTGCTTCACGTCATTGTGTTTACCGATGCCCTTGCTTATTTCGTTCCTCGGAGGGATCCTGGTAGTGAAGGTGTATTTTTAACTATACACGAAAAAGAAAGAATATTTTGCATACAAGCCGTTTTAGACACAGTAAACAAAATTTATTATCCAACTGTACTCACCAGATTACAAATAACGCCCAAAGCGAGTACAAATATCTCGCGATATTTGTATTGTAGGAAACCAGTTTTACAAGTTGTCGAAATACGCGCCATCACCACTTCGTACGCAGTTCGCAGTTTTTTCGTTCGAAAACTAGTTTGACTTGTCACTTTTCAGCCAATCAGAGACTGCACAGCTCGCGCCACACGCCAAAGTCACGGCAGACTGTCACATTTTCACAATGTTATTTCAAAAGAACTTTCTCGTCCTAAAATGCGTTTCTTCTTTTTCAGTGTAGACAGTTGGATAATAAATAACTTATTAGAAGGTTTGAAGTGTAGTTTGGCTGGATATTTTACTCGTTCAGCGTGACTCGTAAAATATGCAGCCATACTACACATCAAACCGTCTAAAAAGATATATATATCAAATAATATGAAAATTTGTTACATGCGTCTCCGAAATATAATGACCTGTACTTTGGGAGAGGTGACATTTTGATCAACGGAAAACTCATTGTTTTAATAAATATCTCCGCAAAGCTTTACGGTAACGTCACAAGGTTTTGTATATAGTTTTTAGTAAAGCCAGTAAAAGTGTAGCAGTTACTGTTTAATTTCTCATACCTCATTATCAGTTCGTAAAAAAACACGATGAAAACTTAAAATTATGTCTGCATATTGAGTATCCAGCAACAGTCACAGCGACAGCATTCCTAACTTCTAAGAAAATGAAAGCCTGTCTATGATTGGCCAATACGAAAGAATAACAGAACAATAGAGTCTGAAAATCAGGCGCAAAAGTTAGCAACGATGGTGAGAACCCCATGTGGTCTACTGGACGAAAAACCAAAAACCTTGTTGTTGTGAACACAGTGATTTTACGCGTGTACAGTATTTTCCCAGTATTTTTCCGTGCTTCAATAGATCTGTATAAAATTAATTATTGACGCTCGCCAAGTAATTATAAAAATATGACAAAAGCAACATATTCTCTTAAACTTAAGCGACAAATGGCTGCTAAATACAATCGGTTTCATAATTTACAATATTAAGGCTAAATCTTATAAATTGGCAGTTAAATTGTGTCTTGCATAAAACTTCAATATTTGACCCGGCATCCACTATCTAAAGTGCTGCTTAATAATATTTAGAGCATCACGTCACTTTCTCTTAAATTCAAAATAACCATTGCATTTGTATGTTTTTAAAATGAAAATCTGATATGATTTTTCCTAGAGCTAGACATACAATTGGCTATTTTAAAGTCTTGTATTCTACTGTTCGCGAGCAAGTTTTGTCGATTTCAGTGTTTTATGAAAGTGGATACAGGCGAGCTTAATAATATTATTTTGGCTATCTTGATGGCTCATGTAAAGCCAGATTCTTGTAATGCAGGTAACAAGCAACCTTTTTGCTAAATCCCCATCTAGAAAGGAGTAACTAGGGGATTTTCGAAAAAAATATGCAAAGTAAGCGTACCTTGATGTTGCTCTCGAACCAAATAACTAAAATATATCTTGTGTGCGACCTTCGTAATTTTACCAAAACCTTGCTCTCTGAGTCAAGATTGTGATAGTATTGTAGAAATCTGGAGACGTCTGGCTATTATTGACGTTTTAAATGAGTTTTATAGCTTTATATTGTTATGTGGCCTGGACCACGTGACAACAAATTGGTGGGAAATGGAACAGTATTGCTCATTCGTAGATTTTACTACCGTAAATACATAATGCTCCTTTCTAAGTAACATTCAGATCAGTAACCTTCAGTAACCTTGTCAGCCAACCGTGAAATATAGCTTAGCGTAACTTTATTTCTGACGTTAAAGGTACGTAAATTGGGGCATTCCCTCTTCGAGACGAACTTCTTTCTTATGCAGTATTCGTGTTTCAGAAATAACATTAAGAAGTATGTAATTAGGTCCATGTTTACAGAACATTTACTACAATAAGAACCATGCATGTTCAGATTTACACCCGTTCAATAATTAATTGGAAGTAGTCACACTGTTCGTTACAGGTCGTTACAGCCGTGTTACAGTAGTGTTTACAAACATTGAGTATAACATACCAGGCATTTTTTACATGGTTTTGTTTTCTTTGTTGAATTCAAGATTCGTAGAATTTAGTTCAGTAGACTGATGTGAATGATTATTTTATGATTATTAGGTTGTTGTTTTCTTTGTTTTGTAGAGAGGGAGGTGAAGTCTCGTGTGGAAGACATTGTTTTCCGGTAGAATTGGAAATTGATTTTCAAATATAATAGTTATGAACTCACTTATTTGTATATCATTTAATACCTGAAGCTTTATTTTATTTTATTTTATTTTGTTTTGTTTTGTTTTGTTTTGTTTTGTTTTGTTTTGTTTTGTTTTGTTTTGTTTTGTTTTGTTTTGTTTTGTTTTGTTTTGTTTTGTTTTGTTTTGATTTGATTTGATTTGATTTGATTTGATTTGATTTGATTTGATTACTCGGGCTACCTGTGGTAGCTCGAGTCTAGGTTTACCTTTTCGGTCTATCTATCAACGTCGCAAATCGGCAAATTACCCAGAAGCCTTTGGGGTACACTGTCATTAAAACGAGGTTGACCACGAGGCTTCCTGTGGTCGAGAATTGTCGCGAGGGATTGAGAGCAATTGAACAAAATGGCGGACGCTATCAATCGGAATTCTAAATCAAGATATTTGGATAGTCACTGCTTTTAATCGTTAATATGGAATTCTCGAATTTAGTGGTGACCTTACCAGCTGTTGTAATCAACTTGTAATGTATTGATCGTCCAAGAATACGATACAGAGATCGATTTGTGGCAGCGAACTGCACTTGAGGACAGACATGTAGTACATGTAAGACACGGAGATATTTTATCTTCAAATCAAAAGTTTGTTTTATATCACCACTGCTTGCACATAATTTTTGCTTATATAAACTCTATTTATACACGGTGTCTACAGTCATGCTCTTCATGAGAGCCGTGTTAGAAGCGATGTAATTAACTAACAATATAAATATGTACAATGGTAATGTTTTTTCAACTACTAGAAAAACTAGGAGATTCTCGCCTTTCATAATAAGGTGACTAGAGTGTATTCAATAATTAAGCCAGGAAACAAGAATTAGTAAATAGTACAAAATTACACCAAATAAACAATGGAAAACAAATGATTTTGTATATAAATTATAAATATTTAGTGCAATCTGTATTTTGTACAATTTGTCATGATTATATTGAATGCACTTTACTGTCAATCATGCTCAATGTTAGCAGATCAAAATATAGTGATGGATAATCATGGAAATGATAATAATATTTATGAGACCTTATATTAGTAACAATTGAAGAACCAATTTTAGAATGTACAAAATGATATCTTTCAATCAATGAAAAGTGATACTCAACTACAAATTTGTACAAGCTTTGTGCAACCATGTTCACAGAAACAAGATTAAGTGGACGAATTGAACATACTTTATGTAGTAGTATCAGGTTGATGTGCAAGGAGGAGCTATATATGGTAACAGTAATGAGCATACATTGTATTACATTACACATCGAGTATTAAACTTCAACTGATGAAGCATCAGCAATTGACTACTGCTATATAATCATTGATCTGCTCCATATTGGAAACATAGTAATATTTACATGTATATGAAAAGTTGTGTTAAGAAACTGAATTGACTGCACTGAAATTATTTCATAGAAAGGTAACTGAGGCACTTCTAGAATCTACCACTGTGATAACAGCAATATCAAAGTCATTTTAACTTGGATATCGAAACAGTCTGCTGCAGTTTGTAACTTTTGTTTCCATAAATCAAAGTAAAAAGTACAGAATAGAAATTTTGTCTGAGCTATAATGTATTATCTATAGATCATATTGGATCATTTGGTAAGCATTTAGCAAAATAAAGCAGACTGTATATGTCTGGCATGATAAAAAGACTAGTAGTATATCTATAACAACCAATCAGGTGGTACAATTATCTACAAAATACTTTCTCATTGGCCAATATAATTTGTCATGCATTTTTGCAATCAAAAGACACACTGACAAGTCAATCTGGTTTCCATCAACTTCTGTTCTCCCATTTCTCCCCAAGTATTACCCACAGGTAGCCCGAGTGAACGCCTATTAGGCGTCTAGTTTTATTCTATTTTACTGATTTGTTTAGTACAAAAAAGTCCCCATGGTACTTAAGTGATGTATTACTTATAGGGGTACTTGGATGAAAATCCATAGAAATTTAAAATGACTTGAAACGTGGTTCAATGTATCTATATGTGACCAATAGTTACCAAGCAATATATTTTCATCAAATTCCAAAGGTACAGATAAAAAGTTATCACGTATTTTAATTAGCATCTACATTGCGTATCTATGACGTCATAAGTACAACCCTATTGTTCTTTTCGATCTTAAACCAAAATTTCTTGGTGATAATATGATTAAAATGCAGAATTTTTTCAACGATATATGTTGTCTGTTTAACCAAAGAAATTCAATTTTTCCGCGGTGCGTCGTACTCTAATAGATGCACAGATGACGTTAAAATGTGTTGAGAACAAAAAAGTACAGCACGATACGAAGTTGAATGGCGTGACTGTTGTTAGAATGTTTGACTATCAAAAACTGAATGGAATGTATTTGTTTTATATATTTACCAAGATGTTTCAACCAATCAGAGCGCAAGAGTTTGTAATTACACACGGTTCTCGACCAATAAGCGCACGCGTAATATACCAATTAATTTATCATTTTTTAATAATTCATAATTAATTTTCAGCGATCAGAATTTTAAATTCTTAGATATTCTAGCTAATTCGTTGAGCTTGTGAGACATAGCAACGGTAACTAAGGGGAGTCGGAACCATGAATTGCGAGACAAGTTGCAGAAGACATTGCACTGTGTATGTAATAGCGACTAGAGTCCGTCCTGAATATTGCTGCAACTTCATGAAGTTATTTCCCAGAACATCGGACATATTAAAGAACAAGACGCCTACAGGGCCGTTGACTCGGCGGTCTATGGGTATTCGGATTTCGGGAAAGAAACTTCTACATTTCACGCCAGCCGATTAAAATGTACTCTTGTGACCTTGACGACGAAGAAACGGCACTTTGAAACCGCGGAGTAACAAGAAAAATTAACAAACTCATTTAAGCCCGCCGCACACGTTGAGAAATTGTGTGAGGAAACTGCCACGTGAGGCACTTTTCTCGCTGTGTGCTCTTTTACCTACTCTATATTTTGTCTTGCAACCTCTGCGGCGAAAAATTGTCTGAGCTAAGTGCCTCGCGTGGCAGTTTCCTCACGCAATTTTCTCACGTGTGCGGCGGGCTTTACTCATCACTAGCACCGCGCATCCTATTGTGACATCCCGACGAACAGAAACCCCCTTGTTGTGCAGGGCAGAGAGAGATTCATTCACTAGAACTTTCCACGCATCCAATGGAATAACACAGGTAGCCCAAACTTACTTCTAATCCCTTTATGAAGTATGACAAGACAATAAGATTTTCCCCCTTGCTGCTGCTGTTTTGCCGAATAAAAATACCGACGCTTATCATTTCTTGTTTGTATCTTTCCATGGATGCCAAATTTTTGTTGTTCCTATGAGTTTGTATTTTTGTTTGGCTGCCTTAAAACCCTTCAATGCTCTTGAAAACACGCCACAATATTCAGTATATATTATAACATAGGTACAATCTTACGCGCGCTCTGATTGGTCAGAAAGCTATGAACTGTTTGCCCATGGGCTGCACTGCGTGTGCACTTTCTTCGTCATCGTCTTTTTCAAATCGTTCGTTTTTAAGATGGAGACATATAACGCGCGCTCTGATTGGCTGAAAAATCTATGAACTATTTCCCCATGGGCTGCACGGCTCCATTTTTAACGTTCTAGGCTCTGTTATAAATCAATTGGACAACAGAAAACCGCTTGCCCATTGCGTTATAGAGGCGCACTTGAGAAAATATAAAGAACTCAAACTAGAGTCGCACTCGGCTATGCCTCGTGCCACTCTTATATTTGTTAATCGTTCTTTATATTTTCTCTCGTGCGCCTATAATGCCATGGGCGTGCGGCTTTCTGTTGTCTAATTGATAAATGATGCAATATCCTATAACCTGCTTTAGAAAAAAATTCATAACAGATTTTTGAAATGTCATGTTCAACAATATATCTATTGCAATTTGGGATAATAACCGCGTATACAACTGTAGGAATTTAATTTTATAAACCTAAGACGAATGAAAAGATTTCACATATAAATTAGAAATAGTATTAATCTATATCTACAGACTAGCACCAAATTATTGTTAAATGTATAAACTTAGAGAGTGGATTTTGAGGGCAAAACAACAAGGGGAAAATCTTAATTTTTTGTCTCAAAATATTCGTCGCTTATATCTCCAAAACGCTCTCGTAGATTTTTTTCTTGTTATTCTTCATTTTGTTGTAGAACGTGATCGGTAAGGAAATTTGACGTTGTCTTGAAAGTTTAGATCATTTTCTCGCCGGAGATATTCAGTAGTAAATGATCAATCAACTTGATAGTTTTGAAAAGTTCAATCCTTGTCTAGCTTGCGGTAGAAATGTCTAGAAATGTCTAAGAGCGGGGAGTGGTTGCCCAATTCTCCCGAGCCAGAGGCTCGTGTTTAAGCTTTCGAAGGTGCGCCCTCTACCTCCTTTCTCCATCAGTGCTCCGTTTTAAGGGTATTTAAAGCTAATTCAAGTTACACGGAAAGGAAAGAAGTCGAAACAAGGATGTGAAGTCACTGGGAATCGAACTCGAGACCTCTCGCACCTAAAAGCCGCGCACTAACCAACTGTGCCATCCTTGCTCCTGTGGTATTTCACGGAAATCGTTTACACAGTGGTCACTGTATAACATTATAACATTATAGCCAAGCCAAAACACAGTGATTTGTTAAGGAAAATTGTGCGATCAGCCGGCCATAACTTAACTGCTATTAAAAGCCTGGTTCTCACTAGCGACGCAAGTATAAGTGCAAGCAACATACACAGACTTAGAAATGTACTGCTCATCAGCAAAGACGTGGCGTCCCCTTGTAATCACTGTAGCGGAGAAATTTAAGCCTTCACTTATCAAGTATTGATTACTGCAGTTTTCCTAGAAATCACCTTCGAGTGTGTAAACCAACCAAGAATCCGAAGAACGCAAATAGCAGTTTGATTACTAATAGTCATCGACAGCTTACACAAGTCGGGTAAGAGGACATTCGATTTCCTTTTGTCAGTTATGACAATTTTTCTAGCGATTGAGTTTTCTAACCTCATCTTCCATCATATTGCTATGCTCCACAAAATACACACAATGGCGCCTAACACCAAAATCTGCATTTGTACGTAGACTGCTTCTTCGATTCTTTGGGTATCCTGTGGTATCAGAGCAGAGGGGAACGTGGGGTGGATTTAAGTAAGGTTGGGAGCTAAGTTGAATTCTTTACCCCCTCCCCCCCCCCCCCCCCCCCCGCTCCACACAGAAAGTCCCCACATCCACCTCAGCCCATACACAACAATCCGCCCATGCATCGAACCTCTTCCCAAAAAATCACAATACAGTACAATACAATGCACTTTTTACCATAATCAATCAGTTTCTCGCTTTCTGATTGGCCGAGAACCGTGGTAAATAAGAGCCCATACCAACGATTTGCGTCATCGCTTTCATTTTCGCGCTCGAAGCTACAGTTCGACGATAAATTACTTCTCCAATTTGTGACAAAAAACAAATTTACACTAGCAGTCCGTGGTATGGTCACTTATTTACCAACATTTTACGTCAACACGTGGTCAAGATAAGTTTGTTAATATACTTCTTTTTCCTAAAGATCTGATGCTAGGGGATAAGAAAAAAATTACATATGAAACGATTTGCGACAACAACATAGCATTGTCCTTTCCTCCCTTCCCCCTTAAAATCCGTAGACTGGCTTTTTAATGTTCTATTTTTAGGTTGTTGGTTTCTTTGTTTTGTAGAGAGGGAGGTGAAGTCTCGTGTGGAAGACATTGTTTTAGTATCTTGGTATCCGGTAGAATTGGAAATTGATTTTCAAATATAATAGTTATGAACTCACTTATTTGTATATCATTTAATACCTGAAGCTTTATTTTATTTTATTTTATTTTATTTTATTTTATTTTATTTTATTTTATTTTATTTTATTTTATTTTATTTTATTTTATTTTATTTTATTTTATTTTATTTTATGTTATTTCCTTTTATTTCCTTTCCTTTCCTTTCCTTTCCTTCCCTTCCCTTCCCTTCCCTTCCCTTCCCTTCCCTTCCCTTCCCTTCCCTTCCCTTCCCTTCCCTTCCCTTCCCTTCCCTTCCCTTCCCTTCCCTTCCCTTCCCTTCCCTTCCCTTCCCTTCCCTTCCCTTCCCTTCCCTTCCCTTCCCTTCCCTTCCCTTCCCTTCCCTTTGTTTTGTTTTGTTTTGTTTTGTTTTGTTTTGTTTTGTTTTGTTTTGTTTTGTTTTGTTTTGTTTTGTTTTGTTTTGTTTTGTTTTGTTTTATTTTGTTTTATTTTATTTTATTCTATTTTGTTTTATTTTATTTTATTTTATTTTGTTTTATTTTATTTTATTGTGGTTACTGGCTTTATGCCAGTAACACACTATGTCATGGGCTTCAAGGGTGCGTGCGTGCGTAATTCGGAAATCCCCGAAGTAGAGCCGAATTGTCAAGCCGAAAGATATGCGAACTTCGTTCGCCTGTCCGAGGGTGTTGAAGTCGATTATTAACTAGACGCACTCGTGCGTTCACTCGTGCCCATGTAAAAGAAGCCCAAAACCGGCTTAAAAAGGACATTTAGATTAGCTGCCGCTAGAGTAAGAGCGATTGACATGTTGTCGTTAATAAACTTTTTAACAAGACGCGGTACGCACCTCGAACCGTACACTGGTTGCCTGTAGTTCAACAAGCCGCAGTAGTAAAGATTTTTAATTTGTCTGTCAACAGCTATTAGTGTTTGCTTTTGTCTTTCTATTATCATGCATGGTATTATTATATATCTCACATGCAAAAATATTACCTGCTAATATACCAGTTTATTCAACTTTTTATTTCACTGTATATCTCAATTGTTTGCTGTAAAGACTTCTACAACGGCGTTTTTGACACAACAAATCGTGTATTTTTTCGTTCATGTTTCAGATGTTTTATCCATTACGTGACCAAACGCATCAGGTCAAATAGAACATAAAAAAATATTGAATTTCAATAAACTTACCAAGGGCACTAGGACAAAGTCGGTGTGTGTGTATGCACTAGTCGAAGTAAACCCCTACCCCTACCCCCACCCCCAACCAGGGACAGGCCTTGCTTGATTTCATTTCATTTCATTTCATTTCATTTCATTTCATTTCATTTCATCTCATTTCATTTCATTTCATTTCATTTCATTTCATTTTATTTTATTTTATTTTATTTTATTTTATTTTATTTTATTTTATTCATTATAATATATTTTACTTCGCCTTACTCTATTTTGTTTATTTTATTTTATTCAATTTGATTTATTTCACTTTGCCTTACTCTATTTTGTTTTGGTTATTTTATTTTATTTCATTATATTGTTCTTATTTTATTTTACTTTACTTTTCCATTTTCACTATTTTTCATTTTTATTTTTCCCCTTTCGAAAAAATGCAAATTAAATGCAAATGCAAATTAAGTGTAACTCTGAGACTCGCAGAGGTTTCCCATCTTCTACCAACCAATGAAATTGCATTACTGATTATTGTCGGTCCCATAAAATTTTCCAGTCACGGTATGAAAGTATACCAAATTCTCAAACGTTTTAAACTCTTCCATTCAATTTTTGGAGACGTAGTTTCGTGAAGTGTCCGAAGGATTAGTGCTGATAGTAACTACACTTCCCAATGGAAATAACCCCGACGAAGAGCATACGAAGATTTTTTGAAGGGGTATTTCGAGGGCAACGTGTTGCTCCGACGAGCGAAAACATCAGGCGCCACACAATGCAACCATTCACCGTTGAGTCATCAAAAGGTCCAAACTCTAGCAGATTGGAAATTCCACAAGAGTTTGGAAACAATATGGTGTATCCATATAAGGAAAATTATCAAATGAAAGGATGGTACTCTGCTGAAAATATACTCCACTCAGAACCACGTTACCACCTGGAAAACGGCTTTCCTTCATCTTCGTGTTGTTGCTTAATTCCGGTGGTCAAGGGAACGTGCTCGGGAGATATAACGCAGGAAAATGATGGCATTTCTTCGTCCTCGTGTAACTGCTTGGATCTGACCACCCAGGCAGCAAACCAGGAGGACAAGAACCGAATGGAGGGTGAAAATGGCATTTCTTCGTGCTGTGGTTACGGTTATCCGAATCCGAAAGTCCAAGGAGCTAGCTGGGATAACAACACACAAGGGTTCCCCTTGTGTAAGTCCTCGCGATTGTACCGTAGAAGAAATGCCATCTGTGAACAACTTGAGAGGGAAAATCTCTACAAAGGACGTAGTCTACGAAAATGGCGTAAAGATTTTCTGGTTACATTGGCTTTGAGAGAATATTCACTTTTGTAACTGAAGATAATGAATTTGACTTATGATCAAACGCGTACGTCGATCAAACGTTGATCTAATATTCCATCCTTATATATGCCGTTTCTTTTTGCTAGGCTTATGGCAAGTGAACGGGTTTTATTTACTTTTCAGAGTCGGATTCGATTCGCAGATTTTATAGAAGTTATGATTGGTATACAGTACGTATCATTTCGTTCATTCATTTTGGTCTTTCCGGCTAATATGTTTTCAAGAGTTATTTAATTCTTTACTTAGAGTTACATCATCATATTTATATGATATGAGCTATAATAAGATTTTTATAGATTTTGTAGTTTTATCATATATGTTTTCAAGCCTAGCCAAATCCTTTTTGAATCTAGAAATACATCGTATATATAAACGTTTTATAGAAATATTTCTGATTAAAATCAACTCCTCTCTGAGAATTCAGCAATTCAAATCTGAAAATGTAAATGAGATGACGTCAAAGCAGGAATTTGCTTGATTTTGATTGTAGTTCTGAAACAAGTGCATTTCAGTTAAGTAGCAAAAATGCTCACCGTACCTTGTACTTTAGCAGTGAGATTGTTTTGCAAATAGAAAAATAGTATAAAATTCGTATCTAGTGTATTTGTATATTTAATAATTCCTGCTTGGACGTCATCTCATTTTCAGATTTGAATTGCTTAATTCTCAGACAGGAGTTGATTTTATTCAGAAATATTTCTATAAAACGTTTATTTATATGATGTATTTCTAGATTCAAAAGGATTTGGCTAGGCTTTATTGGCACTTTCAAGAGTTATTCAATCTCTTTACTTAGAGCTTAAGGTGACTGATTAGAAATTCAGGATACGTATATTCGGCCTTGACTAACTTTTGATCATAACTTTTTAGAATCGCGTTCAATGTTAATAGCTTTTTAGGAACTTATACTCCTATCTAGCTATAAATTTGCTTTAAGCGATTTTGTTGAAGAGAAATGTTTTCGGAATAATCTCAACAAAACTCGATCCCACTATGTAGAACAACAGAAAAAAGAACTGTTGGTGTAAATAGATGAAACGTTGGAAATCAAACTGCAATGAATCAATCTTAAAGCTGAGTGAGTATTACAAAAATCGGCGGAGTACAAATGCGAGGACGACTGGCTGCCAAAAGTATGCTCTAAAAGAGTGCTCTGAAATCGTGTTTAAGCCCAGAGCGAAATCCTATATATAAGAGGGCGGGGATGCTCGTAAAAGGTACCAGCTAAGTCTCTGGTAGTCCGCACTAGTCTGAAACTCCCTAACAGGTACCAGATCACTGATTTTGACACCTAAAATGTACGACGACCATCCCCACCCATTGCCGATTGGAGTCCCCCCCCCCCCCCCCCCGGGGGTCTTTAAGCACCCCGTGTCTGACTCTGAAAATAACAACCACGAACCTCAAATGACAACGAAAAGGTGACTTAATGTCTACCTAGAAAAAGTGCAAAACTGATTGCCCACAAGACAAGCTGTGAAAGCAATGTTTATGAAGCTTATAAAACACTGAAGGTACCCGAAAATCTGATCTCTCACACTTTAACGCCAGAATTGGAAAAAATTATGAGTCACCTTAAGTATACATTGTCATATACATATAAGATAAGATATGAGTTTATAGATTTTATAGGTTATTAAATTTTTATAGATTTAGGTTCATTAATTAGCATCTTTAGATTTTAGATTTAAAATTTATTATCAGTGTCTTCAATTAGTAGGTTACTTGTGGCCAGCTAGAGGTCCTTGACACTTAAATAAAGTTATTGATTGATTGAATGATTGATTGATTGAATGATTGATTGAATTGAATGATTGATTGATTGAATGATCGATTGATTGATTGAATGAATGATTGATTGATCATTTTCAAACTGCTTAACGTTTGACACAAGCTAATGTTTTTTTTCATGGCGATACATTGATTTTTTTTCCTTTTATTTGCGATTCCAACTCCGCATTTCACTTAATGTAACAAAAAACAAATATAATATTTCAAAGAGCAGCACTTAAAAATAAATAACTGTTTATTTAAGTGTCCAAGTCTTCTAGCGCTTGCGCACTAATTGGGGGACACTGTACTCTCTGACACACTACCTCTACATTAAGTATTTTCCAAATAATCACTCGACTCACATGTTGATTTTTGAGGGGAGAAAAACCGGAGAACCCGGAGAAAAAACCCTCGTGGCATGGTAGAGAACAACATCCACATCAAACTCAATTCACATATGATCCAGGCACTCGAGCTGGGACTCGAACCCGGACCACAGCGGTGAAAGGCCAGCGTTCTAACCGCTCGGCCAACCATGCCACCATGCCAAAGTTAGCAAAAATTGAAATTTTGAAATAATTTCATTAAATAGCACCAAAGTTATGGGTGGCCCAAGTTGGTTTCTTTTCTAAAGAAACTTTCGAATTTTGGACAATTAAGCTGTTGTCCACGTGTTACCATCCATTTGTTTGAAAACAGCCACCTTGGGCCGCCCATAAACTTTGGCGTTATTTATCGAAACTACTTCAAAATTTCAATTTTTGCTTACTTAGGTGTGCTCTTTTCAAATTTTGTTTTGTTTTTCGTTTTTGTTTTTTTGTTGTTGCTGTTGTTGTTTTGTTTTGTTTGTTTTATTTATTTGTCTATTTTTTGTGCGTGTGTGTTTTGTTTTGTTCTGTTTCTGAATTTTATTCCCTCTTTAGAATAGGAATTTATTTCAGCTTACAAGGGCTCATTAAATTACACACTGTTCGTAACAAAAAGGCAGAATATGTATTCATTTGAGCATATGATGCACAAAAAGAATTTTTTAATTAAAGGATTTTTATTCAAGTATGAATTTTTTTTCCATTCTTTTTGATTTTGTTATCATGCTTGCTCACAATGAAAATTAAACAATGTTTAATGTAAGTATTATTTTTCGTAATAAAACAAAACGAAATTTTGAGAATAACTACAAAAATTATTAGCATCAAGTTATTCTTGCTTTACTTGTTTTCAACCAATCGTCACTTGGGATGACAACCTAAAAGATTTAAAAGTAGAAATTATATTATTGTTTACTAATTGTTTTCTCATTGACACTATTTTTGCTCTTCCTTTAATGTCATCTTTCTTTCTTTCCCTCCTTCCTTCCTTTCTTCTTTCTTTCTCTACTTCCTTTCGTACTTTTCACTTATTAATTCTTTCTTTCTTCCTCCCTCCCTTCTTCCCTTTCATTCCCTCTTATTCCCTCCCTTACTCCCTGCCTTACTCCCTCCCTTACTCCCTCCCTCCCTCCCTTCCTTCCTTCCTTCCTTCCTTCCTTCCTTCCTTCCTTCCTCCCTCCCTCCCTCCCTCCCTCCCTCCCTCCCTCCCTCCCTTCCTCCCTTCCTTCCTTCCATCCTTCCTTCCTTTCTCAAGGTACATGTTCTGTATATACTCTGTGAGGAACTTCTGTTTATTTTGCTCTTACCGGCAACCTTTAGTTCCCTTTTCAATTTCACTTATCCTCTACTTTTGTGCTTTAGGAACCTCTGATCTTTTCCTCCCAAAAGATGGACCAAATGGTTGTGGCTGAGGTTGAGATACACCAGACCTACCAAGAGCTAATCCTCCGTAACGAACTAAAAGAAGAAATTAAATATAATTTTTTACCACAATCAATCTCGCTTTCTAATTGGTCGATAACTGTGGCAAATAAGAGTTCATACCAACGATTTACGTCATCGTTTTGATTTTGCGCGCGCTCGGGCTCGAAGCTAGTTCGACGAGGAATTACTTCTCCAGTTTGTGGTAAAAAAACAAATTTATAATGGCTTTCTGTGGTATGGATTATTTATAAACGTTTTACAACAACACATGGTCAAAATTAGTTAGGGACCTACTCGGTTACGTCTCGTGAGTCCATAACATTTTGACCATGTGTGACGTAAAATGTTGGCAAATATGAGTCGCCACGGAAAGCCATCGTAAATTTGCAAAACAACCGATTATATACATTTTTACACGTTGCATACTGTTGCCACCTTTTGTATAATTGTGTACCCCACCAGACTCAAGTCTCAACTGGGAATTGGTAAATAAGCTACCGAAAATCCAACTCAATATAGGCGGAGTAATCACCACTGATATCGGAACACTTTGTTAGCTCCATGGTAGCTTATCGCCGTTGACGGTCCATAAAAAACTAAAATAACTAGAACAATTTATATAGCGATTTTTATCGATTACTTTGAAAAATGTTTGATTCTAGATTTCGCCCCATGTAAGGGAATCTAGAAACCGGAATCCACGAATAATTTGATTTTGAAATTCGGATTCCAGCGCTTGTAATCCGGATTCCAGCCCTTGGAATTCAGAATCCAGTCCTTAGAATTCGGATCCGGCCTTCAGAATCTATAAGACAGCTCTAGGATTGCGAAATCTCATTCCGGATTCCCTTACATGGGACGATTTGTAGCCATTGGAGCTTGATTCTGGATTCAATGTCAAGACTGAACGTAAGCTGAGTGTGTAACCTTTAGAAAACGGTCTATTCTTGAGCATAGCAAACTGAAAGGGTGAATAAAATACCAAAGGAATTTCTCAAAATTAGCTGTTCTTACGATATTTGTGGCTATGATGTACAGTAAAGCATCGCTATTTTGAATAGATAAACCAAAGGAAAAGTTATCCGAGATGAAACGGGAGAAGGGGGTACAGATTGAAGTCGAGATAGTAAAGCTCTACTGTAAATGATCTAATTTAATTGATGGCTATACTCACGTCCTGGAGCCAGTGGAAGAGCAGCTGGTACTGCTGCTGGGTAAGCTACTGGCACTGCTGGTGCTATTGGCGCATGCGCAACAGGTGCATATAAAGGAGCGTGTAGTCCCATAAAGGGAGAAACGGGTGCCAGACCGGCAGGTGCCATAAATTGTGCTGGCAAAATCTGCCTTTTTGATCGACCACGTTTCTGGGCTATTGTGTTTTTGACGTCAGCTGTTGCTAAGGCGTGGCCTGGGAAGCCAATGGTTGAGAAGCCCGGATGCGTAATTGGGTGTCCATAGGGGGCAGCAAAGCCGTGGTGTTCACCATATCCGCCGTGTCCCCAGCCTCCATGACCTCCGTATCCTCCATGGCCACCCCAACCTCCATGACCACCCCAGCCGCCCACGCCCCATCTCTTGGAACCTTTGGCTGTCTTAGTCGCGCTCTTTGGAATGTTACTACGGAAGAATTGGTGTCCATTTCCCATCACTAGAAAGAATACATACTAATTAGACCAGACGTGTATAACAACGTGAACAAAAATAGACAGTAACAATGCATAGAGGAGGTAACAAGGTAAATGAAAAAGATCCGTATTGTTTTGTATGTTTAGCTCCTTATCGTACTTAAGGCCTACGCGGTAGTAGGCTAAGTACAATATGAGTATATACTAGTTAAACAATTGTTTCGAGTGGAATACGGTGAAATATCCCACGAGTCACTTGTATTTTCTAATATAGACATGGACCTTTAGGCGAGTGTGTATACAAGAAAATACAAGTTACGAGTGTTATATCCACGGTATGCCACGAGAAACCATTGTATAACTATTTTATCCCACACCATATAAAATACAGCCAATTACCGCAATGCATCATGGGAAGAAACAGTTGAATACTGCCAAATATACAACGGCTTTCCTGCTTTCTGATTAGCTGTATCTTCTATGGTGTGTGATAAAAGTAAGTATGAGTACAATATGAAATAAGTAGGTTAGTACAATATTTGCCTAATTTTAGTGGTGTTCTCACAGATAATGGTGTTAACAATGGAGGCCGACAGCAAGTATTAACCATCTACTTCATAAGGACTTTTGCACAGAACATACGAAGGTGAAAATTAGTCGTACAACAGATATATTTTCTAGTAGACTTACTTGGCCCCATATATCCACCAAGACCTCCCATACCACCCGCACCATAGCCAAGTCTGTAGTTGTCTCCACTAGCATATCCATAACCAAGATGGATAGTTTGTTTCTTTTCTCCATTTTCATTGATGTCAGGAATTTCTTCTCTTGTATCAGCTTTTACATCTTTGTTTTTCTGTTTGGCAATATTGGACTTATAGAATCCACCACAACATCCCCCTAGGAAACCTGGATATCCAAGGAATCCATGACCCCATCCATAACCTGGTCCATAAGCACCATATCCAATATAAGGTCCTAAGCCGTAGCCAAATCCTGGTCCATAACCATATCCTGGACCAAATCCAGGACCAAATCCAAAACCACATCTTTTGTTAGCTTTACTGTCTTTATTACTTGATGCTTCTGCGTTCTTGCTTACTTTTCCTTTTCGGAAACAGCAGCCACCACCACCCCATCCCCAGCCACCTGGGTGTCCCCATCCTTCATATCCATAGCCGCCCCATCCTAATGGTGCATATCCTCCATATCCTCCATGGCCGCCCCATCCATGACCGCCCCATCCATGTCCACCCCATCCATGACCACCCCAGCCGCCATATCCACCCAAGCCGCCATATCCACCCCAGCCGCCATGATCACCACATCCTCCCCAATTCCAGTCACCAAAGCCGCATCCTCCTCCACAGCGTTTTCGTGCTTCTGGTTTACCGTCTTTCTTAGATCCAGCCTGGGTATTTCCTTCAGGTTTCTTGTCGCCTTTTCCATTTATGCCTATTTTGGACTTGTAGTAACCATACCCCCCATCACAGCATCCGCATCCATGGCCACCCCAGCCTCCGTGACCGCCCCAGCCTCCGTGGCCACCCCAGTCTCCGTGGCCACCCCATCCTCCGTATCCATGTCCTCCCCAGCCTCCGTGGCCCCATCCGTCACCCCAACCTGGTCCACCCCATCCATGACCACCCCAATCACCATGTCCATAATCTCCCCATCCGAACCAGTCACCACCACCATGACCACACCCATGACCACACCCATGATGTCCCCAGCCTCCACAGTCGCCTACACCACCATGATGTCCACATCCACAGCCGCCCCCACAACCACAACCACCACAACCACAACCACCACAACCACAACCACAACCACCACCACCACCACCACCACCACAACCACCACCACCACAACCACAACCACAACCGCATCCACATCCACATCCACAACGCTTGTTCTTTTTCTTCGCTTGGACTTCAGCACTTCGTCGCTGCTTCAGTGGTGACCGGGACACTTTGGATTTTGCGTAGCTGCATCCACATCCACATCCACAACCTTGGCGGCAGTCATCTACAACATGTACAACGTCAATAGTTCCACAATCACAGGCGCCGCAGCCTCCGCCGCAACCGCCGCAGCCTCCGCCGCAACCGCCGCAGCCTCCGCCGCAGCCGCCGCAACCGTGACCGTAGCCTAAGAAATATCCTGGATACCCGCATCCGAGGAAGCCTCCGTATCCTCCACATCCAAATCCACCGAGGAATGGGAAGCCGTAACCATAGCCGAGTCCATATAGAGGTGCTAATGGTGCGTAGCTGTGGGGGATGAGTCCATATCCATATCCTCCATATCCGCCACATCCACAGCCACATCCACAGCCACAACCACATCTCTTTTCTGAGTCAGAACCTTTAGCACCTGGTGCTTGGCAATTATTACAGTCTTTGTTATCTTTGCCTTTATCTTTGTTATCTTGTCCTTCTTTTACGTCTTCTTTTACTTCAGGCTCCACGGTTTCACGCTTGTTGGCTGAGGAGGAAGGGGCATTATCCTCAGGGGTCTCTTTTTGATTAATTGGATTACTGATATCTGATTTTCGGTAGCCCCAGTGACCGCAGCCACAACCACAGCCACAACCGACAGGAACCCCAATGCCTAATCCAGGCCATGCACCAAACCCTGGGTGAGCATAGTGAGCGTATCCTGGGTAGCCACAACCCATGGGTGGGGCTGCCCCACAAATAAACTGCCTCTTAGCACCGCTTGTGGAAAGAGGTCCCCTGGGAACTGTTGATCTGTACCAAAATCCAGGCCAGCCTGCCCCAGCACCCCATGGATTATGACCATATCCGTGAGCATATCCGTGAGCATATGCGTTAGCATGGCCTTCATAAAGATGAATAGGTCCATGATGACCGTACGAACCGTGACCAATCCATTGTTTTCTGACTGGCCTTTGTAACATAGGAACCTGAGACCTGTACCAAGTGCCTGGCCAGGCTGCCCCGCCCCAAATACCTCCACTACCTAATCCTGGATAGCCTAGGGTATGACCATAGCCCCAAGGACCACCCCATGCATGCCCCACTCCTCCCCAGCCAAAGCCACCGTGAGCGTACTGTCGCTTGTTAGCGTTGGCGGACTTTGCACTGGATTTTTTACTGTCTTTCTCCTTGTTATTCTCACCTTCTTCGTCATCATCTTCGTCTTCAGAATCACCGCTTTGTTCTTCGACATCTGCGCTATCGTCTGTTGTGTCCAAGTTTTCGTTTTGTTTAGACTCCTTTGTCTTTTCATTGTCTTGTTTCGGTGCTTCTTTTGAATTTGCTTCCGTTTTTCTTGGAGGATCTTTCAAGTTATCATCTTTTAGAGGCTTTCCTTCTGAGATCGCAACCAATAATAGCACCACCGCCAAGCACAGTAGTGGAGTCCACCGCATTTTGGTAGACTTCGCCTTTGTCTAAACAACGTTCTCTCCTCTGATAAGTGATTGAATTAGTTCAACCTTTACCAAAGTGATTTGCTATTCTGATCTCACAAAGCAAAACGTGTCTTATAAAAAATTCACGTCACCCAGATCGCCCTCTTATTTGCTGGTCCACTCAACTTAGCACCCGCTAATCTAATTCTCTTCTCAACCCCAAATCCAACACTTTATAAACAGTTGTCCCTTTCTAAGTGCTTAAGATATTTGTTGTTTTAGTTCTTCTGAGTTTTATTTTCATTAAGCGATGAATATTGATAAGTTTTCGCTTGGTTTAGTCTAAACACGACTGCCAACTTTGACCCGTTAACCGTCAAAACACCGGCCATTCACCTGTTTATGGTCAAGTTTTCTTTTTGTTGAGAATCAGTCGAGTTTGAACCAGCTCAAAAACAGCTCCTAAACAAACAAATAGACAGTAACGTGTATCATGAATCAGCGAATGTTCATTTAGCAACAGGTGAAGATTTTTTTTGTTTTAATTGTTGGCAAAGCATTTTCCCTCGACTCGAAAAGGTACCATATGAAGGAATGGAGAAAAAGTTACGTTTTGAACGGTTTTATAGTCCTTCGCGCATTCTCAACTAGTTTAAAACTGAAAAAGGGAATCAAAAATGCTACACAAATCTCAAGTTCTTGATTCCTACTACCTAGAACAACAGAAAGATTTCAAAAATCAATACTGTTCTCACATTTCTCAGTGTCTAATGTTCCTAATCGTATACCCTGTGGAAAAGGAAGTAGACAATTGTATCTTTAATATTTATTGCTTATTACTCTTATTTTTCACTTTTGTAGCTCGACATTTAGATCCATATACTGAAATTGAAGACAAAATGATCAATAAAACATTAAATCAAAGAAAAATATGAGTGTCCTATCTAAAGTTGCCGCAGCAAAACATATTAGTGGTAACTATGTTTGATGATTTTTGAATCTATTGAGTTTTCGAATCTGGAAAAATGACGAATTTTGGTCTCGATGACAACAAATTTCAAAGCCGAATAGCATAAAATTTCTTACTAAAGTGATCTCAAGTGAGAAAATCATATTGACAAAGCTATGCTAGATATAAAGTTGTGAAAAATTTAAAGACTAGATTCTTCGAAGTGAAAAAAATATTTTCAATAAGTAAAAAGTGAGAATCTTCCAATCCACTTTACTTTGAACGACATCTACGCTTGAGTGATGTTCTCTGACAAGTTTTGTAAATATAACCAGTTCAAAGACTAAATATCAACAGGTGTTGTTGAAAGCTACACTGCACGAATAGGACGATGTTTTTTAACAGTAATTACCAAGTAACACCCCAAAGGCAACAGCTATTGCAAAATAAACTAGTATTTAAAGTTGTTAAGGACAATTATTACGGGATCAGTAATTCTACATCATTTTATTAAAAATACAACAGTTTTAACTTCTTTTTTTTTTCTGTAAGAAAGAAGTTTTCGCGCTCTTTTTTACGACAATGTTTTTGCAGAGATTGCATTTGAAACAAGATCTTAACAACTGCTCCAAATCGTTACGTCAAAGTAGACTCAGTTTATAACACCTCAGTATAGATAGTTTAGTAACGCAAAAAAGGTTATTAAAAAACAGTACGACCTTGTTTGAAAGTTAATTTGTATATAAATGCGTAAAATATGTTTTGGAAATTTAATTAAAGAAATTGAGGATATTTCTCCTTGAAGATGTTTTATTGGGTCTCGAGGTGTGCGATTAGACGCAGTATCTGACCTTTGCTTGTGCGTAAATCGAGTTCGCAAAAGTTCACTTGGTTTTTCCCAAGCGTATAGAACACAAGCTAGACCCACCTGTCCACTTAAGACCAATCAAAGTGTTCTCCAATCATCTAGCTTGAAAATTGTTCATTGTATAACTTGATCAGGTAGGTCGTTTGAGGATCAATTAAAAAATACAGGTAGATCTAGTTTACGCTTCGCAGTTCTTATGAGATAAGACGACTTCATATAAATTCCGTGCCACTGATGTCATTGGGCTAAAACTACTTTCCACTTTTCGCTGGCATTGGATCTGTGATGTCATTGAGGAATAATGGTTCATCCATCTCTCTAAATCTATGGGAATCGCCAATGATCTAAAAGGTTTAACTATGTTAGGGCGTTTTGCGCCGAATTCTTTACCTTTACTGGCACTGTCGATTGTTATCCTACAGTTTGTGTATAATAGTCCGGCGCTTGCTAAACCCCGACCACAACAATTTTTAAATCAATGGACAGGTAATGTAGACGATAGACATTGGTTGAATATACACTCTATAGGAAGCCCTGAAACACAACGGCACATCAGGGCTTCTGAAAAAGAGGATGTTCTTCAAGATCAAAATGGAATCAAGGTTTTAACTGCGACTACTGAAAAGAGAGAGGGAATTGAAACACCTATCGAACCGCTCAAATCCCAGGATTCAACTGTGTCAAATGTTGGACAAAGTTTAAGATCCAAAGTAAATCAGCCGGATGGTGGCAGAAGTGGGATTTCTGAAAATGTACGTCAAAATACCGACGGCAGCTCGACTCAAAGTCGTTCGGGGATATCGATAAGTAAACCTGAAGGAAATGCGCCGAGTGCAAGTTCTGCAAGCAATGTAGATAAAGATACAAATGGTGAAAAAAGGGAAGATATATCCCCATCAAATTCTGCTGCAACGAAAAACGATGGCTCCAAAACGCAAACCAATAATGCTAACAATAACTCAAATACAAAGCAGCAGTCTGTCTCGACAAGTTCAGTCAGTAATGACAAGGGAAATGATAAGACAGGTACTGATACAAAACCAAATCAGGAAACTCAGGAAAATCACGCCGATCCTGAATCTGTCACAATACAAGGAAACACTATCAATGGTCGTCCTATGGCTTCGTTAAATTCTGAACCCATTCGTGATCCTCTCGGAAACAGCGGCTCCGAAGTAGTGACATCACATCCGCTTTTTGAGGACCCCGTGGAAAATACTCGATTTCCTTATCGAGATGCTCGCTCGAAAGAAAATTCCAAAGCCTCAACAGAACCGGAAGTTGGTCATTTTCAAGTGGATGATAAATCAGCAGACTTAGAAATCAATGCCAACTCAGCTGGTGTGAAAGTCAAAGCGAAACCAGCGTCGTTGCAGGTAGTGTCACGTCCAGGTGCCCATCCACCTACACCCATCGTTCCTGTAGCACCAATTCATCCGTTTTACCATCACCATCACCATTATCCACATTTCCATCCATACTTTGGATATCGAAGAAGTATGAGACCCTACCGTAGAAGACTGTATGACAACCCTTATCATGCGCATTACAGGTACGTTACCATAACAACAAATGATGTTAAAAGTCACGGTTCTTTTGTAACTATGGTAACTAGAAATTTAGGAATTAAGGTCTATAAATCACGCAACAGTAGTAATAATTATGATTAGTCATCATCATCATCATCATCATCATCATCACAATACTTTATTTAATGAGGGTGACACCAAACAGTTTATCAACTGACAAACAAGTGGCCCTCTTTCCTAAAAACTAAAATTATAAATTATAAATACTAGAATAAAATTGATTCTTTATTATGAATTGAAAAAAATATACAATACAAATAAATTTAAAATAATCGTAATAAGTATTACATTCAAACCGTTCGGTCTATATATAAATATATAGATTAAGAGAGTTATTTTTCATATTCAAGCGTTGATCAACAAAAACCTCTCAGTCGAAGAATATGTATTACACAAAGCTAAAGATATTTTTCCTGAAAGTTTAGGTTGTTTGTAGTTGGTTTACTGGGTTGATAAAAGTCAAATTTAAGTGTTAATCCAAAGTGAAAATTTGAATTAGGCTTCCAGTCGCTCATTTGCCATATATGTTCATTAAAATCGGCTTGAAAGTTGCTAAATTTAAATAAAAATACAATTCCAAAGACAGTTTTAAACAGCCATTTTATCTTATTAGATCAGTTTTTAACTGGTAAAAATAACATTTGAGTGTTAATCTACAGCGAAATTTTGAATTAAAACTTGCAAGTAAGGCTAATTTTTGCCACTTTTAGCCATCATTACTCGACACTGAAAAAACTTCCTCTTAATATTTTCCCGATTGATATAAATACCGGAAAAAATTTAATCAAGAAACATTTTACACTGTATAATGTATGTATTTAACCTCGAACGTTTAAACTTAGCTAATTTTATCCATCGAAAAAGCCGGCGAGAAAATCGCTAAAATGGGTGATATTTGGTGTTCGTTTTCGGAGCGTTTTCTCTTTTGTTCTTGTCTAACTCTTGAAATTAATCCCCTGACTTTTTTCTTTTTATTCAAGAGAGTACTAATTACTTTTTCGATTTAAAACAAAATACAACTTCATTGAAAGAAATGTCGTAAATTTTTCCACATTTTTACAACTACGTACACATTTCAGAGCGCGTAGTTGGGTAGAAATTTGTTTCTAGAATACCCTTACAATCAGTTAGATAAGCCTTAGATCTATCTTTTGAGACGGTCTAGGAGGCCTTTTCTCGGAAAAACGTTTGTTCGCACTCTTCAGACTATATCGAATACGAACATTTCGAGAAAAATCGCCGTGAATCATTGAAGTCCACCTTTTACATCTTATAGCTCAGAAACCAATACGGTGATCCCCCCTCTTTTTTCTCGGTTTTTGACTTGCCTTACAATTATCTTTAAATGACAGGATATTATTTAATATCTGATTCTCTTTATTTAATAGCGGTTTTCAAAAACCCGTGAAACAATTTATCCATTTACATTTTAATAGCGTGTATGGAACAATAGAAAACAAAAGAATAGCACTAAATAAATTAGTAAGTATTTCACGGGTTTATGAAAACCACACTATCTGATTGCCTTTATTTAATATCTGATTGTCTTTATTTAATATCCGATTCTCTTTATTTAATATCTGATTAACTATTCATGAAACTCTCCCTGAGTTTAAATAATAACAAAATTTCCATGTGGGAAAAATGGCAAATTAGAAACTGAACGTCACTTGACTATTGTTTTGAACGCTTATGATTGGACTAAAGCTTTTGATACAAAAGGATTTAAGTAAAGTGAATGTTGTCTCTGATTATGAGTTTTTTAATTCAAACGTTACGGTTGAATACTACAACCTTCATCAGTGAAACTAGAGGCAAATCTAAAATTAAAACAAAGTTTCGTATATACGTTTAGAAATTTGGGAATTGAAAGTGTTCGTTGATTGATGTATCGTCTCTTACAGTTTACTTATATCATCATGCCTGATTACAGAATATTCAATGTTAAAACAGCTAGGATTTTGCACATATTTTTCTAAAAATTGTTACCCATAGGTTGGTATATCATCAGTCTGAAAAGCAAGAAATTCTTATGGGGAAAGTTAAAATTACCGCAGAACAACAGAGAGCGGCCTAGTTGTTACACGCATTGTTACTTACGATGTTTCTACGACCTTCCTATTTAATAAACAAGCAAGTTTTTGAGCTCATTATAGTTCATCTTCAGGGATATGAAAAGCATTGATGGCAGTTCATAATATCAACAAACAATAATCATATGCGCGCGTTTTCAACCATAAATGTGCGTTTTTAGCAAAGGTGGAATTAGAACATGTGTCTTGAGTTTCTTGTTCGTTCTCTCCCTTGCTTCGAGGGTTTTTTCTCCGGGTTCTCCGGTTTTTCCTCCCTCAGTAAAAACGAACTAGTTTCGATCTAAGCTGTGCTCCGTGATCAGACATGAGTCGTATGGTGGCTGCTACGTGTATGTGTATGTAAATTTATATGTAAATGTGTGATTGTTCAATTGTTCGTAATGAAAGCGCCCTTGTAAGCCTTCGACTCGATCACGTTGAGCTGCGCCCTTCGTAATTCAGCACTTGGCTGCGAGGAAGGGTGATGAGCTACCCCAAATTTATTTATTTATAATTATGAAGTTAGAAACCGCGCGCATACGAGGATTGTTTGCTAACATCATTAACCGCTATCTATACTTGGCCTAACCCTAAAGATTAAAAAGTTATTTGTGTACATTTTCGTCTCATTCTAGAGCTATCTGCATGCTGTTATACAATTAATAAATACGCGCTTTCTGATAGGTCGAAAGCCTTGTGAGATTACAGTGCACACGCATAGATGACGTCATTGAATCTTATGCGCGCTCTGATTGGTTGGAATGTTTTCCGTGGGTCTGTACTCTAATAGATGCACAGAAGACGTCGCAATGTGAAAAGAGCAACAGTCCTTTTTTTTTCTCACCACATTTTGACGTCATCTGTGCATCTGTTATAGAACAGACGCATGGAAAAAGGGGAAAAGGGGGGGGGGGGAAAGGTAAAAAAAAAGGTAAAAAAATAGGTAAAAAAAGGTATTTATTTTTTTTTCAAAAAGGAGTGATTTCTTGTGTTCAAGACTTTTGTGCTAAAGGTGCAGTAATTCGGGCAACATTTCGTGCAACATTGTTGCGTTGCAGAGCAAATATTGCCCGTATTACCATCACGCGCGCAAGAACTTTTGTTGCACGAAGTAGAAGCACTTTCTCCTTTTTGCAACAAAGAAAAATTGAGCGCAGGGTGGTAATATACATACATACATACATACATGATTGAGACTCCCTCAACAGGGCTTTTCAGCTCAATTTACAAATCCTAACTAAATCATATAAATCAAACATAAATGGATTAAGAATCCCAACTGGCAAGGAGGCAAACCAGTTGGCTATATTACAAGCATGGCCGAGAAACTGAATTTGAACTAATCGAAATCGGAACAAATTCAGTCTCAGCTAGTGGCCAGAGCGGGAATCGAACCTGGGACCGCCAGATTACGAGACCAACGCTCTGACCACTCGGCCATGCTGCCTCCTGTGGGCAACATTTGCGAATTGCTCGGCAACTTGCAAAGCAATGTTACCTGAAATGGTGCACGATTTTGTTTCCCGTATTACCGCACCTTAAAATTAAGACGTGTGCAGTGTGGTGTTTGAGGGAATTTTTTTAATACCGTAAAGTGTTTATTATAAAAGCGATGAGAACCTTAACTTGCTCGAAACAGAAAGCTCAGGTTGGCTGAGACCCTCTTTCTACGGCATTTTTTTGGCAAATTTGAAGTGGCCTGACCATTGGCCTTTTATACCAGAACTCCGCCCTTTAACGTGATTCCTCTGTAATAGATTCTCTCGATAAAAATCGCTGAAAATTCGATATTTTGCATGTTTTGAGTTACTTATCTCGTAACTAGGAAAAACGTAAATGGTAACCGTACTTTTTTAGGAAATATTTGGCTTCAAAGACAAGGGTATTTTAGCAATTTCGCGCGAATGTTCGATGTATTCAGGGTAATTCGTTGGTAAGTCTATCTGGTCTCGAAAAAAACTCCAAGATCTCCGAGTTAGCAGTATTTCAGAAAAGACAGGTAAAATCAGGTACCCATGAATAGGGGTCCTCCATCTATAATGCTACAGAGAGACGGCATAAGCACTTTTTTAGGTTATATTTAGAACAGCTTCCCGTGAACAATTTCGGGTCCCTTTGGTAAAATGGCATATATTTCTTGATAAAATTTTACCTTGTTGTCCATTGTTTTCAAATACTGGTTTGAATTTTCATTAAATTACAACCTATAGTTCTTCATTGGTAATGATCAAGCAGAATTCGATAGCCAGCTCCGCCAGTTGAATCTCATGAATATTTGGTTTTCGCTTTAATTTGTCCCATACAGATAAATACCGCTCAAAAACATACAATAATAGTTTCTTTACTTACAGTTTTCAGTGTGAAATTATTATCATTTTTACGAAAAACTAAGGATAACAAGATTCTTTGCAAGAATGGCCGTTCTTAACCTGAAAAATCAGACTGCGCCGTCTCATAGAGCTAATATGTAAGACAGAGGTTTCTATTCGTAGGCTCCTGGTAAAATAGTAAAATATCTACAAGAAAGTTTCTTTTAACCTCGGTAAAGTACATTTTTGTACATTTGAACACGGAAATGTTAGCTTTTTGACATTTTAGCGCTCAAATATGCACAAAAAACAAATTTTCCGTTTTTCTTTTGATAATTTTTTTCTGATTTTCAAATATGTGTGAATCATTGCAAGAAATCAAGTCTTGAAAAAATGGGGTCACCGTGCTCGTTTGCGAGAAATTTTGTGAAACATCATCCTAATAGGGCTAAAAACGGCACTTGTTCGAGAGGGGAATGGGGCGAGTTTTTCCAAAATCGCTATTGATCGCACCAAAGAATAGAAAAATGTTCCAAATTGCGTTTTATAGAATTTAAAAAAATCCAAAATATTGAATGAAAATTCTCAATTTTGTGCTTTTCGAACCATGCGCAGTAGACTTGCGCGGTGCAAAACAGAGGAATCACCTTGAGGACTGTCAGCTTTACATGTTATCAAAACTAGGAATCATTGAGATATACCTATTTCAATTAACGTTGTCGGTAAAAGCTTACGCGACTCACCCGAAAGGGAGTATGGGTAGAAATTTCTAAAGCTATACAACCACACAAATCAGCCATACGCCAACTCAAAATAGCTTACCTTGACCTTAAACACTAAAGAACTTCACTTGTTGGTACTAAAATCAAGACCAAACCTGAAAAGAGAGTAAATTTTTGGCCACTACCCATACTCCTTTTCGGTCTTGTTGCGTAGGCTTGAGAGCTGTTGTACGACAACCTTTTTGAAATAGGTGTATGTTCACTAGTGCGATTTTGTCGCATGAACTAAGCGGCGATTTTAACCATGACTGTGCTCTTGCACGCTGCAAATTAAAATCACCGTCAAATTGCAGTAAGTCTAGTAAATTTCTACACTGTTTCAAATGGCGGATAAATAGCCCTATAAATCACACGACAAAATCGCCAGTGGAAACGAACATTTACAATCATCATCATCATCATCATCATCATCGTTTTAAACTCTTTTTTATTACTCCGTGCCTTATAATGACAACTTTTTATTGACAGGGCATGGATCCCTCCACCTGGCCACCTTTACCATCGTTACTGGCGACACTATCAGGAAGATGAGCCTTCATATCGTCGTAGCTACGAACCTTATCGATATCCACATCGATATCCATATCATCACCGCCATTATCACGGCTACGACTATCCCGGCTCGGACCTCTACGACCGCTCTAATATGGAAGACATAGACGACTTTCCGAGATACAGGAGAAGATTCCACGGCCCGTATACCCCCCGGATGTACCGGAAAAGAGACTACGGCGACTTTGACACACGGTTTCATATTCCACGAGGACCAAGGCCATATGTCAGGCACGACATAGTTACACCGGTACCACCACCCATCAACGTATTCGGTAACCCACCACCGGGGGTTTTAGCTAATTCCCCTGCTGCTAGTTTCTTTGGGCCCAATCCGATGATTCCATATAGCGGACTGCCAAATATGGGAGGATTTGGAACTGGAATGTTTGGACCCGGAATGCAGGAACCTGGAATTACTGGACCTGTGATGCCCGGACTTGGAATGTATGGACCTGGAATAGGTGGACTAGGAATGGCGGGAGGAATGGATTCTGATCAAGAGTTTGCACAGCCGGAAAGTAATGACTTCACTGGAAGGAACGTAAAGAAAACATCAATACAGGGAGATAAGAAGAAGGCACAAGATAAAACTAAGTCAACAACATCAAAGAAAAAGCAAGCAAAGGAAATACAAAAGGCATGGAAAAAGTTTCTTAAAAAGGGCCACGATTCTAAGCCCAAGGCAACTCATTCAAATGCTTCATCTGAGGAGAAACACCGTTCTCGCAGATCAGTGGATACAAAACCAAAGAAAAAGAAAATTGTTCATAAACTGCAGAAAACTCCACAAAAGACAAAAGAACAGAAAGGAGCTCGTAAGAACTCGATTGTCATTCACAGACCACCTATAATATATCATCCCCCACCGGAGATCTACCACCGACCGGATATCGTAGTACATCGAGCACCAATCATGTTACATCGACCAGCCATCATTTACCATCAACCCCCTGTCGTAGTCCATCGACCAGCTATAATATATCATCAGCCTTCTATTGTATTCCACCAACCACCACCTGTTGTCCATCAACCAATCATGCACTCGCACGACACTTACGTCACAAAGCCTGTCGTGTACCATTCGGCATCCGCGGTGTCTCACACCACAAATTACCTAGGGATACCAAACCACGTGTATTCTGGCATCTATGATGATGAATATCATGGGTACCATGGCTACTATGGTTTCCATGGCGACGAATTTCGCAAGCATGGCGTTCCCCACGCTTTAGAGACTAAGAAAGCTGAGATTCAAGGAAAGATTTTCAAGAAAAATGATACAGGCAAAAAAGGAAAAGATTCACGCCCAAAGCGTGACATATATACAGCGTACTTAGAAAACGTGAGTTCTTCGTGGGCACCAAAACTGAAGAGAAATACTGATGATAAATTGGACATCTTAGCCTCCAAGGAAGCCGCTTCAGAAGAATTAACATATAGAGATGCTGATTCGCCTTACATTGAGAAGCGTGACTATGTGAATAGAATTCATAACAAAGAGTCACGCAATCGTAAAAAGCGTGACATCGAAGATGAAGATTATTTAGGTGGAAGAGCAAACTTTTCCACCAAAAAGAAAAAGGACGTTGTTGTCAATAGACCTCCAATTATATATCATCCACCACCGGAAGTATATCACCGACCGGATATTGTAGTCCACAGACCTCCGCTCGTTATCCATAGACCACCTATAATCTATCATCAGCCACCGGTTATCGTGCATCGTCCCGCTGTGGTCTACCATCAACCTCCTATTGTGTTCCACCAACCGCCTCCTGCTGTCAGTCAGCCATTGTTGTTCTCTCATGATTCCTTCACAGTACACCCGTCATTCTTTGCGACTCATCATGGATCGGTTGTCAGGGACTACGGACATTATATAGGAATCCCTAACATCGTGTCAAACTACGGCGCGCCTCTTTTCCATACAGCTATGGGAAAGAGATCAAAGATTAACAAACCTTCAAAGAAAACAAGAAAATCTACAACGCCAAAGGCTACTAAGAAAAGCAAGCTTCATAAGAAAAAAGCAACCACAGAAAAGCCTCATAAGAAGAACTCTGTTGTGATTCGCAGACCTCCTATTATCTATCATCCTCCGCCTGAAATTTATCACAGACCGGACATAGTCGTTCATAGAGCACCGATAATGATCCACAGAGCACCCATCGTATATCATCAGCCTCCAGTTGTAGTACACAGACCAGCTATTGTTTACCATCAGCCATCTCTTGTATTCCATCAGCCACCACCAGTTGTTCATCAACCTATGGTGGAATCTCATGACACTTGGGTCACGCACTCCGTGGCAGTTCCGTTCGGCAGTCACGTGTCACACAATACAGCATATGTCGGTGTACCAAAGCATGCTTACATGAATTATCATCACTTTAACTGGAACAATGAGGGACACGAATATGGTCACGCATTCTACAAATCACAAGTTCCAGAAGTTGCAAAAGCGTCACAGCGTGATCAAATATCAAAACATAAGAAACACAAAAAGACATTGAAACACACGAAACCAAAGCAGGAAAAGGCAAAGAGAAAGAATTCAGTGATGATTAGACGACCTCCTATCATATATCATCCGCCACCGGAGATTTTTCATCGACCGGACATTGTAGTGCACCGTCCACCGATCCTGGTCCACCGGGCACCAATTATCTATCACCAACCTCCAGTTATCGTACACAGACCTGCAATTGTCTACCATCAGCCAAACATTGTTTTCCATCAGCCATCTCCTATGGTCCATCAGCCAATCATGAAATCGCAGGACACGTGGGTGGCACGCCCTGTTGTCAAGCTCTATGGTTCCACGTTGCATCACGTTGGATCTCTCACCCAGGTACCTCATGCTTACTTCAACGGCCACCATCATACACAATACGTGGCTTACGGAAAGTCTAAAGTTCCTGTACATAAGAAAGAAGAAAAAGCGTCATCTCGCGATAAGATAAAGCATGCAAACGTGGAAGAAGAAGATGAAGATGAAGGTAGTGGTAGTGCAAGTGGTAGTGGTGAAGATGATGAGGATGAATATGAATATGCTGATGATGTTAGTGGGATTCCGAGTGGTTCTGGTGAGTTGGATATTGAAGTAGTTAAAGATAAGCCAGTCAAATCAAAACTACACAAATCTAAAGCTGGAACTGAAGACGCAGCAAAGAAGGACAAGATTGCGAAACACAAAGAGCAAGAAAAGGTCGTAAAAGGAAGTAAAAAGAATTCTGTAGTAATTCATAGGCCACCAATTATTTATCATCCTCCTCCAGAAATTTACCATCGACCGGACATCGTAGTTCATCGGGCACCCATCGTACTCTATCGTGCACCAATCATATACCATCAACCACCTGTCGTAGTACATCGTCCTGCAATCGTTTATCATCAACCATCAATTGTCTTCCACCAGCCACCCCCTGTTGTGCATCAGCCAGTCATGCACTCCCATGATACATACGTCACGCATTCTGTTATCGTACCTATCGGAAGTCACGTCAGTCGCGTAACCAACTATCACGGCGTCCCACACGAAGAGATCTACATGCAAGGTATAGGTCACGGTGCGTTTACTAAATCACGGTTGCCAACAAGGAAGAGTCACAAACGAGACAAGATCAAGAAAGCCGATAATCCAAAAGTACGCAGTAGGAGAGCTGCAGAAGATCTTCCACCAGCGAAGGTTGAAGATGTGAAACAACCAGTCGGTGCTGGAGAACGTATTCGACGAGCTGTCGAGCAACCATGGGAAAGTGACCTAGGTGAGGATGTTAATGTTGTTATTAAGAGAAGTGAAAGCGGTACGGGGTCGGGGAGAGATGGCAATGCTAATACATTAGAAAACACTAGTATTAAAAAAACGTTCCGTCAAAACCAATAACACAGAAGTTCCACATAAGCACACTGATCATAGTAAAAAAACCGTCATCATCATTCGTCGTCCACCAATCCTCTATCATCCACCAGGTCACATTATTCATAGACCTAATATCATGGTTCACAGACCACCAATCGTAGTGCACCGTCATCCACTTATCATTCATAGACCACCCATACTTGTTCATCGTATGCCGATAATCATCCATCGTGCACCCATATTGATCCACAGAACGCCTATGGTGGTTCATAGGCCTGATCTGGTGTTCCATCGTCCACCAGTGCTTATTCATCGAATGCCATATGTTGTACATCCACATCCATATCTAATTCATCGTCCAGCCATTGTCATTCACAAAGGACCACATATGATGATTCATCATTCATCATATATTCACCATTATCCATCACATATCATCCACATGGGATGTCATGGGTGTGGCTGCGGGGGAATGTGCGGGAAGAGCAAAATCCCAAAAGTTGATAAGAAAGATGCTTCGCACCGAAACGGTACCGAAAAGACCCCAAATAATCTTAGTGATAAGTTTGCTTCGGATCTTAAAATTAAAAACCAAGGAATTAAAGAAACTTCGGGAAACTACAGATTTTCGTCAACACCTGATTCTGATCCCGAGGGTTTAAGTTCATTTGATTTTAAGATATCTGAGAATCCACTCAAACAGACTGAGGAATATTACCCGGAGAATTCTACTAACAGAGAGAAACGCTCTGTTGCAGATCACGAGAAAAGAAGTTTGCATGGTAAAAACAAAAAGAAGAAAAAGAAGGATGTCGTCGTGAGTCGTCCCCCTATTATCTACCACCCTCCACCAGAGGTTTATCACAGACCTGAAATCGTGGTGCATCGTGCTCCAATATTAATCCACAGGCCACCCATAGTGTACCATCAGCCACCTGTTGTTGTACACCGCCCTGCTGTTGTGTATCATCAACCACCAATTGTATTCCACCAACCACCACCAGCTGTCAATCAACCATTGTTGTACTCGCACGACCAATACGTGCTTCATCCAGCTTCTGTTGCACAGCACATTAACTCTGTTGTCAACGAAGGAGGCCACTATGTTGGAATACCTCACGGAGGAATAGAAAATTATCCTGGTTCTCTTGGTTTCCACTCGTTTGGTCACGTCCTGCCATCATTTTCACCCCGCGTACCTGTTCCGGGATACAGCGCAGGGTACAAAAGAACAAAAGTACAAAGACCGGATGAAAAAGATGAAAAGAAGGTGAGCAAAGATGATAATGAACAAGACGAAGAATCTAGTGGTTCAAGCTCTGGAGACTCAAAGAAACTCTCAAAGAAAGTCAAGACACAGAAGGTAAAGCAGTCAAAAGGTGAACGCAAGAACAAAGTACTTGTTTACAGACCACCAATGGTTTACCATCCTCCTCCCGAAATCTATGATCGACCAGACATAGTCGTTCATCGCCCAGATCTCGTAATTCACCGTCCAGCTATTGTGTATCATCAGTCTTCAGTGGTTATCCATAGACCTCCGATTGTTTACTCCCAACCCCCAGTAGTATTCCATCAGCCTCCACCGCTAACGCATCAACACATTGTGAAATCACATGACCTGTATACGGCACATCAGTACTATGAGCCATACGGGAGCGTTGAACATCATGCGGGGACGTATACGGGAGCTCCACATTTTTATCCTGGAGCTAATACATACGGCTGGGGAATGCAACAGTTTGGAGCTAATGGACCTCAATTAGGACCAGGTTTTGGACCAGCTTACGGACTAGGGTATGGACCGCCTTATGCTCCAGGTTTTGGACCAAAGCTATGGAGCGGGCTATGGACCAGTTGCGCCAGCCGTTGAACCAATTGGACCGGCTACTGGACCAGTTGCGCCAGGCTTTGGACCAGTTGGAGCGGCTACTGGACCAGTTGCGCCAGGCTTTGGACCAGTTGGAGCGGCTACTGGACCAGTTGCGCCAGGCTTTGGACCAGTTGGAGCGGCTACTGGACCAGGATTTGGACCTGCATTCGGGCGTTCTGTCGTAGAAAGAAACCATAAGAAGAGCACAAAGAGCGGACAAAAGTCACACGAGAAATCCAGTAAGAAATCTAAAGGAAAAATCCGTCGCAGGAGAGCCACTTCAAAGAGTCACCACCATATTCACCACGAGCCAATTTATTCCTTGGTAGAACACCATGAAACGTTCTTTTCGAATCCACTTTCACGCAGCAACAATGGTGAAACCATACTGAGGGGACAAGAAACAGTCTACACAAAGTCAAAAGTAACCTCAAAGAACAAAGATGGAAAGACAACTATGAAAAATAAGAAAGAAAGATCACGAAAAATAAACAGAAGAAAGGACACAGAAAGAATGTCATTGTTGTACATCGTCCTCCTATGATCTACCATCCACCACCAGAGATCTATGACCGTCCTGATGTTGTGGTCCACCGGCCCGATTTAGTCATTCATAGACCTTCTGTAGTGTACCATCAACCATCTGTAGTGCTTCACAGGCCAGCTATAATTTATCATGAGCCTCCAGTAGTGTTCCATCAACCACCTCCATTGGTACACCAACCAGTTTTGCACTCGCATGATTCATATATTGGACATCACTATTACGAACCATACGGATCTCACATTGAACATGCCGGTACATACGTAGGGGCGCCGCATTATTACCCTCCAATGCCGTATGCACTAGGGCCAGCATTTGGAAAGTCAAAAATAGTGAAAGGCAGTAAAAAGAAAGGGTCCAAACATCGTAGCAAAAGATCAACAAAGAAGCAGAAGAAAGAAGATAAAACAGGAAGCAAAAAGAATAAAGTACTAATAATGAGGCCTCCATTGATTTATCATCCTCCACCAGAAATCTACGACAGACCTAGCATCATTCTCCACAGGCCTGATTTGGTCATTCACAGACCGTCTATAGTTTATCACCAACCGTCTGTAGTTATTCATCGACCACCTATCATCTATCAACAGCCTCCTGTCGTGTTCCATCAGCCTCCACCAATGAACTCTCAACCTGTGATTCATGCACATGATTACTATGTGGCACACGCCTATAACGAGCCCTATGCATCACATATAGCAAATGCCGGGACCTACGTCGGAGCTCCTCATTTCTTCCCCGGAGGTTGGGGATTTGGAGCTCATCATATGGGGACTTGGGCACCGGCTTTTGCAAAGTCTGAAGTACCGAGCCCAAAGAAAAAATCCAAGAAAGCTAAAAGAAGTACTTGGAAGAAAAGTAAGAAGTCCCAAGAAGGGAATTAAAAAAGGCGCGAAAAAGAATATAGTCATTGCACATCGTCCACCGATGATTTATCATCCGCCACCAGAGGTCTATGACCGTCCTGATGTTGTGGTTCATCGGCCTGATTTAGTCATCCACAGACCTTCTATAGTGTACCATCAGCCCTCTGTTGTTCTACATCGACCAGCTATCGTTTATCAACAGCCGCCTGTTGTCTTCCATCAGCCACCGCCTATGGTTCATCAGCCTGTCATGCATTCACATGATACCTTATGTCGGTCATCAATACTATGAACCCCACAGTTCCACCCTAACTCACGCAGGGACCTACGTGGGTGCCCCTCACTTCTATGGTGGAGGGTTTGGCTATGGATATGGTGGATTGGGGCCTGCTTACGCAAAATCAGAGGTTTCTAAAGCCACAAAGAAATCAAACAAGGTGAAGAAAAGTTCAAAACGTTTAAAACGACTAAAAAGGGACAAAGTCAGAAGTCAAAACGCTAAAGCAAAGATATCTGAAACTGTTCATAAAAAGAATCTTGTAATAATGAGACGACCGTCAGTTGTTTATCACCCGCCACCTGAAATTTACCATCGACCTGATGTTATACTTCACAGACCATGATATCGTCATTCACAGGCCCTCAGTTGTTTTCCACCAACCAGCAGTCGTTGTTCACCGCCCAGCTGTGATTTATCACCAACCACCAATTGTGTTCCATCAGCCCCCTCCAATGACTCACCAGCCAATAATGCACTCCCATGAAACATATCTGGCTCATCATTACTATGAACCTCATCATTCCCATATCACTCATGCGGGAACTTACGTTGGTGCACCACACTTCTTCCATGGAGGGTGGGGTTGGGGATATGGTTATCATGGAGGCCACGCCTTTGGTAAATCTAAAGTCGAAGAAAATAGAAACGAAAAAAGGAACAAGAAAACGCAATCAACAAAGAAAGCTTCTAATAAAGATAAAGAGGACTATGATGATGACGACGAGGACGACGAGGATGTACAGGAGGACAATGATGAAGACACTAAGCAAACAAAATCAAACAACAGGACAAAACGAAGTTTAAAAGGCCACAACAAAGGTAAAAAGACTTCAAAGGTCGTCGACGGACATAAAAAGAACGTTCGTAGTGATGCATCGTCCACCAGTCATCTATCATCCACCGCCTGAGGTTTACCATCGACCAGATGTCGTTCTCCATAGACCAGACATCGTGATACACAGACCTTCTGTAGTTTTCCATCAACCTTCGGTACTACTTCACAGGCCCGCAGTTGTGTATCATCAAGCACCAGTAATATTCCATCAGCCCCCACCTATGGTCCACCAACCTGTATTTCACTCCCATGAGACATATTTACCTCATCACTTCTTTGAGCCTTTCCATTCACACTTGGTGCACGCTGGGACGTACGTCGGAGCTCCTCATTACTTTGGCGGTGGATGGGGTTGGGGCTATGGCCATGGGCATGCCTTTGGAAAGTCTAAGGTTGAGAAGAAAACCAAAAAAGTAAAGCATCGCAAATCTAAAAGAGATATACATGAGGATAACAAACATTTAAATTTGTTTAAAAAATTTCTTACCAAGAGGTCAGTGAAGGGAAAAAAGAAACACTATCAACTGAACTCAAAGAAAATCGCCAAAGGCGCTAAGAAGAATACAGTCCTCATCCATCGTCCTCCAATGATATACCATCCTCCTCCCGAGATCTACGATCGACCAGATATCGTAGTCCACAGACCTGACCTCGTGTATCACCAACCGTCTGTGGTGTACCATCAATCGTCTGTTGTAATTCATCGTCCACCAATCATTTACCATCCACCTCCAGTTGTGTTCCACCAACCTCCACCACTTGTTCATCAAAATGTGCTACACGCCCATGATACCTATATTTCACACCAATACTATGAGCCATATGCATCTCATATTCAGGGCGGACAGACGTATTTAGGAGCGCCTCATTTCTTTGGAGGTGGATGGGGTTGGGGTTATGGGATGAGTGGACACGCTCCATTTATACACCCATATGTTCCATGGAACGGCTTTGGACAAGGCTTTTATCCCAACGGAGCTATTCCCTTCTCTAATAGTTATGGATTTAATGGACCAGCTCCTTTTACAGCAGGTCCATATGCCTTCCATGGTGTAGCTCCTCAACCAGCTGGTCCCGTACACGCACCTGCCGTTGCTAAATCTGAAGTAGAGGGAGCGCATAAACATAAGCCGAAGAGAAGGCACAATAAAAGTCGTCGAAAGCGAAGTCTGTCCGAACACCATCACACTGCAAAAAGGTTGAAACGTGTCAAATCTAAGAATCGTCAAAACAGGGCTCACAAAAAACACGTAGTCGTCATGAACAGACCTTCAATTGTATTCCATCAGCCACCAGACGTATACCATCGTCCTGATGTCGTTATCCACCGACCTGATATAGTTATACACAGACCAGATATCGTTATGCATCAAGCACCTGTAGTGGTACATAAGCCTATGGTAGTTTTCCATCAGCCACCGGTTGTCGTACACCAGCCACCGCCACTAGTCCATCAGCCTGTATTCTACTCCCACGATGCTTACGCCCCCCACCCGTATTATGCGCCATTTAGCAGTCATGTGGAACATGCTGGAACTTACATAGGAGCTGCGCATGCCTTTGGTGGTGGGTGGGGCTACGGCTATGGACACGTTGTTGGTGGCTTTGGTAAATCCCACGTCGAGAAAAGGAAATCCAAGAAAACACATAAAGCATCAAAGAAAGATAACACCAAAAACAAGCAAGTCAAGGCTTCGAAAAAAGGGTATATATTACATGCTGAAGAAGAAAAAGAAGTAAACCCAGACAAAAAGAACGATATCGTGGTAAGTCGACCTCCTATAATATATCACCCACCCCCCGAGGTATATCATCGACCGGATATCGTAGTCCATCGCGCGCCTATCGTGCTACACCGACCTCCAATTATCTATCATCAGCCACCAGTAGTGGTCCATAGACCCGCCGTTGTATACCATCAACCTCCAATTGTATTCCACCAGCCTCCACCAGCCGTTCATCAGCCGATAATTCATTCTCATGACACATTTGTACTCCATCATTCGGCTTTGTTCGAGCCACGTGGTTCTACGGTATCTCACGAGACCAATTATATTGGTATACCATCCCACGTGGAGCACTTTGATGGAGGAATGGAATATGAGGGCATGCACCACGAAGATCATGTTGGTTTCCATGAAGGATTGCATGGTTACCATGGTGGTTACCATGGCGGTTTCCATGGCTTCCGCCGCGGTTACCATGGCGAGCCAGGATATTTACTTCACAGATCGAACATCGAACACGTCACCAAATCAAAAAAGGACAAGGAAAGGGACACTGAATCAGAAAGGACTACGAAATCAGCTGCATCACAGAAGGATGAAGAACTAAACGCCGAAACAGACGACGAACGGGCAGCCAAAACCAGAAGAAAGAGACAGGTTCTTGGTTCACATTCTTTATTTCTTCCTGAAACACCTTTGAACGTAATCCATCCTAAAGGTCCTATTGTCGAACACTTACAGAAGATGTCTATTATCCCACATGCTCCAAGCGACTACGAACACTATGTATCCAAGAGGGACAGAGTTTCAAAAAGGAAGAAAAGACAGCTTGAAGAAGCAGAAAATGCGGTGCAAGCACCAATCAACCTTGTTGAAACAAATGCAATACCAGACAGACGAACTGAAACATTGCAGCCAGTCCAAGCTGCTGAGAGGTCAGTTCTTCAAGATTCTCGTCTTTTATATCAACAACTGCCTTTCTTTCAGCCACTCGCACGAAACCCTTACTTTTCTCCGTTTCCTTCGTTTAAATCTCCTGAAGTAAATGTTCGTGTACAGACAGAAAGGTCTAAGATTCCCGATAAGACGCGCAAAGCAAAGACACGTGGAAAGCGCCAGGTCCTTCCCTATGTGCAACCACAGATTTTGGGTACTGTTCCAAATCTGATGCTTAGCCCTCAATCTAACGTACCCTTGGCTTTTCGTCATTTTGGCCCCACCCAATTACCCCAGTTAACTGCTCAGATGCCATCTCAGTACTTTGATCTAGAAGGTCTTCATCCAACGGTGTTACCATATCAAATGATGAACTTTGGACAAAGAAGACCACATGTGAATATCAATGTGCAATCGGCACGATCAAATATTGCAACACCTTCGATCAATCAACGAAGTAAAAGAAGCGCTTCAAAAGGGCGAAGAAAACGACAACTTTTTCCACTTAACCCCTACATGATGCAGCTAGGTGCTCTTGCTCATGGCTATGGACCTTTTGTGGTTTATCCACACTACAGGATGTTTAATCCGTACTGGAATATGAATCCCTTCTTTTTTCGTCGCAGTCCGGAAATCCCGCATCCCGAAGACGCGCGAGAATATAATTCTGACAACTACTCATCTCTACTTAATCAATACCTAACCAATCTCTACGAGTATTACACGGGAGGACTCTTCCATCACAGACGACCTAAAGTCAGCGTAGAAGTCCACGCATCAAAATCTAATATCCCAGGATCGAAACCACGTAACATTGTTGTACGAAGCAAGCGCCAGGTCTTGAATTATCTTCCAGTCTCTCCCCTAACAACTGGACAATATCACTTTTCTATGCCAAACATCTTATCAAAAGTTCGACCTTCCAAACGAACCGCCGTTGCGAAGTCTAGACCAAGAAGGTCTACTGAAGAACGTTCTGTCAATAAAAAGATAGGAGATAAAAAAGAACATAACAGCAAAAGGGATGAATTTACACAACAAGCAGCAGACAATAACGAACAGAATATGATACAAATGAACCCTAGCAATCCAGGACCTGTTCAATATGGTATTCAAGGGCAAAATAATCAGCCATTAAATGCAGGAGCTGAAGGCCTGAATGAAATCGGTCCTGGGGGACTGAATGGTGCTGCTGCTGCAGAAGTAGAACGGCCACAAATCCAACAATTTTACGGCGGAAACGCAGGACAAGAGCAAAAAATTCTAAACGACAACGCTAACTTACAGCAGGGCGTTATACAACCCCAACAAGTACCGCAACAAATTCTCAAGGAAATGTCGGACTCGCAAGTAAACGAAGCACAAAATCCTAATTTTGCTCAACTTCAAGAGCTTGAGGGAGAAAACAGAATGGCTGTACCCGATAACAGCAACGAAATGCTTCAGCTTCGTGGGCAGGCTCCAGTGTTGCCACCTGTTGCTCCTATCTTACCTCCTCCAAGCCAAGCGCCGCTCTTCCCTGTAGAACCTGAAGTACCATCTCCAAGCCAAGTACCATTCTTCCCCGCAGAACCTGAAGTACCACCACAACCTTTTCCCCTCGTGAGTCCTTTTGCACCCTTTCCTTTCGTTCCACAGCCGCCTTTACAACCATTCAATACACCCCTACCGCCAGTACAGTCATTCGCTCCCGAGACAACAGCCCAACCATCCGTAAATGTCAATGTCAACACCGTAAAATCAAAACTTCCTAGAACGAAATCTAAGAAAAGCGATTCAATCACGACAGAAACACTAGCCAGCAAGACAGTTCCTGGTAGTGATAACAAGAAAACTACCAAGCGTCAGAGAATCTCGCTTCTACGTCGAATTCCCGCCTTACAGGTTTTACCACAGACACTGTTACAAAATGGCATCCAAATACCGTTTACAAGAAATGAAGGTGGCAAACAATTGAAGTCGCATGGTGTAAACGGAATGATAATCAGCGAACTGGAAAGAAAACATGCTATTCCACCTAAGTCGAAAGATAAAAATACAGCACACAAGCGACAATTTTATCAGCTCCCAATTCACGTTCAGCCAGTCCAACCATTCCTCCCCGTTGTACCGCACTTCGGCTTTCTTCAAAGGCCACGGGTTCACGTGAATGTCGACATTGGAAAAAGAAAATCGGAGCTATCTACTACTAAAGAAAAAAGCGATAGCAAAGAAGCGAAATCTAAGGTAAAGAGACAAATCTATGGAATGAATGAGCTGCCACACGGATTAAAATTTCCAGAAGAAGTAGCTGATACCTCGGGTGATAAAAGCAATACCAAAAAGTTCAAGATTAGAAGTGACGGGGATCCAGACTTACCGCAGATTAATATCCATAAGCGAGATCTTGATTCATCTGTTTATGAAGCTAAGAAAGAGACTTCAAAAAAGAAGACAACGGCTAAAGCTAAGAAGTCTGGTGATGCTGAGAAGAGACAGTTTGTGTTTAATGGAGAACATAGTCAAGGATACTATATAGATCACTTAGGAGAAGAGGTGCAACATGCTCAACTTCCACAGCAGATCGAACACTTTTCACCACCACCTGAGCCACAAGTACTTCAAAACATCCCAAATCAGCAAGGTTTAGAGCCACAAGTCGTACAAGACCAAACCCAACAGTACACTAACCCTCTCCAACTGGTGAGTCAACCAGGACAAGTTTCAGAACAGCCTCACGTGAATGTTAACGTCCAAGTTTCCAAGTCTGATATCGATAAGACAAAGGGAAAGTCCAAAAGCGATAAAGCTACAGTCTTGTCAAAAAGGCAGTTGTTTGGTACCGTTCCTTTGTTAAGTTCAGTTGGAATGAATCCAGTGAATCCTATTACAAACGAAGGCAACGAGAGGTCAAGAGTTCCTGATACCAAGCCTCCCAAATTATCAAAGCGGCAACTTGATAGCGTTGCGAAGCAACGAAGTCATGAAGTAAATGCAAATGTACTGGCTGCGCCACCAAGCGTTCACCGTCGCAAGAGACAGCTGTACGATATTCTGAGTGGAAAGCAGGCTCAAGTGAGCCAGACAAATCAACCCAAGGTTAGTCTAGTGTTTTATCTTTCTGACGCTAACAAGACATAACTGTACACTGGAACATCCTACAACACACAGTCGATATAGCCGATATACTGGTTTGTAGCATTTTGTACTTGGTAATCAAAAGACAAAAGTATGATGAATTTAATGGACCCTTTTCAAACTCGACACCTTTATACGACGGACAGATCATTAGAACTTGACAGCTTCATACAGCTCATATTACAGACAATTCTCTTGGTAATTACCAGCTGACATCTCCTTGCAGCTCTTAGTATTAAAACGTACATGGACGAACAAATCAACAGCACGGACAACTCGCACATTACGAACAATTTACGCTGTTCTGGGCACTTTCTTACTTCTTACTATACACACACTGTTCTCCCTGCTCCTTTGATTCTTGTTCGATAAGTTTGGCTGTATTTCATACTTTGCATACACTCAGAAGAATATCGACGCCATTTCGTACCCCATAAATTAAATATAAAGTAAAATGTACATCATATAAACATTTCATACTTTGATAACTTGAACAATGGTGACATGCAACTAGTAAACGAGACTTAAAAAATGCCTTGGTGAGTACAGAAAAAATGCCTTCATAGTTAGTGGGACTTGTTAGATTTACACGGGACGTTTGTTATTTTAGGTCGAATTGTCTCGGCGATCTCTGTCAAAACAAATGCATGAAAAGAGTGATAAATCAATTAAGAAAGAGAAACGACAATTACAAGACCTAATCAGCAACATTCTGGAACGTCGGCGTGGCCCAAATAAACTGATAGAGAACTATCCTCGGACGACGAAAACCTCCTATTATGTTCACTACAAACAATGCCAATAATCCCAAACCAGTAGAGGTATTTCCAGGAGATGCAGGAGCCAATAATCCAGCCGCACCACCACCACCACCACGCCCTAACGATGGAGGTGTAGGTAACCCCTTTGCAGACCTCCCTCCTCCTCCTCCGCCCCCTCCAGTTTTGCCAGCCAATCAGAATCCTATAGAAACCAACCTTATGCCACCATTTAGAGATG